>RJWM01000207.1:90000-207491 GCA_004363535.1 Dasyprocta punctata | reverse complement strand
AGAAACCATCTATTCAGGAGCTGGCCAGTGCCTGCCACTAGCCCTGCACAGTGCCAGCAGGCGGCAGAGCCGGGAACAGGTGGTCCTTCTCTCCGCTCTGTGGGACCCCGGGGAGAACAAGGTCTTCTCGGAAGTCTCGCGGGAGTGCATGAAAAGCCCCTGCGCTGCCATGTCACCACCGTGGAAGAGTGAGTGTCTAAGTCATTTGGGGAAGAAGAGACAAACGGAGGAACCGGAACAACCTTCTGGGGTCCACTCGGCAGGGAGGAGGGGGCGTCGTGAGGAATTCTGCTGTCAGGTGAGTTGAGTGAGACCTTACTGTGGCAGACCTGCTCCCATGTGACAAAGACTTAGCTGCTGGGCTCCCGCTCATGTGCTGGCTTGCTCCCCTTTCTGTGCCCCGTGGCCCTGCTAGTTGGTGGAAACCCAGAGATTCAGGCTCAGCTCTGTGGGGTTTAGGGTTAGTGAGCAGACGGATGGCAGATTCTACCCAAGGGACTTAGAGACAGATTCACAGAGACTGGCACATGGGGACGAGGTTTTGAAGGATGCGTAGAAGCCTACCAGATAGGAAACTACAATCCAGAGGAGGGAAACAATACATCGTGGATTGGGGGAAGGAGGTACACAAATATGGGGACACTTTGTGCTTTGGAAAAACTAATGTTTGAAGTCACTCTGGCCAAAGGGAAGTTCTAGCAGAAGAGCTGGGGAGGATAGGCAGGAATGAAGGCTACATGTTGCTATTTTTGGGGGAACAAATGTGTGAAGTGTCTTCGGTGATGGAGTAAGGGTTTGGACTCTGTGTCACTGCCTGTGTTTTGCAGTCGAGTCATTTGCCTGTCACCTTTTCAATGTTTGCCATCGCAGCTACTGATGGAGAGAATTGGTTGTTAAGCAGCCCACTCCAAAATGCACTTAATCATGTGTATTTTTAAGTACAACTCTCAAAATGAGTACATTAACTATTCAAATAATATGTAATTATTAGTACACCCCCCAAACCATCGCACACGCTATACTTCTGGGAAGATTGTTCCGAACCCCAGAATGTGTAGTAGTCCAGGAAATGCACGATTGGCTCAGAGCTGGGCTGTACAGAGGCGCTGGGGTGGCCAATGAGGAGAGTGGGTCCGGGGGGGTGGACACGCTGAAAATATTAATGCCTCTGAAAGGTGACAGGGACCAGGATACGGCAGCAGGGGTGGGGGCGGAGAGAGCTTGGGACCCGTTTGAGAGCCGTTTCAGAGCAGGGCAAACAATATTCAGTGGCAGATGAGCTGAGGGAGGGAGGGAGGATGGCAGTCGTAGACGTGGCTCCTAAATGCAGGGGCAGTTCCTGACAGCCACTTACAGAGTGATTCCATTTTTATCAGTCATTCACAGAAGCTAGGATCCTGAGCTCTCCAATGCATAAAACCCAGTTATGTAAGCTCCAGGGGCTGAATTCTTGGTGACAGAGCCAGCAAGATCCTTCCTGGGGAAAACTATTTACTTGGTATATAATGTTTAGGATGAAAAAAAAAAAAAAAAGGAAAGGAAAAGAAAAAAGAAACACAACCCCGTATCCATCTGTCTGCTCAGCTGTAGCTGCCATGTACCTACTGGAAGGAAAATTTCTCCTAGTAGAGTTCTCTGTATTTTGTAAATCAAATCCTTTGATTTCTAGCTATGAAAGTGCTATTATTTATGATAAAGGCAAATGAATAATTACCAGGACACAACTACAGTGGGAAAGGAAGTAGATAATGGGTTTCATTTTGTGGATCATACTTTCTTAGAACCTCAAGCTCCGCCCCCTTCCTCATGGTGCTGGGTGGGCACTGAGGGAGACACTTGCTCCCCTCACCTGAGAACAATCATCACTATGCTAATCCATGTGTCCAGGTACCTGATCTTGTCTCTTTCCTTTTGCTTCTAGACTTAAGTGAATATCTTCACTTAACGTGAAAGAAGAAATAAAAATCCTAATAGTCACTTTAGTCAGGTAAAAAGTAAAATAAAGGGGGAAAAATCCGAACACCTTTTCCCCTTCTTTCTTCAGTGGATTTTCTGGATGGAATGGTGTAGCGTGAAGCCTTTCTTTGGCGTCTAAGGCAATTTGCATCACTTAAAGAATGAAAGAAAAGTATAATGTGGAGTTTGCCTCAACTGCTGAGGAAAAAGATTTGCAACTCCAAAGGAAGCCTGGAGAAGCACAAGGTGCTGAAACTTCCAGGGTTTGGAAAGAGGGCAGCACAGCTGGTGGCTTTGGGGACCGCAGCACAGCCATCTCCTTGAGTGTTACCTGGGAAGGAGTTTCCAGCCCCTTCTGTCACACAGGGCTGCAGCGCCAGCGAGCGGTTCCGGAGAGTTAATGAGACCCGGGTGCGGGGCGCTGGCTGTGCTTGGCACACAGGAAGTGGCCACACATGGCGCGGAAGGAGCTGTTTCTATTCCCGTTCCAGACACAGACTAACACTTTCCCCAAGGATCAGCACTCTCATCCCCCCTTGGTTTTCTTGATTTTTTTAATTTAGTAAATTTGTGCATGAATATAAAATCCCTACCTAAAACAGAAATGTTAGAAACAGAATCCTAAAACAAACACCCTTAACCAAGCAGCATGGCGAAGCCTTCACTCTCAGGGAGTGAGTCAGCAAACTCTTTTGCACCACAATAGGACGCTCTTCAGCCCTGGAGGGGGTGACAGACCACAGGTCACTGTGCTACAAGGAAGACACCTGTTCCGGTAGGACTCTCCCTGGGGATTAGCAAGAAGACAGAGCCATAGTGATGGAGGACACACTGAGGTTCACGGGGAGGCCTGGGGTGCAGAGAATGTGAGATTATCAGGGAGGGAGTTTTGGGGAATGACAGGACTGTTTTTTCTTCAACTTGTGATGGTTACAGCGCAAACTTACACAGGAAATAGAATTCATAGACTCGTACACCACAAGAAAATGTCAATTGTACTGCATGACGATTTTAAAAATAAAGAGCAACCAAAGACAAATTCCAAGGTTTTATTCTTGGAAGATGCATGGCATGTTCACATCCAAAGACCAAAAAAAATTTTTAAAACTAATGCCATGATGAGAGAGAGGGAGACAGAGAGAGAGAGAGGATGTGAATATCACAACTACGCTATGAGCAAGGAGTAGAGTGTGTAGTGTTCTTTCCAGTTTTTGTTATGAACTTGAGTTGCGTTACAGCTCAGGTGAGACAGGGAAGTCGCAGTGGGTGTGTAGGATGGGCCAGGAATGGGAAAGGCAAGCATAACCTGAGGCTGAGGACTGGAGGGTATAGGTCAGTGTCGAGCACTTGACTGGCATGAACGAGGACCCGGGTTCCATCCCTAGTCTCCCTCCCTGCAAAGGAGAAGTTGACCCACAAAATATAACAGCAGCATGTTAACTATGATCATATTCATGCACATTATATGTCCGTGGACGTGCATAGAGACACAGAGCCACCTACAGCTATGGGGCTGTGTAATTGTAGAAGGTTCTTTGCCACACTGTTCCGTGGGCAAAACTAGCTGCTGAGTAATCTAGAGGATGTGTCTTCCTCAGAAGACAAAGGCGAGTAACAAAGTCTGAAGTGTACACGTTCTTCCCTTCCAGAACACCCAGCTCTCTTCATGTCATGTTGCAAGCAGGGAGAAAAAAAAATATCAAATCATTACAAAATTTTTATTGAAGCAGTCAATGCTCCAGGTTAAATATATACTACCAACTATACAGGGTCAGGAAAAGTAATGATTTTCTTTGTTACAAAAACTTTCCATTTAGGGCAGGGGATATAGCTCTGTGGCCCAAGCACTTGCCTTGCAAGTATAAGGTTGTGAGTTCAATCCCAGGTACAAAAATAAAAACAAAAACACGAACCACAAAACAAAACAAACAAACTTTCCATCTAATATCTCAACAAGGTTTGCTCACATTCATTGGCAAATGCAACCGAACCCTCCCCGCAGACAGTCTTTAAGAAAATACAAGCATCTGCCCTGTTTCCCGGCTGGAGGTGCGGATGGGGCAATGTCTTTGTCGTTAGAGTGTGCTGGGCTTTAGAGAACTTGGGTCTGTGCGATTGCTGAGCTCCCCAGTGACCACTGGCCACTGTCAGGTCCACCTGAGGGATGAGGAAACTGGGGCTTGACAGGGGTGATGATTGAGCAAACCTTGACTTTCCCAAGTACTTTCAGAGGTATCTGTGTCTGCAGCTGGTATCAAGGCCTTGCCCCTGGAACACGTGGCCTATTTCTTCAAGAAAGATAGAAAACGCATCTACCAAAGAATGCAAGGGTGGCGCACTCGGGAAGCAGCCTGTGAACTCAGAGTGATCGCATCTACTGTCCCATTAGCCCACAGGTGAGGCCGCGCAGACCCTGTGCTCCCGAGCACACCCCGCCGTCAGCGTCGGGACGGGAGTTAAGAAGAAATGGAGGACACAGGGTATGGCGGCCTTTTACCTCGCAAGGTTACAGAATGAGCACAGTTTTTCCAAATACTGAATTTGGCAGCATGATGGGATCTGTTATTAGGATAGATAGGTGTGCAGTTGAGGTTTATTAGTTTTCCTTAGGGCACTGAACATACCTAGAAATAAATAAAAATGTAAAAACACAGATTTTTAAACCTAGAGACTTGCACATCAAAGCTGCCTGTTCAGGATGTGACTGCATTCACTTCCCCTGGCTTGAGGCAGTGCTGTCCTTTCTGGCCGGGGTGTCGGCCTCCTACCCTGGGGCCAGACACACCGAGCCTACCGTAGTGAAAGACCGCAGCGGGCGTTGAGGCCGACTGAGGACATTGTTCTCCGGCTGCCTATGCAGCTATGGGAAGAGGAGACCAATTACAGGAAAGGGAGGCACATCAAGGCGAGGAAGTAGCCAGTCAGAGCCTGGGGCAAGGAGCCAAGTTGAGAGATGACAAAGGCAATGGCTATGGTGGTCAGAAGAGGAAGAACGGAAGTCAGCAGAAAGAGGGTGAGCAGATGGGAACCTAAGGTCTCCAAAGGCGGGCACCTGCCAAGGAATTCTGGGGCTGGAAGAAGGCCCTGGAGGGGAAGAGGGAGCCAGGAGAGTGGTGCACTGAATACTATTTTAAAAATTCCATGTATGATTGCTTTTGTAACATAATCAATACTAGGAAAGAAAGAAAGGAAGGAATGGGAAAAGGAGGGAGACAGAGAGAGAGAGACAAAGAGAGAGAGAAAGAGAGGGAAAGGGAGACAGATTCCCAACAAAAAGCTAGAAAACGAGTGGTGGAAGGAGTAAGAGGGCAAAGATAGCAAGGAGAGGAGAAAGGAAACAGTAAGTCAGAAATTAAGTCAGTGAATTTCACAGGTAACCCGAGTGCACACAAGACCCCGAGCAGCGTTGTACACGAGGACAGCCTGGTTACGCCTGGGTCCGTGCCGCAGTCGTTGGCTGGTTAGTGAGCGCTTTTACAGTGTGACAGGCCCAGCCCTCCGGGACACAGCATTCTGGGACACACAGATCTTGTGCAGAGGAGGTGGCTTTAGGGAGGAGGATAAGACCTGAAAAGGAGCCCTGTGGTTTTCTAAGGTTGGAGTTTGGGAGGCCAGCTCCTTATCTCAGGGTAACCAAAATGAAGTAGGGGCAGAAGGTACGACGGGGACGGCTTTGGGTCCAGGAGGAGGGACGCGGAGCTTTTGGAGACAATACATCCACGCCTGACTGAAATCTTCAGTTAGCAATATCCTGAAAAGATGGAGGCTTTTCTCAGAAGCCAGGACGGAGACAGAGAGACCTTTAGGAGACCACACACCGAGGCATGGGAGGAGCCGAAGGGCTGGGTCCAGGCTGGATCTGTCATCGCGGTATGGGAGAAGGGAGAGAAGGCCGGAGCTGGGGACACCTCAAGGGGGTCTTGCAGTCCAGCCAGACTGCTGCTCACTCCCACCTCCAGGTTCATTTTTTGTTTACTTTCCTCCTTTCTCTTTCTCTTTTGCTACCTCTTCCCTTTACTCTGCCTCCATCCCTGTTTTTTTTTTAGCAGAGCTTATACCCTTGTTCCATCTTCAGTTCTCATCATTTTTTCAGAGCAAAGTCCTTGGAACACAGAGCTCGCTCTCTCTCACTCTGGCTCTCACTCTTGTTCTTGCTCTCTCGCTCTCTTTCTCTCTCTCTCTCTTGCTTTCTCTCTTTCTCTCTTTCATGGGTGAAACCTATCAGATTAAAATGCCACTCCAGTTAAAGTCCTGGAATGTCACGAATAACTAACAGCATATTCTTTTAGCAGCTGCAAATTTCTACAAAAAGGAGAGTTGGCTTTTCTTCTTTTTCTCTTCTGTTGCAAAACCTGGATGCCTGAGGAAACTTCTCACAAACTCACTGTGGCAAGGCTGGCGCAGGAGCCCAGAGCATGGGAAAACCCAAACTAGGCAGGAGAAGTGAGGCCGGGCCTTTCCTTTCCTCCCAACTTTCAAATCGAGATGCCACCTCTAATGATGGGTTGGATTTGATGGCAGACTCATCAGAGGGCCCGGTGTTCAGCTTTTAACTTATTTTTGCAAAGCAGGTATTTTTGCAAACAAGAATTAGCGAATGGCCTCCAGCTAAATTGCAGGGAGTCCCTGCAGAGCAAACCCTTGGAGGGAAGAATCACTGAAGAAGAAAATGAAGATGACAAGGCTGTTGCTTCTTAATAAACATGATCACATTGTCAGCATGCATTATTTATTACTTTTCTTTCACTGATTTATTGTCCCCAAACATGTAATCTAATATGGAGAGGAGCACAGACAAGCCTGCACAGATGTCCTGGTGACTTTCTTGTGTCTCACAAAAAAGGCAAAATCTGTAGCAACCTCAAATGACCAGGTGGTCTCCATTTGATGTGATCATAAACCACCTAATCCGCTTCGGTTTCTCTTCTTCCTTGTGCCCGTTTCTCCCCTTCCTTCTTGGAAGACACATAAATGGAAGGAATTACCCACTGGTGGGAAGCACCATCAGTGTGTCAGGGGCTCAGTTTGTGCCATTACTGATTTTGCAGGAATCCTACTGATTTGTCATAGACAGAAGTAGAGGCACAGAGACTCCAAATTGCCAAAATCCCAGAGCTAATTGGGATTAGAACTTGAGTATCTGCCTCAGCGTAAATGTTGTAATCAAATGGCGAAGGTAGCCTCTGGCTGCTCATGAGGTTAGTCTGAGTCCAGCACCTGAAATCTCCACTCAAACTCTACTGTCATCATTCAGATCCCTCAAAAATCAGTCAACCCTGTTGGTTCCAAAAGAAACCAAAGAAAAGTAACCTTTCATTTTGGCTTTCAGTTGTTCATGTACCCATTTTTTTTCTTCTAATCCTGTTGAGATATGCAATATGCATCATCGCTTCTCTAGTCTTATGCACATTATAATTCTCAGCATCCAGAGTGAGCAAATTGACAATCTGCATAATATGTAAACACTGACATATGACGCCACTCTCAGTCACCCAGAACCAAACTCTTTTTTGTTGTTTCTTTTGGCTACTTCTCCCCTGATAAGCACTAGCAGGAAACAAAACTATCTCTCTGCAAGAACACTCGAGTCACACTCTTCCAAGAAGGAAGTGAGTGTGAGAAGCACGGGGCTCCCCTGAAACTGTCCACACGGGGCTGGCCATGCAACATACAATCCGATGACTCAGATCGTGGGTTTGTGCTGAAAACAGGAAGCCAAGCAGAAGGACGCAGGAGCCACAGCTGACCACGGGGAGGGCTTTGAAGGGGTCGCAGAGAGTTCCATCCCCAAAGGTAACAGCACAAGGAGAAGCTGCACTGGGCAGGCAGTGGGGGAACTTATGTTTTAAGCACTGACTTCAGTCACTCTGCATGTTTCATGCACATGTGTGCGTGTGTGTGTGTGTGCGTGCATGTGTGGGTGTATGTCCTGATTGCAACAATTAATCCTGCTCCATGTACAAAATCTAGAAGTGCTATAAAAAATTAAAGACAACTGTCTCTGACAAATCATGTCACCATGTCACCCTCACATAATGTCACCTGTATCAGTGGGCCTCTCTGCGGGTCCTTCTCTTCATAGAAACATTATAGCTAGAAATTGGCAGGTACATTATAGACTATCGCATACTATAATGTGTTTTATGAATTCCTTTTTGTGTCCCTACTTTCCATGAACATGGATTTTAAATGATGGTTAGCCATTCATTGTAATTTTTACAAAAAAGACCAGCTTCTTATTATTGGATGTTACAGTTCTAATTTTTCACTATTTTAGAAATACTTCACTGGATATAATTTTTGAATATATAATATGTCACTGGATATAATGATGCAATATAGTATATATACTATATCATATATAATAATATATACAGTACATATCATCACTTCTTGCATCTTACATATATTAAAATTCCTAGCATTGAATGTTAAGATACTAATAACCATCATAATATGTAAATGCAATATCTATCTATCTGTCTACCTATCTATCCATCTTCATGCTGAGATCTTTCTATTAAGTTCCTAGAAATGAAGTTCCTGTGCTGTCATGGGTCATGATATACTTACTTTAAAGGCTTTTGGTACATTATGAGAATTGTTTAGACTTTCTTCTAAAACGTATGAAAGTGTTCATGCTCATTTCTCTTAAAACGCCCAATACTGGCTATTGACATACAGGTATATTAATAATTTGATATTCAAAATATTATAGTAATAGTCATAATAAAGATACTTGGTGGTTTATATCATTCTTCTTTGGTAATGGATTGAAATTATCTACCTTTCTTACAAATACTAATGTTTTATAGCAATCTATTGCCTTAAAACATAAAGCAAAAAAGACAAATACCAAGTTCAATGGCACTGGCAAAGGACGTATGAACAAGAAAATGAACAAAAATAAGAAATTTGGCACATCAAGGCAGAAATGGAGCAGAAGGTATCTGGTTGGTATTGGAATATTTCTCGCCATCAACATACCATGGCCCACATTAAGTTCCATTACGAGACAGCTCTTCCACTACACAAGAAAGATAAACGTTTTCTATAGTATCATTTACAAATGACACTCAGGATGAAATCCACCGTCTGAGTTAGCAAGGCGTTTCAGAACTCAAGCCAGGTGACCAGCTAGAAAACCAGAGTGTGGTACTAAAATAACATTTATTTTCCAAACAGAAGAGCAGAGATCTTGGTGTAAAGCCTCCTGCCTTAATTAATGTAAACACCAGGAATAAGGGCGTGTCCTCTGTCTGAAGGTGACCCGGAGAGCGGGTTGCACTCTGCGCCCAGACACCAGCAAGTCGCTGTCTACACCAGGCCTCTGCCTCCCAGCTCTGTGACTGTGTGTAGGTCACTCTGCCTCTTGAGACTTCTCACCCTCTTCACCATCATCTGTGAAGTTGTTACAGTGCTGCACGTCTGAGTGGTGACCTGGAGAGTCAATGGAATAGTGGATGCGATGATCATTGCCCTGGCGTAGAGATACCGCTCTTCTCTGAGCTTTCCAGCGTTGGTTCCTTGCTATCAAGAAAGCCTCAACCCCAATTTAATTAGAAAGTAGCCCCTTCTTTCTAATTAAATGCTGCCTCATTGAAGTGTACCCATCTTTTGTTTTTGTTTAAAACATTTAACACTCTCTTGTAATAAGCATATGATGTTACTTGTTTTGTCTCTGAATTCCTCATTTGAACGTAAGTCATCTAAGAGGGTGCTTGGAATCTCTGAGGTCCTTTTCTGTCTCATTGAGCATATGTTTTTAAGACCTAGCATAGTTCCTGACAGTTACTAGGTGCTTCAAAATATCTGATCAGAAATTTAAAAAAATGAACTAATAGCTCTTCACACACACACATCTATGTGCATCTGTACCACCAGTAGTTCAGTTGGCTGATTCATTCTCTCTTTTTCTGTACTCCGCTGCTTTCTCTCTCCGTTTCTCTTGTATGTTTTTCAAAAAATATTTTTTTCTTTCTTCAGAAAATAATTATTGAATCAATTTCTCTGCTAAATGTTGGGGATTTATTCATGAACAAGACAGAACATCCCTGGAAGAGCCCAGGTTTAGGTTTTTCTCTGCCGCCCCTTTCTTGCCTGATGGATCTCGAGGTGTCAGCCTTAACTGCCTGAACCGTGAGGATCAGTGAGTCTTATTCAGATTCTCGGGGTGCTGTCAAGGAGCTGCACATGACGAGCCCTGATTCTGCTGCCTGTAGACTTTGGGCTTCGGCCATATTTTACTTTTCTGTAAAATATGCTATTTTGTTCCAAGATCTACTGCTGTCCACCAAAAATACAACTCTGTTACTAACCCTGCCAGCTCCTGAATGATACCTTTGTGGACACTAAAAACAATTTAATGGCATGTCACAATAGCAATTCACTCTGTTAATAGCCCCGCTCAATAATACTATATTGCATAAACCTCCTCCAGTCGTCTGACAAATAATTCACCTTTACTCACTCGCGAGTAAGCTCCATTTCACTAACAAATATATTTCTCTCCAAACCTACACATATTCAGCATCTCTGTCTTGTGACAATAGCTTTTTCTTTTTTTTTGGAGGAGGTCAGTGGTATCATGTTTCTATTGCCTCTCATTGGCTTCGTTCCAATGACAATTTTTTTCCGTGTAGCACATCGAATTAGGAGACCATGCAGTTCCCAATTTCTTGTTCACGTACTCAAAGACAGTGCTCTGTGATTGCAAGGCTTTCCTCATCGCTGTCACAGCTCCACCAACCCTAATGCATGGTGTGTCCTGAGTCACAGGCGGGGAGCGCTAACACGGCCGAGGAGAACCCGACATCTCTGTCTTTCACAGCTCTCTGTTGCTACGCATTAACACTGTAATAACAGAAACACATGCTTTCCACGCCACATTCATTTATCCCCCAAATGACATGCTGTTGGGTAAACAATATGCTTATTTATCAGCCTCACACTTTAGAGGATGAAACTGAGATAAAAGAGCATTTAGGTCAATTGCCCAAAAATGACACGGCTTCGAAGGGGTGACACCGCAAAGCCAGCCTGAGCCTATTGCCTACTTCTGTTAATAAAGTTTTATTGGTACATGGCCAGAGCCACAGCGCCCTCCAGCAAGCCTTTCATTATGGGAAACATTCAGATCCCGATGGACAGAAGCGATTGGGACCAACCCTGGGTGACGAATCACCCAAAACATAGGCGTCTGATTGCAAGTGAGCACGGGGTTCAAAGTCATCCAAAGAAACCCCCACGGGCAGGGCAAAGAGACCAGTCCAGGGACAGCAGTGACACTGCATATCACGGACGTGGGGAACCAAAGGACGGCAGTCCTGTTTCCCTGCTGTGCCTCCCAGGGAAACTCTGGCTGACGCTATAAAGGAGTTGTCTTCCCCAAGCTCTGTCAACAGAGGCAAAGAGAAAATTAAGATGATTACATATGTTTAGGGGAAATTAGAGTGTTTTGGCTTGAAGTTTGCTTTCTCTATCAACCATATTACGCAGGCAATTACTCAACACTCCATTTGGCCTGGAAGATGCTGCCTTAACATGGAGAAGCCTTTTATAAACCTCTTTGAAAAATGAAGACGGGAGAATCGTGCAGCTCTAAGTGTAGCGTGGGGGTCAGGAATGGCCAAGTTCAAAACTCACTCCCTTGCCCTCTGTTTCAGGCTCAAATCCTACACAGATTTCTGCATTCCTCCAAGCTTTGGTTCCATGATTCTGGAAATGGGGTGGTGTCGGTAGTGTGGGTCCCCATCCTGCTCTTCATCTCTCCCCTCTGCCCGCTGGCTACGTGATATCTTCTTCCCCTGTCACTTGTCAGCAAAAGTAATGCAATCAGAAATTTGCAAAATGTCTGTTTGACTACATATTCCAACCCCCTGCCATTGCTATATGAAAAGCAATGCTCCTGTTAGTTTGCTACACGAGGAGAAATGTGTCACAAGGGGCCCTGTTGTCCCCTCTACCCTATGTGAGACTGTCTTAGCTCAGCCCACAGCTGGCCAGTCCCCACGCATGTCCGCAAACCCTGCCCAGATCAGCCCATCTGGAAGCTGGCCATAGATTTCTGAAAGGAGCCAAGTCTAGCCCAGTACCAATCAGCTGGACTCCCACAGACTGATGAACTATATAAATGTGTGTTGCTTCCTATCACTGAAACTTGGGAATGTTTGTTATGCAGTACTTTCCTATCAATAGATAGCTGATACAGGTAATATTCCTTCATAGAAGTTGCCTTGTGGAATGAAGCCTGTGGTCTACCCATGGCCCAGGAGCCTTTGTGGGCAGCATGACTGGTGGACAGAGGTGTCACAGTAACCCATGGGAGTGTGGCTTGTCCCAAAGAGTTGCCCCTCTTCCCTCAAAACCCTTGGGGTGGCATCTTCCTTGGACTCTGGAAGGAGAGTCCACAATAGACTGGTGTTAATGCAATCTGTCCAGTTTGCTGGAGGTAGAAATGAACTTAATGTCCACAAAAATAGAAGTGATGGTCATGGTAGAGGCTTAACTTGTCCCTATACTTGTTCCCAGCCAGACTCTGCTGGGGGGCTGATGATGCTACGGCTAAGGTCCTAATGCCACTCATCTCAGTCAGAAGGCTGGAGGAGGCTTTGTGACAAGAGGAAGTGACAGTTGTGGCACCAACTACCCATGGATGACCTCACCTCCAATGGACCATGTGCCAGGAGGGAGAGAACAGAGGCAATGGGAGTCAGAATGGACTCCAGTGTCCTCCATGGTGACCCCTGGCTCCCCAGACACTTAGAGAGGACCCTTCCCTGAGACGCTGTCCCCTGGGAGTCTTCAGGTTCCATCCAACCAGGATATGTGCTTTCTCCAACTGGCTTGTAGTTTATACATTTAATGTTACCAACTTTAAAAAAAAAGAATGACAGATTTTGGGCTACTCTTAAAAGATGTAAAGGGGAAAAAATTAGCACCCTGAAGGGTAATACCACACTGGGGCTGGTGACAACTGTCCCCTGTAAGGTCAGGGTTTTCCAGTTCACCACAGTCTCCGCTACTCCCAGTGTCTTGTCAAAAAAAAAAAAAAAAAAAAAAAAAAAAAAAAAAAAAAAAAAAAAAAGGCATAGAGCCAACTATCTGCTGTCCTTGTTCTTGTTCCTAAATCTGTGAGATTAAAACTTCTTTGTGCTCATAACATATTCAAAAACAGAAAAGCAAAAAGCTATGCAACAAAAGCAATATTTCTTGTCCACCACTTCATTTATTTTTCAGAGTAGATTTTGGGTAGTAGATGTTCTTTCTAATCCTACATTTAATCTCTTTTTTTTTTTTTGATACTGGGGATTGAACTCACAACCTTGTACCTGCCAGACAGGCACTCAGGCCACTGAGCTAAATCCCCAGCCCTATTTTTTGAGACAGGATCTCACTATGCAGTTCAGGCTGGTCTGGAACTCACTTTGTAGCCCAGGCTGGTCTCAAACTCACAATGATCCTCTTGCCTCAGCCTCCCGAGTGATGGGATTAAAGGCGTGCACCACCATGCCTGGTCCTACATTTAATCCTTAACATGATTCAGGAATGGGATATATATGGTTTTAAAAAGATAACAGGAGACAGAATACATTATTTTCACAAACACCAACACATATTACACACCAACCCACACACACACACACCCTTAGGGAATAACAATTGCAGAATTACTTGCAAACAATGCTGACTTTTTGTGTTTGAAGTATTTTTAATTTTTCCCTAAATAGACATATTTGTTTCCCAAGAAGTCCTACATATTTTCTGGGGAAAAGTCTATCACTGGAACTTTAGTAAGATTCTGAAAAGACAGCAAAAATGTTGTGGCGGGTAGATAAAAAGGAGAAATCATTTGTGAAGAAGAACTATTTGTATCGAATATCATGCGAAAATAAGTGCACCATGACAATTTTGTAGATCTTCTGTGATTTGATTGTCAGTAATGAAGCCCACAGGAGAGTGATAAATGGTGCAGAGGAAAAGTATCTATTTCACTTATATGGCAAATTATGCAACTCAGAGCCTGATAGCACTTGGCAAAATACAAATGTATTTGAATGGAATTCAAATTGTTGCTCTTTGCCTAAGACACAGGTAGTATCACCAGGGGTCCTGTCTTTGGATTTTTATAAGAGGTAAGAGTTTAAGTAATAGTAGCAGTATTACAAAATTACCTTTAAACACTGAAAACATTTTTACTTTGTTACAGGGTGTAATTTCCACTTTTTCCCTCTAATGGCTCATATACAGAAAATGATACACTAATGCAATTTTTCAAATTTAGTTACCTTTTTTGTGTTCTAAAATTATATGTTCTCGTCATTGCCCTGTTTGTCAGACTCTAAGATCCATTTATTTCCCCATTTTCATGGTTCCATAATTTATCTTCTTGTCACAGAACTTTCATAAACTTTTTTTTTCAAAGATACAAAATAGTTGCAATAAACTCTGACAAAAATGCTTCCAGTTCAACTTTTGAAATCTTTCAATTATGTTTTGAACGATTATCATACTTTCTAGTGTTGCTATGCTGTGAAATCTATGTGGAGTGACATTTTACTAGGTTAGGGGGAAAATTACTTGAAAAGAGACTCACTTCAAAGCATTTATTTTTCTCTGCCTTTTCACTTTGGAATGCATGGATTTATATTCATGCTCCTTCCATGTAGAGAAGGGGAAAGAGGGATGCTGAAATGAGAGTTATGTCTGTGGAGGATGGGAGCATCACTGAGTCAAACTCCAATTACAAAGAAGGCCGAGGGATGAGGAAATCGTGTTTTTGTGAGCTTTTGGGAACCCAAGGAAGATGCTGGATAAGGAAGAATGCAGTGGCTCACGTGGCTGAAGTGGGAAGATTGCAAATTTGAGCCTGGGAAACTTAGCAAGACTGTGTGCCCCCACCCCCCCCCAAAAAAAAGAAAAAGAAAAAGAAAAAGAAAGGACAGAAGACAAAATAAAAGAGCTGACAGTAATAGTGCATGCCTGCAATTCCAGCAACACGGAAGGCTGAGGTGGGAGGATCTCAAGTTTGAGCTTAGTGTGGGCAACCTAGTGACTTAGAGGGAGCCTGAGTCAAGATAAAAACTAAAAGGGCCACTCTGGGCCTCTGTGCGAAGGCCCTGGATTCAGTCCCCAGTACTGGGGGAGGAGCCCATAACTAGAGGTGTCTAATCAAAAACAAAACAAAATATAATGATCTGAAACCATTAGACGTGCTCGCTGCTTGACTTGGGGTTCCTTGGCTGCATCTTCCTTAGCGTGGAGAGATATTCAGACCACTAGAGATTCATTCAGCAGACTGATCCATGATGCTGAAGGCGTGAAGTACACGTTGAGGAAGACCAGAGACCTGCGCCATTCGATGAAAATAGCCAGCAAGCCACGGATGCAAGTTAATTTTTCTAACAACTGCATTATGATGAGTTTAGTGAGATATTTTATTTAACTCAGTGTACCCCAAATGTTGCTACTTGAACATATAATTACCAGAACGAGTTTCGTGGTGGTGGTGGTGCTGGAGATGCAGTTAGGACCCCCCATGTTAGGTGAGTGACAGCCCCAGTCCTGGCAATGATCAATGAGAATGTTCATGTTCTTTTCCTTTCCATCTTGCACCTGAAGAACCCTGGCATATTTAACATGTCGGTGTATCTCAGTGGGGGTTAGTCGCACGCCAGATGCCAGTAGCCAAAGGTGGCTCAGGGCTCCTATAAGGACAGCATGGCCTCAGGTCACCACCCCATCAGCATTTCTAGCTTCTAATCAAGGAGTTGGAACTTCATACCCTCTGAACCTGGCTCCTCTTAACACAGCACTTAGGGGTCCTTCTTATGCTGTCTGGCTTCCCTGGGTTGTGCCTCATAGAGTTGCACCTCTCCTCTATGGGCTTAAGTTCAGCCACAAACCCAATGGGTCTGTTTTGCCCACTGTCGAGATGCTCATCTCTGGAATGCAGCAGATGCTCAATAAACACATGCAAATCAATCAGCCAATAAGTACGTGAATGAATGTGTGTGTTTTCTTTCGTGGGAACAGATAATTTTCTGAAGAGACAACTGAGAGACAGGAGATTCTAGGGTAACCCCACCGCCATCCCTATCTTATGGCTGCTGGCTGTCTCACAGGGGAGACTGTCCTCAGAGGCTCACAGAAGCCTTCTTACCTGGGAGGTGAAGAGACTTCCCAAATGCCCAACTCACGACTGACCGATAGCAGGATACAAAACCCTACCTTTGTCTTAAAGGGGGAACATTGCCCGGGGGTTTAAGCCCCTGGGCCTCTGGCTCAGATCAAAGTTGATTTAATCGCAATCACACTCTCTCGGCTCTTTCCCTGGCTCTGTCCGGCCTTCTGCACTATCTCAGGGTTATCTGGAGACCGCCGGCCTCCAACCTTTCACCAGTCTCACATATCTGCCTCGGGTCCTGCTTCTGTTGGACCTAGCAGGAGACGAAGGAGATTCCTCTCCCCATCTCTTCCTCCTCCTCCTCCTCCTCCTCTTCTTTTCTTCTTTATATTTTAATCTTTTCTCCTCTTTCCACTCTCTGAAAATTTAAATCCATTTGTTCTTAGAAAATCTTTCACAAATACTTTTTTCTCAAAAACCCTCACGCTATCAACATGCTGCTTCCTATGAACCATTTCTCAGTACACCATAAGCCTTCATAGGCATTTGGCTTTTCTATCTGGATATTTATTTCATCCCAGGATTGCACTAGTAAATTCTCTAAGCATGCCAATCAAACAGTTGTGATCAACAGCGAAATTCATTACTGCACAATTCCACAATGCTCTGAGTGATAAAGGGGAAGATAATTCTGTCACTTCTCCATGTGGCACGGCTGTCACATGACTGGGACATGACTTCATGAAAATGCATCCTTCTCATACTCGACATCTGGCTGCCACTTCTGCCATTTAGTAATGGAGAGACAGGTGGGTGGAGGGAAATCTTGGAAAGACATTGAATTAAGGCAAGAGAAATATGTCGATTTTGTCCACCGCAAGGCCAAAAGGAGAGAAAAAGAGCAGCATGGCAACCCAGGGGCTTTGTAAATCAGTCTTTTTCTTTCTTTCTTTCTTTCTTTCTTTCTTTCTTTCTTTCTTTCTTTCATTCTTTCTCTTTCTCTTTCTCTCTCTTTCCTTCTTTCTTTGTTCCTTTGTTTTCCTCCCTCCCTCTTTCCCTCCCTTTCTTTCCCTCCCTTCGCTTTTCTTCCCTTTTTTCTTTCTTATTTTTTGTGTTAGCAGGAATTGAATCCAGAGCTTTGCTCTGTGATACCTCCCCAGCCCTTTTGATTTTTCTTTTGAAACAAGGTTTCAACTAACTTGCCCATGCTGGCTTCAAACTTGAGATCCTCCTTTCTTAGTCTTCCACATTGCTGGGATCATAGGCGAGTGCCACCACGCCCAGGATAATGTCTATGCTTTTTGCCAGGATCATGGATTTTTCAAAATCATTTACCAATTTATACTCCCAAAGGACTGATCAATTCCATTAACAAAGTTCCAGGGCCTTTACACTTGCTTCTGCCTCTTCTGGGGAGCGTTTTTCTCTGAAACATTTGTATGGCTGCTTCCCACATTTCCCTTGGTGCTCACCTCAGCCTAGAATGGTTTTCTTTTCCCAGCCTTGTTCTCCACCACATAGCCCTGTTTTATATGGGAGGTAGCACGTGTCACTGGCTGATCATCCAATCCCCTCATCCATTGCCTGAGTCCCCTCATCAGAGAGGACGCCCTAGGCACAGGGACCTTTACCTGATTTCTTCCCTGCCAAATCCACAGTGCCTGGAACAGTGCCTGACACGCAGTCAGGGCTTGGTAGCCGTCTGTTGAATAAACGAGTGACCAGCTAACCCCAAGGTGTTCTCACTGCGGAAGACACGTCACTTCCTGTCTCCTGCACACAGTGGTGGCCCTGCCAGGGGCCTCAGCACTGGATTTCTCACTAAGTGTCACAGGCTACCTCTTCGTGTCCCCTCAAAGTTCAGCTATTATTATCTGGAGCCCCACTGGTACTATTAGGAGGTGGGGCTTTGGGGAAATAATTAGATATATAGAGAGAAGCTCTTATGATAGGGTTTGTGCCTTTATAATAACATCATGAGACACCCCCTGCCCCCCCAGTAAATCAGGAACTGGGTCACTGTCAGAGCAGGACAGCTGTGGCACCTTGGTTTCAGAATTCCAGCCTCCAGAATGGGGAGAAATACACGTGCAGGCCAGGTCATCTGTGTCGCTCTTGTTATAGAAACTTGACTGAGTCATGAATGTGTACAGTACTGCCATGGGCCTTTTCACCAGCAGTCTTGAAAACTGCTCGTCAGACACTGCGCTAGGGCATGGTCTGAGGTTCTGACCCGTGGCCTGGGCTGTGGAGCCGCTGCTCGGGCCACAGCACAATGGGTCCAGGTCTTTAGCCAGAACCTGCGCAGCCTGCTGCTGCCCTGTCTGGGCTGATGACGGCGTAAGAGTTGACTTTGTCCTCCTGCTCTGAGGCTGGGGGAAGTGACAGTCGGGACAGCTGTGGCTGTAGACCCAAGCCAGAGAGAGGACAGGAGGGGCAGCGAGAGACAGGGGGAGCCTGACAACTTTAATTTGCCACCACTAAATTGTTCCAAATTATATTTCTTTTTGAAGATACCTTAGACACCACTGCATGTATGTGTGTGTGTTCTCTCTCTCTTTCTCTCTTTCTTTCTTCCTATCTTTCTTACAATAGCCATACCACTCACGCTTCATATTTATCCATTCATCCATTAGTTCTTTCACCCAACAGACATTGATCGCCCATGTTCCACCTGGAGGTGTGTCGATGTGGGCTTGGAGTGTGTGAGTGCGTGTGACGCTGGCAGGGCCTCATTCTGTCCGCCAAGAGCTGCATCCTGAGCCTTGGACTTGGTTTTCTTGTGGGATGGCTTTCTCCTGCTAGGATTTGGAGTAACTAAGCTGCATCCATTAGAGGACTTGCACGGGGAAGGGATGCTTTTTGAAGTAACAGCCACTTGTGGCCTGCTTGCTCTGAGGCTGACAGCGTGACACGCACAGAAATGATACAAGACAAAAGCGATGGCTTCTCCGCTGACAGCGAGCAGATGGGCTCCAGCCAGACGATCACACTGAGAAAAGTCAAATTGCAACCGTGAAAGGTGCCTACAAAGAAAAGGGAGCCAGGCAGGTGGTCGAGGTGAGCACATTGTGAAGAGCCCAGCCCGTTCTAGAGGGCGGAGGGGAGACCTTCTGAGAATGAGGCCTCTGATTCATGGTCACACGACTGAGTAGAAGTGAAGTGGGGTGAGCAAAAGAATGAGAGCACTTTGAGCTATGGAAAGAAGCGCACAGCGCCCCCAGGGTCTACGGCTCAAGGGAAGGCTGTTCACACTGCATTCTCTGTGGTCAGCATCCTCTATTTGGTCCATGTACCGTGAGGCCAGTTCAGCTCGGTTCAGCAAGCAGCTTGTGCACCGCTCATAGAGCAAGGGCAGAGTGAGGAGCCCGGGAGAGCTAGGAAGCTTAGAGAGGCTGAGCGATGGGTGAAGCTGCAGCAAGAAGAGAGAAGACCTGGGGGTACCCGAAGAGGTGGTCTGTGGGGAGCCACCACACCCTCACGCTAAAGAGATTCGCATTGAAGAAGGAATCTCGGGTTATGTAAGAGAGATTGCCGTTTGGCAGAAATGCCTTGCCATGGGGCTGGGATGCAGCTTAGTGGGTGAATGATGGCCAGCAGTCCCAGGCCCTAAGTTCATCTTCTGCTCCAGCATGAAAAAGAAAAAAAAAATTAAAAAAAAAAAAAGAAAGAAAGATAAAGACAAGACGAGCATCCAGCCAAATACTGAAGCAGCACCTGTCTCTCTCTAAATGTGCCTTTTATCTGTCATCATTTCAAAATAATTTAAAAATAGCTATGACACCATGCACTATGATTTACTAATAGCAATAGTTTGATGTGCATGGAATTTCTAATTCTGATAAGGACATGTAAGATGAAGTATCATGATCTCCATCTTACAGATGAGAAACCCAAGGCCCAGAAAGAGGGCATGGTTGGCTGGCATAAAGGAATGGAAGCGGGTTGTGGGAGGCTGGTCCCTCTGTGAACCTGTCTGCTGGAGCTAAGTGTTTGCTTGAGGATAGCAATGGTAGCCCATTGGATTCTTGTTGCTGGACTGAACCGTTTACCCACTCACACATCTATCCATTCATTCCTTCGTGGTTCCTCCATTCTTCACAAATCTGTTATTCTTGATTTCGATCCCCCTCCCCGGGTCCTGCTTATTCGTCCCTCTTCTCATGTGACCCATTCCTGCCCTTCATTCTGCTAAACTATAACAAGACAGTGTCATGTGACCTAATCAAATACGTGCCCCCTTCCCACTTTCCTATCTTTTTACTTGTCTTCCTCAAGTTCTCTGCCATGCATTATTTTATCTGTGATGCCTCCAAACAATGCCTCAAATTAGATTATATATTTAAGGCATCTCTCTTTTCTCAAAGTCATGGTCCATGAGGACAAAAGCCTTGTGCATATCCTCCCACATAACACAGTGCCTGAAAGAATGATTTGCTAAATATTTGCTGAATAAATAAATGAAGGACTAACAGGGTAACGTGGACCATGAAATGCATGTGAGTTGGCCCTTGCAAGGATTCTTCTTCCTGGAATAAAACACTGAGAATTAATATTTCCCACATGCAAGGAACACAGCTCAGTGTGTGCAAACCCGCTCAAGCCTCTTCCTGCCTCTGAGATCCGCACTAAGAATGGCTGGACACAATTTTGAAACATTGATAGCTCTTACTTAGTGCATCCAGGCATTGTTCCTGCTTCTGAATTAGCTGGAGGCAAATAAACACATACCCCAGGCATAAAATAATTTAAGCAGAAGGCCCAAATAATCACATCTTCCTTTTGCTGCCTTGTCTCTGGGGAATTTTTTTTCGTGGAAATGAGGTTTGTGTGTGAGCTCCAGGTGACACCGCTGCCCGGGCACACCTAGTCATTTGGGGGATTTAGAGCAGGGAAAAGAGGTCAACATAACACGCTCAAAATTTCTCACAGAGAGAAATGTCCATTTTGCTCCCAAATTTTCTAACTTCTTGACACAGGTCTCCAATAAGTGCAATTCAATCAGATAACAGTAGAAACAGCAGTGGTTGCTACTATATTATTCGAATGCTCACCACGTGTTGAACAGCTGGGGACAATCGGCTCATTTCTTTCTGACACAATTGTCGGGGTACCAGCATTACTTCTGTCTTACAGATGAGTGCCCAGAGTTTAAGCGCAATTACCTGTGTCCAGAACTGAACATCTAGCAAGGCTCGAGGCCAGGAACACACACAGGTGTGTCTGGCCCCCAGCCGGCTTCTGAGCACCCTTCTGAGGTCATCTGTTCGTAGACTGCTCCACGTATGACCACATGGAAGTAAGTCTAGACCTAAATATATAAGGTATCAGGAAAGTCAGTCTTGATTGAAATGGGGCCAAGCAATCACGATTAATGCAAAGAAATGCTTAGGGACCTTTGATCTTGTATCACACAGTGAGCTGGGTATCGGAGAGCCAGTGTGGAGTGCGAGCCAGATAATCCATTCACTCCTAGATGCTTTCATGCAGTTTGGGTGCTATGCTGGGGGGAGCATCTCATACAAACACTAACACTGATTAACTTGTGTTAAGAGGAGAAAGCTGGGCCAGGGACAACAGAGACTGGAGAGGATTAACCTAGGCTGGAGAAATGCCAGCGTTTGTTGTTCAAATACATGCTCAAAGTCAATCCTAGGGCACATATTTTTTTCTAGGTATAAGGGCATATTCTGAATACAGAGCAGTGCTTTATTTGCCACTTAGCTATTCTGAACCTCTCTTTAGGGCTGCTAAAGTTATATTTACCAAGAGGCTCCTATTATCTGAGTGTAGCAAATATATGCACAGCCCCATCGGACACACGCCAGCAAACAGAATAGACAGGCAGCAATCAGGTAAATTTCAGATACATGAGTGGTTTATAAATAAACATTCAGCACAGCAAACAGAGATAAATGAACAATCAATAAGTGGATTTCATATGGTTAGATACGTAAATCTATTTCAGAGAGATAAACAGCAACGGGATAAAGGATAGAAAAGTATAGAAGGAGACAAATAAAAAAATTCTGGAAAGGAAAAAAAAAGTGGGGGGAGGCGTAAGAAAATTCCCCTCCAGGAATTGCTGATAACGTCAACAAGCATCACTCTTCGTGCGTTCTCAGTGTATGTCAAGTTCGCTAATCTGCTGTAAGCTATACTCTCTACAGACAGATATAACATCCGAGAGAACATTAAGACCACCTCTTTCTATTTCCCTGACATCTGACTTCTTTTGCAGGCTCCTGCACCAGCAGAAAGAGAATCTGAGGACTTATCAAATACGCAATCTCACTGCAAGCAGTGGCTGACGAGTCCGGCTTTTGCATATACCCACAACACACAGACGGTAGGACTTGCAAAGTTTATCTGTATCATCCACCTTTGCCCTGTCCCTTTTCCAGGTTCACACATTAAGTTATAAAAAGTTCATTTTGAATGAAGACTATTAAAAACAGTAGGTTATTTTCAAGCCTATTCCTATTTTGTCAGTAGACAGAGATTACATTAAATACGTATTCCCTATTAGGGTGATCTCTAACCTGCAAACAATTTGGAGGACAACTGTAGTAAGGACAGAAAAAGCAAAAGAGACAGTGGTAGTGTGGCAGGCAAGTATGTCCCTGTAGTCAAAACTAAGGTGTGAAAACGGATTTAGAACCATATAGTTGCAGGTGAGTCCTATTGCCAGACAGTGCTCAGTGGTCACTGTCCTAAGCAAACTCTTACTTTGATGGATGATGTTGTGTTTTGGAGCATGGGGCATGAGCTGGGGCCCTAGAGCCTTGACTTCTGTGTGGCCTCTCAGAAGGTCCCTGCTGACTCTTTCTCCATGGCACTGCCCTGACTTTGTTGCCACATTCTGCCTAGAGTGGCACTGAGTCCTGGAGGTAGAGGGTGGGGGGTTCCATCTCCTTCCATTGTCCTCAGCTCCCCGAGGGGCCTAGTTATGGGGATCAAGAAGGTCAGGGTCAGACACAAGCCCTGTGACATCTAAGATGGGGCAAGGTGGTGGCAGCATTGAAGCATGGTTACTGGGTTCCCATTGTCCAGCCCTGACCCAGGTAAGTAATACCTCCAGGTGCAGCAGTTACTCTATTTTGGGATCACTCAGCCACTAGAGATTGGGGTGGGAACTTCGTGGAAGGAGAGATCAACTTCCCTGCTCCAGCCTGACCCATGAATTTTCATTTTGCACTGGGTCTTTCAAATTATGCGGTTGGTCTTTGCTTAGGGAAATAAAGTGTAAATACTCAGGGCCGTGTATTCCTCCCACTCTATCTTAAACTCAGTCCTGGGGTAGCCATCAGGACTGTGCACAAACAGCCGGTACTTATACCTCGTTACCCCCTTGCAGTTAAGTGTGGCCACCTGACTGGTCTTTACCTTCCAGGAGGAAATTTAAGAGCTGATGTTTCCTGTCCTGGCAATCAGCACATTTCAAAGGAAAGTTGCATTATGAGTCTGGACCCAGAATGAGAATGGCAGTTATCGGAGCCCCTTGCATGCGGAAGAAATAAACTTCTGGTATTTTAAACCATGGAGAGTTGGGAGCTGTTTGTCATTAAAGCAAAACTTAACCTAGACTGATGGATATGATCTCCATGTCCATCGTTTTTCCTGGCATACTTTCTGGCAAATAATATATGTTTAGCATACATTCATTGACTGAGTGAATGATCCTGGCCAAATCCAACTGTCTTAGATAGACATAAGCACTGAGTAGCTATATCTTTCCTCTGTTAACTCTTCTGGGCGATTCCTCTTACATCAATCATCTTGATTTCCTGACTTTTCTGGCTGACTTCATACTTCACTCTTTCCTTATTGCCTATATGCACCCCTCTTTTCCTTCCTTCCCTTCCTTCCTCCTTCACCACATCCTCCTTTCCATAGAGAGCATCTTGAAAATCACACGTAGGTGGGCGGCTTGATACTGCAACCTGGACCCACTTTCCTATGTTCCCAGTCGTCTCTTCCCTTCAGCCGTGCAGAACGTTTGTATTTAGATGTCTACGGACATCTGACTCAACGTGACGAAAATGGCACCAAACATCCTCTTCCAGAGCCATCAACATTCCCCCGAGTTGGTGCCTCCATCCGTGTATCCGTGGCACCACCAACACGCAGGCTCTGTCTGTGGCTTTATTTTAGGCCTCGCATCTGTTTTGTTTTAATGTTAATCTGCCTCTAAATTTTGTTCAGCAATGGTTGTCGGATTCCCTGTGGGCTGGGTTTCCATGACTTTCTGCCCTATGTCAGTACTCCTTATCTCGTGTTCCAAATACTCGGTCGAGGCTGACCTGCCCTCCTTGCTTATAATGTCCCTTGCAAGACTGTTTATTACATGATGAGATCCTTATTATAGAACAGTGATTCCTAGCAAGCATGTAGTATTAATGTACAACATGTTGTTTTTCTTTCAGAATTCCAGATCCGAATACTCCCTGGGATGGGATGTTGAGTCCTGCAGGTCACAGTACCAAGGAAAGGAACAGCGGATCTGCCCTGAGTGAGAACAGCCGGTGAGGCCCAGTGTGGGTCTGGAATTGATCAGAAACCAGCAGAAATTAGGCTACGGGCATGAGGGCCAGGAGGGCACAGGAAATACACATTTGGTTATTGTGATTTTGCAAAGCCGTAACTTCTCTAGAAATAGCCCAACGGGAGTGCCGCAGAGGGTCTAGGAGTTACCAGAAACAAGCAAAGAAAGCTGTAAGACCTGGGGGTGCCCTGGTGAAGTGAGCACTGTGTGCAGCTCTGGCTGGCCAGGGCTATGTGGAAATACAGGTCTGGCATAGGGGATGCTCTGAGTTTTCAAAAGAAACAAGAACTAGAAATTTGGGGGTTAAAAATAGAAATGTAGAAACTATTTTTAAAAATACCGAGAGGTCCTAACAGAATGTTTCTGTGGGCAAGGTCCTGCTTGTCTGTTGCTATGATATCTCTGGGTCTAAGGATGAGAGGAGAGGAGAGGAGTTGAGAACCCAGGACAGACAAAGACTCAGGGAGATGTGACACGTATGGGGTCATCTGGGGAAGGGCAGAGCAGAAGCGCTGTCACAGAGGAGAGGATGGGGCGTTGCTCTGAGCCCCACAGAGTCAATCATGAGAGCAAGTCTAGAACCATGAGCTTCTATTTCCATCGTAATCAGGAAAATAATAGCAACAATCACAGTACCCTCCACAAAGGGAAAATTTGTTTCACAGGGAGAAACGTTAGCAAAATTCCATTGCAAAATAGAAAATAAAGGGAGCACCGAAAGGCTATTTCTAATATTGCAGTACGTCCAAGGGGAAAGGTGCGGCACACATGGGACAGTGAGTTCATCAGGGGTCAGCCAGGACGGGCCAAGGCAAGGGAGGTGGGCGAGAGGGCAAGTGCAGTGTGGAGAAGGAGGAGAAAGAGGAGGGGGTGGCTTGAGAAAGAAACCGAGGTGCAGAGGCCAGCAGACAGAAAGACAGGTGCTCTGTGGTCGAGACAGACACACCTCCGAGGCAGGATCCGTGGGCAGTCGATCCTCTCTGAGCTTCAGTTCTGACTCATTTAATCCCCCCAAAAACTATGGGAGGAAGTTACAATGTCTGAGTCCACTTTAAAGCGAAGACACAGAGGCACAGACGTGCGCTTTTAAGTGTTGACTGTTTAGATTATAGTAACAGGGCCGGGAGTTTGGCTCAGTGACTTAAGCATCTGTCTGACAGGTGCGAGGTTGTGAGTTCAATCCCCGGTGCCACCAAATAAATAAATAAATAGATTATAGTAACAATGTTTGCACAGAGAGAAGCCAGGAGGAGGAAGGGTCCTGTGGGGAAGGAAGCCACTTTGAGGTCTGCGGTTGGAAGAAGATCTTTCAAGCATCCCAGGAAATGCTGTAAGTGGTTGTGGGGTAGGGTGGCAGAAGAGGCAGCCATATCTTCTTCAGAAATTTCAGGAGAGAAAGGGAAAGAAATGAATGACACAAAATTTTTGGCGATCAGGGATCAGGGAGGTGGAAGGAAGACACTCAGCAGTCTCTTAGCTTTTGTTTCTAAATAAATCACACTGATGGAGGGGGAGTCTGTTCCTCCCGGGGATGTGATGCAGACTCTTGGTTGTGGGATAGCGCCAATTAATCACGAGACAGGCCTTGGATATTGAGTGGAGATTAATCATCTAGAAACAAACCGAGGATGGATTATTTCATATTTTTGGGTTATGCTCAAGTATGCATCCAACCCCACCAAAGTATCGGAGCCATATGGGATCGTCCGGGTGCACCTGGAACGGAGGCCTCCCGAAAGGAGCGTTCTGAAACCGCAGTGTCCACTCCCAAGCCTCAGCAACGAGGCTCGCCACTTGCCCATTGCCTGCACCGACCTTTGTTTGGAGTGTAACACGCCCTCCTCCAGCTGGGATTGTCACAACCTGCTCCTCCGCCTCGGGGTGGCTTATTTTTAAGAGTCATGGAATGCGGAATATGAATACAACCTTTTCATTTAAAAAAGGAAATCCCTCCATGTGCAGAATTTACATTATTCAGAACATGGCAGAAAGCACAGAGGAAAATAATTCTGCCTGACTCCCCTCCTAGAAACGGGGGTATTTTCAAACTCAGGCGCACGCCGCCTCTGCGCAATGCCGAAGTGCCTCTACTTTTTTCTTTTTCTTTTTCTTTTTTTTTTTTTTTTTTTTTTTTTTTGCTGCTTTATTCTCAAAATGGGTGTAAATACAAGTCAGGGTGTATTTAAAAAATCAGATTCCCAGGTTCCACGGCCAGAATTTCTAAGTTAGCGTATCTCAGTTGAGGCCTGGAAACCTACATTTCAACCAAGCTCCCTCGGTGAACCTTAGATATACTTCTAGGAAATGTTGAACAAGTTCCGGTGAAGAAGAAATCTTATCCTGAATTATGCTGGTAGGAGGTGAAGAGCCTGGTTTTGAGAAATCAGCCTTTGCTAAAACAACACTTCCTTAAGCAGAGGACTCCGAGTCAGAAGGGAACTGCAGATTCTGAACGAGATGCTTCTCGTATTAAATTAAAAGAATTCAAATCAACCAGGATTCCACAGGGCCCCTGACAGCACTCAGAAGAGAGACAAAGAGGGTTCGGCCCCCCGCTGCGGCCACGCGGACACGCAGACGCGTGTCTGGTTGTGACAACTGCTCGCCTGGGTTTCCAGGCTGATCATATTTCAGAACTCCGGCTCATTGTCCCCGTGGCTGTCACATCGCGCATCGTGATTTTGGTTTGGAAAATATAGTCAATGAAAGGATGCTCCAAGGGAAACTGAACCGAAGGCACAAACTGAGTCTACAGGGAAGGAGGGGACACTAAGCACGGCGGACGCAGGAGACAGGACCCATGTTCTGTGACAGACGCTTTGCTCATGATTCTCCACAAGAGCCCTACGAGCCCCACTTCGTAGGTGAGGAAACCGAGACATGGAAGATGAAGTGGCTGGCTCCCTTGGGGTCCCGTGAATCGTGGGTGAGGGAAGAGGAACTGAACTCAACAAAGCTATGAAGTTTGCGTTCTCGGCCACTGGGGTAGCACTGAAGGCTGCTGAGTAGGGTACCTGGGAGTGGGGTTGAAAGGGAGGATGGGTTGGGTAGATGGGGAGGGACGGGGGAAGGTGAAGACGCTGGACTGAGACTCTCTCAGGGCCTGTTTTAGGCACTAGGGACATTGCAGTTGACAGTCCCACAAGGGGAACAGCAACAGGAAAGACACCAGGAGAGGCTGCTCTTGCAGTGTTTTAGACACTGCAGAGCAGAGCACACAGGATCATTGTCCATGGGTGTTGGATGGATGGCCAGAGGTGACATCTGGGCCCACAGGTATCTGGCAAAGACTGAGTTTTTCTAAAAGCATCAAGTTGTCTTTTAAATCATGACTCTCAACAGGAGGCAACTCCCTTTTCCCCTTGAGGACATTTGGAAATGTCTGAAAACATTCTGGACGTCACACTGAGGAAGTAGTTAGTATTGGTACCTCGTGGGCACAGATCAGGCATGCTGCGGAATGTCCTACCATGGACGGGACACCCCGATAACAAGGAATGACCTAGACCCAAGTGTCATAGCACCTTGGCAAAGGAAGTGGAGAAACCCTGCTTGAAGGGTTTTAGAGCACTGAAGAATAGATAAAGTGGAAAAGGCCTTGCATCTTTCATGTGGCCACCAAATGAGCTGTGGGTGTGTGGGTCACAGCGTCCAGCACAGCCCACCATAGACCCAAGTTCATTAACGTGCTCTTCCTGGAGCGACTCTCCTCTGAATATAGCAGCCTAGCATGCGGAAATCTTTAACCAAATGTGACTTTGTCCTTTGGCGTGAGGATATTATCATTCTGCTGGTGCCAATAATTAACCTCTGTTCGATAGGAACCCTTCTCCTGGAAAAATACTCTCCTGGGAGCCATGGGAGCCATCTTCTTCCCAAACAGGCTCGGAAATGTTAACAGGACCAGGCAACTGTAATTGCTCTGACGTTTTGCATATTTATGTTGGAGAACTTCATCTGAACTGTTACTTTAAAAAAGAAAGATCAGTTCATCTTTTAAAAAGGGGGTGATTAATCGCTGCCAGTCGGGCATTCCTTCATTCCTGGCTTCCTCTTAGCCTCTGTAATAAGTTCTTCACGAACAGTAGTTTGCTATTAAAGAATAGTATTCATCATAAGCCAAGCAGAGAGGAGGCAGTATTTGATGGGCACAATACCCTATTTCAATCCACAGTGTCCTTTTTGTTCAACTCGATCTCGATCTCTCGTGTCATTAACATTTGAGGAAAAACACACAAAGACTTTGGTAAATATTAATCAGGAGTGTGCAGTCCTTGCCCTACTCAATTACCCATTACTGGGCTCTCCAGGTGATAATGTCCTGCGAAACCGTCTATTTGCTTAAAACGCGAGTGAGAAGTACTTTCTTTCTGTGGACTGCATGTGAAGCTCTTAGCAGCCTAAGTAGTTTTCAAACAGTGGGGACACGGCTCTTCCCTCTTCCTTTGTTCAGCATCCTTCCTGGTCAGCTGGGGTCTGAGAGTGCCTGTGTGTTTGGCTCCCCCACCCCCAGCCTGGCTGCGTTGCATTAGGACTTTCGCTGACGTATTCAGGTGACCTGAGAAACTCACAGCACAGGTACCCAGTGGGCGACACACCCGACAGCCTGCGGATCGCGGCACCTCTGTATTGAGCCATCGCTTTGAACTTGGAAGACCATTACTTCTACCTCAAATCTCATCAGACCATGCGAATTGCCATCAACCTTTCCACACTGGTGGAAGCAGGTCTAAGTCATGATCTTTCTCATTATCAGTGAAGTCATTCAAAGGCCATCAGATCAGCTGGGCTCTGACGTAACATTAAACATGTTCTTGGGTGAAATCTATCTCTCTCCTCCTAAAACTGGTGTAACTTCAAAGAGACTCATAATGAAATCTTATCCCATGGCTGTTAACTCTTCAACTTAACAATGAATATTAAAATCCAGGTGGCAAGAGCTAGATTCATCAAGGAAATCAAGATGGGAGCCCCAAAAGGCCATGCTACTGAGAGCTGAGAGCTGTGCATAAACAACAAATGCATGGAGACTATGTGGGCTGAAGGGTAGGTCTTCATCACGCATTGCCAGGAAGTCAGGTCAAACTGCTTCTGAGCCTCAAATTACAGGCATCAGAGAAAAAAAGTGAGACGATTTCTAAGTATGCCATTAGGTGCGCTGGCAACTTAAGCGAGCCTGTAGTTACATCCCTTTTCCTATGAATTCCACATGTTTTTCCCCACACAAGCAATTTTTTCTTCATCTCTGTATGACATTACGTCTTCCCTCAATAAAAGCATCGGTGCGATATGTACTAGGCACTTGGCGCGCTGTAATTTTGTAAAGGAGCCCTAGACTAAGACTTCCCCCTGAAACCCCCTAGGAGAAATTTCTTTCTGAGAAACCCCATTGGGACTTTGCTATTTGCTGAGCATTTGAGAAAAAGAGAGGTAGAACCATAAGATACCTGGTTTGGCTCAGATATGGGCAAATCAAGCCATGAAAGAATTACTCTTTCCAATATACTTGAGAGGAATAATTCCTGCAGAGCCGCTGGATTCTGTGTTACTCCTTTCTATTCTTACAAATAGGAAACTGTATCTTCCACAAAAGGGTTTTGAACTTATTTTGCACTAGTAAGTGCTGCTTTCTACTACGACCTGGTACCTATGTTTACATGTATGAAGGAAGAACTATTATAAAAACATTACTTCCCTTGCTACATGCAAGATAGTTGGCTATGTTTTAATCTGCTCTATTTTTTTAAAGTGCTGGTCATAGCTACCAAATGAGCTTCACTAGTGGGAAGTGATCCAGAATTTGAAAAACATTGCTGTGTTCTGAAATGCAAGAGTCGTTCAACATGTATTCTTCATTCCAGTATAAGGACTTTTTAACTTACTGATTCACAGTGGGGAGGAGGGTGCCAATTATGAAGTATTTGTGTTAAAACAGGACCTAGACTCAGCTAGCATGGATCTGAAAATGTGTTTTCAGTTGCGAGGTTGTGGACATCCTTTGAGTTTCACAGAGGTTGCTTCTAATCTCAGTCAATTCAATGTCACCTATTGCCCTTCAAGGTTTTATTACAGGACTCTCCCTCCTTTCTTTCCATTTTTAAAGTTGAGTCTAAATCACACATACAAAAAAATGAAAAATAGAATTAATTATCTGAATGTTTCCAAGTGGACAGAGGTTTTGGCACTGAATAGACCTGATGACCTACTCCCAGCCACACGCTTTCCAGGACAAGTCCTGGCCTGGAGCAGACTGAGCCCTGTGTGGGGGATTCTGATGCTTTTCTTGAGCGAAAGCTTTTTATTATCTAACTCAGGAAGTCAGTTCCTGTCAAAGTGCGATGCTAGAGGGAAATTTCTCATTGCCTAGAAGGTTGGATTCTGGACACTCGCCATCGCACCATTAGGTATTGAATAGAATTTGGGATAAAGCACATTCTTCCTGGAAATAAGCCCAAGGATTTAGTTATCCATAACTGCAAAGAGAAACCCCCGATAAGAATCCTCCAACAACAAGGGCAGCTATCACATGAGCTTCCCGAAGAAGTTATTTTAAAGGTGAAAGTAAAATAACTTTAAAATACTAATAAATATGCGTACATCTGGTTGATTCATTTGATTTAAACTTCTTTTTTTCATATTGGATGAGATGTTTACTCTGACCCCATCATGGATATGATTTCTACAGCAATTCAATGGGAAAATTATTTGAAACTCCACATATTGCCAAAACAAATTGATGATGAATTTTTCAGCTGAGTTCTTGTTTCAAAGTATATTAGCAAAAGAAACCAAAGAAGTGGGAACAAGATGATTTAATAGAAGATAATAACAAAAGAGGAAGAGGGAACTTTTGAAGGGCTGAGGCTGTAGTTTATACAAAACTGTTCGAAAGTTTTAAAATCAAAAAGTTAGATTAAGCAGATGCCTTAATTATATTCTTTAAATCTCAAGAATACATATTTTTAAATGCAGTACATTTTTCCTGGCTTCTACCAAGAAGAATGATAAGATTTTAAAAGTCCTTATGATTATCGGCTCTTCCTGGGATTTGCAAGGCAATAAGAAAAAAATTATTGTAAGCGATAAGAAAAGTCATTCCCCCCTCCTTCTCTATTATTAATGACCAAATATTATTAAATCAATAATTTTGGTGATGATCTGAACAGGTTATTAAATATCATGAATTATTAACCTAGAAGTTGATCAGAGCTATGAAAATAACTCAAGTTAATGGGAACCTTTGGATTTCTAATGAAATAGCCAGTCATTGACAAAATATCTCTGTTAGGATTTTTTGGAACGTGAAAAAGCAGAGACCGCAGATGTCCTTAAGGAAGAGAACAACATTCCTTGCTGCATTACAGGAAATTAAAAAACCAGATATCCATGATCAAAATAATGGGAGATTAAGTAGACCTAATAGAAGGTGCCAATAACTATAGAGAAGTCACTGTCCCCCAACCCCCACCCTGACTTCTTCCCTCTCAGTTAATATTGCACCAATTGTTTCAGAAACCTCAGAAAAAAATTGGGGAACAGCCACAGATTCGTCAATGCTGGGTGTGCCTCTGGCGAGGGGAGTTGGGCACAAAGCAATTAGTCAGTGGCTCTTAGCCAGTATCACTATCTGTCCCAATTACTTTGCCTTAAGCAGGGAGTATGTGGAAGGGTATTTTGTCCAGACATTATCCAATAACAGGCAGTGGAATGTGATTTAATTTAGAAGGGACAAGGAGGCAGGAGGGGAGAATCGAGGTCGGGCCCCTCCTCGAGCAGGCAAAAAGGTTTGATGGACTTTGACCCTTCTGTGAAATCATAGTTACCATCCCTGGGAACACCGACACAAACAAACCATCCAGCTGTCAGAAACTGAAGGCAAGCAGATGCCCCCTCATTGTCTCTTTGCATACCTTCTCCACTCAGACTTTCTGCTCAAGCAGCGTCTTGCCAAAAAGCATTATCCCATGATAGAGTTTCCCAATATTAATGTGACCCTGTCATTAAAGAGTTTAATGACAAGTATTTTTTTTCACCATTTAATGCAATAGGAATCCTGAATGTTAATGGGGGGAAAAGGCACAACCAACAAGAGATTTAGACTTCTGTAGCGGCAGACAGGTGGGTCAGAATGGAGACAGGGCGAGGATCTGGAGAAGAGGCGTGCAAAGGCAGTCCTTTCTTTAGAAAGGAAGGTGTGTGGGTTCCTTCCCTGACCATTGTTCCTTATGACAGATCCTGGGTATCATAACACTTGCAGACTGCTAGGGGAGGGATGACAATAAATGCATAAACAAAAATGCACATAATATTTTGAAGTGGGAATAAACACAGGGAAGAAAACAAAACATGAAGTTGTGATAGTGAGCTATTAGAAGATGCTCAGTCTATTTCAGTTATAAGAGAACTTGGAAGCATCTGGGAGGAAGTCAAGTCTAAGCTGGAGCTTGGAGATACGCGTGAGACCAAAGGAATGAAAAGCTGAAGGTTTTCCATAAGCGTTCGATGGTAGTAGCAATAAGGCTTATATGATTAAATCGAGAGCTGGGGCAGTCGCAGCAAGCCTTTGTGAAGAACTCAGATTTGAAGGAAGCAGTTACAGGATTCACAGCTCGCCATCACCCATGGGATCTGAATGCTCTCGGGTGTCCCTGTTGCCTTGCTGGTGCCTATTCCACGGGGATCTTCCCGCTGCCACTCAGTCTGGGCTGGAAGAGGATGGGGGTCACCTCCCTTGTACCGCCAAAGCTGGATTTATATGTAGGACCACGAGATGGTATTGGAGGTGGTCCAAGCACAAGGCAAAGTCTCACTGGCAGTGAAATCACACTGAGATAGAACAGCAAGAAAACACGCTACGTGAGAGAATTGTAACCATCCAAGGACACAGAAAACCGCAGGCCTGGCCCCAGAATTGCATTCCTCATACATCTAACCCATGTTCCTACTCTATATGATAAACCAAATAAATCAAGGGACTCTTGGGATAGATCGAGAAGAAGCCAGCAATAAATTCCCTTAAACTTACTTGTCAGTACCTTGCCTGGAAACTTCACTTCTTTCTGAAAATTGAAAAAAAATATTATTGGATGCTCTAGAGATGGAGCAGGAAGCGAGCAGGAAATTCTCCCCTGAATTTCTACTTAATTGTTGAGCCGGTTAAATAACTGGAGACCATTCAGTTTTTGTGGCAACACAGCACAGGTTGAGCTCAAACAGGATTCTTTCCTGCACATTGAACATTTTGCGGTTTTATTAGCTTAAAAAGGTGTAACTGCTCTTTTTGGTCTTCTTTAGTTACTGAATTACAAAGTGCTAGTACAGGACACAAAGTAAACACTCAATAAACATGAGTTGAATCATGAATGGAAAAGGAAGGCTTAGAATCGGATGAATTTGTTATATATAGTAACTACAACTTTTGAGTTGTCTGTATGTGTCGAATGTTTTGCCCAGGTTAGCTAACTGACTACTTAAGACATAGGAAGTATTATCTTTATTTTATAGACAAATGAGCTCATTACTATTCCTATGGTTGGGGAAGCTGAGCAGCATTCCGCAGTCACCCAGTAGGTATTGTGCACCACTGTGTGACAGGCACAAGCAGCTAAAAAATAGTCATTAAGGTTTGTGTGACTGCAAGACCTCTTAGCTGGTTCTGAATGGAGAACATTGGCAGCCAGGTTTACCAGATGCTGGAACTGATTCTCGGGAACCTCGGGTCAGGCAAACACGGGAACGAGAAAGATCGTCATCGAATACACAGCCTGATCAGCACTGGATTTTTACACATCCATGCGTGTGTGTAGAGTGCCGTGATACTCATGGCCTGGCCTATGTTTTCCCATTCAATCTAACAAGGATTCTCATTACAACATGCAGGCCAAGCTTTAGAGCAATGATTTCCCATCTGGTAGCCAGACACTAGGACACGTTTTAAGCAACTAACCGGACAGGCTGCATGGGTCCCCTGGGCCGGATGGGAACTGGAGAGAAAATGTGTGTGATCCAGGAGTCTCGTGGCAGCGTTTGCGGAGCAAGGGGTGAGGGCTGAGGGCGGCGGGGAAGCGCTCTCCTCTGGGTGCCTCAGGAAATCAGAGCTGCTCATTGCGGTAGTCTTGGTTTGTATCGGGTCTCCTTAGTCCTCAAGCATTTTCCTAAACAGGTTGGGAGGTTTCTCTTTATTTTTCTTGGGAAAATCATGGCATTGGCTTTGAGGAATACAATAGAGCAAGAGCATTATCACTGTGCCCAGATGAGTGCACTGTCTCTGGAGTGGGTTAAGAGTGGATGTCAACCAGGGGCAGTTTTCCTCCCGCTTTCCCTTGGTCCACACCCCTTGCTGCCCTAGGGGATGTTTGCAAGGCCTGGCCACGTCAGTTTCCATGGACTCAGTGAGCCTGCTGCTGACACCTAGTGCGAGGAGGCTGGGACTGCAACCACGCATCCTATCCTAGTGCATAGGACAGAAGCTTAGCTGGTCCCAGATGTCATTGGGGTGGAGACTGGGAAAACCAGTCTTAAATAATGACGATGATGACGCTCATGCAATGACGACACAGAACATTACAGCACCTGTGTATTGAGTGATCCCATGGAACTTGCCCATTTGCTGGTTGTCATTCATTACCATAAACCTCACATCAATTCCCTGTGTGTTTATTTCTTAGAAGGGAGAAAGCTCAGGCTCTGAGATGTTAAGTAATTTGCCCAAGGTCATATAGCAAGAATGTGGCCCGATGGGGATTCAAGGCTACAACTTCCTGACTCCAGGATTTGTAACCCTAGCAGCTCTTTGCTTTTGTTGTTAGGTTTGGCTGGGCTATTAGGGTTTGAGGACTTTCTGCAGGCTGCTGGCAGAAGGTGAGACTCAATGATGGTCTTGAATTCAAGGCTGAAAGATTGTCAGCCATGGCCCTGGAGGTTTAGTTGCTGTCTTCTCCTTGATGTGCTTTCCTTGGCAAAGGATGGATGAAATCCTCACTTTCTGCTCTCTACTCTCAACTCGTGATTCTCAACTTGGGGGGGCAATTTGGGAAGAAACTTTGTCACAACTGAAAGAGGAGGAGAAGATGCTACTGGTGTCTAGTAGGGAGGGTCCGGCGATGTTACTGAAGATTTCATAAAGTGCAGGATGGCCTCCGTGACCAAGAACTATCTGGTGCCAAATGTCAATCATGCTGAGGTTGAGAAACTGCAGTGAGGTACAAATCCAGGCCTTGGGGAGCAAGCTGGTTTGCATTGCTATCTTGCCCCATCCTCCACTCACATGGTGTGGATAATACCTTCTGCTCTTCCTTTGGGACCCCCACTGGAAGGCCATGAAATTCTAGGGAAGTTGGTTAGCTCCACCCAGAGCTCAAAGGAGAGCATATTCTGTACTAGAGTATCCCCCTACTGTGACCAGTGTGGGTCCGACACCAGGACACCCAATTAGTTGTTGTTAAATGTCGACTAGAGCCTTTGAGACAGAGGCCAGCTTCTAGAGGCTGGACCTAGAACTGGGAGAACATGAAGCTGAGGCTTCTGGGAGCCCCCTGGTTGCCATGAGGAGAGAGAGATTACCTGAGGAGTCAACACAGTGAAAGAGGACCCGAAAGAGAGAAACCAAGTTTGCATGATGTAGTTTGAACTAGCAGTACCTAAAGCCAGCTTGTCCTGGACCCTTGAGGCCATAAATTGTCCAGTTGTTTAAGTGATTTTGGGCTGAATTTTAATGCTTCCTGTGACTGGAAGAGACCTCACGAACTCCCTTCTTTCTGAGGTGATAGCATAAATGACTTTCATTTAAAAATAAATCTAACAGAATATCTGCAAATCCCTTCACCTTCTCTACAAGAGATTTCATCTCCACATGTAAATGTGGAGAAAACTCTGCCAGGCAGAATTTCCCTGACAAAGGGATCTCTAACAGAACAGCCACCAGCTATTCATAATGCAAGAAAAAGCTAGAAGCCCTGGTTTCTGGAAGCTCAAGAGCAAACAGAGAGCTGTGGGCTTCATCTGTCTTGTCAGGCGCTGAGGTGCTCCGGGAGTGAGCAGTGGCATTTTTGACACCTGTTATAATGACATCCTTGATGCAGGTGCTCGCGCTAGGCTCTCAGCAGACGTGGGTACAAGGTTAGCGGGAGTATGCCAGGCAGAGGCACAGCCTCTTGGGGAGAAGCCCATGACTTAACTCTTGTGCAAATTTTAGAATTACACGAAGAACAGAAGCCACCTAAGAATCTCCTGAGGGAAAACGTTGTACCTTGCACCGATCAGGCCCTGCATATTGGACTTTTACCCGGATGTGCAGAATCGTAATGGTGATGCTCAAGGACCGTTGGAACAAAGACTCTCCAAGGGTGGTCCGTATACCCTGGGTGGGTGGCAAGAGGTATTTAGGAGGCCTTTGAACAAATAGGTTTAACAAATCATAATAGTATGATAATGCTTTCTGTGTAATTCATGGTGGCCACCATCATAACAAACCACAGATGCCTTTAAACTTGCATCTAGTGCATGCTTCCTGTGTGTCTGTTACGAGCCGAAGCACTTTCTAGAACACTGTGGTTGCCACTGTGAGCAAGACAGGTGTGGTCTCAGAGGAGTTTTGCTAAGAGCAGTGAGGAAATGTTTACTATTACATGACAGCTTCTCTGAAGAAGTAACAGACACACAGGCACCCAAAGAGAGAAGACACCAGTCATGAGCAAAGCCAAGGGAGTAGCATTCTGGAAAGGAAGAAACAGAATAAAAATGTTTTGAGAAATAAAGTGTTCCTGTGCTGGCTTACTGTAGCCAGAGCCCAGTGAGGAAGCATGGCGGAGAGGAGAGCAGCGGCTGCCTAGTTGGGAAAGTGAGCCTGGGTTAGACTAGGAGATGGTGAACCACATGGGAAACCACTGCCTGACTTTAAGCAGAATGGAAGCTCGGGTTGATTTCCATGTTGAGGTTACTCTTAAACTTCTCTGTGAGTAATGGGGCAAGACTTCTACCACATCCACCCATGCCTGATTCATGGAAACACTACAACAAAATAGCCCCAACAGTGAATCAGATCTGTGCTAACCTCTTTAACCATGACTTGTTAGATTCTTCCAGTAACTCACTTGAAGAAGCGTATAGCATCACCATTTTTACAGAAGCAAAACAGCTGAGAAATATATTAAGATGGCAACGTTCCCACAGTGGGCAAACACTGTAGTGAGAATTTGGCTTAGATCTATGTAATTCAAGGGTCAAAATCTTGTTTTCTGTATTAGGAGTTGGCAAACTATAGCTTCAGGGCCCAACTGAGCCCATCACTTGTTTTGCAAATAAACTTCTGCCGGAAATCAGCCAGCTGTTTGCATAGTCTACAGCTGCTTCCCAGGTAACTACCAACTACAAAGATCAGATGGTCTGCAAAGTAGAAAGTACACACTTTATGACCTTTTATGAAAAAATCACTAATCCCTTGTCCATGCAATAATGATATGGAGGTCTTTGTTTCCAGGAGAGTGTCCAAATTAAATATGATGTGATTAAGATATTTCGCCATCGGCTTCACTGTCCCAGAATGTCACTTTGACTACAGATTCTCAAATCCCTTCTCACCTTGTTCACATGCAGTAATTTATTTTAAATTAGGACTTCGAAGTAATTTTGATAAAGACCCAGAAAGGTACAAATTACAACTGGGAGAGAAATGTTTCCAAGAAGAGTTTTGGATGGAACTAATGACAGAGCATGTGACAGTCAACCTCATGCAAGGGAATAGGGTTTCCTTTTCCCCCTGGCTCACGTTTATCCCCCAGGTAGTGCCTTGTTTGTTAGGCCGTCTTGAGGGAAAAGGGAACTAGCAACCCACGCACATTTTCAAGCAGATCAGAGTCAACAACTAACATGAGAAGACTCAAATTGACTGAGGAAATGCCATCTGGTAGCTGGGGTTAAGACAGAGAAAATCTTGGCTTTGAATTTTGGCTGAGGCTGCAGTTGACATTTACTTGACTCAGTTTACACATCAAAAAAAGAGATGTGACAACACAGAATGGTAACTAGGTTGGCTTCCAGTTCAGCGAAGGTCCCTCTGCATATTGACGTCATGAGGCCCTCCCTTGGTGAACCAACAGCGGTGCCAGTTTTGAACACTCTCTGAATGTCTAAACCACACTCTAACGAAGTGCTTTACCCACATTAGGTGGAAATGTTGTATGCCCATACACTGTGCTTCATTTCCTCTTGGAAAAGCGGTTTTGAAGGCTCGACTCTATCAAAAATCTGAGTTAAGGAATGGATGGACTTTGCCATGAAACTGATTGCTTTGCATCTAAAATATAATCCTATTTCACCATTTAATGAGCAATATCAGACTTTAAATGGGTGATTTAAGCAGTAGGTAAATTTAAAAAGGATTTAAACCACATTTTGAGCAAGGCAACTTGAGTCTGTGGCTTTGCTGTCAGCTTGACTGACAACCCACATCGGATGAAAAATGGGGAGGAGAATCAAAAGCAGATTTAAGAAAACTGGCTGATCATGACACATTTCCTTTCCAGGACTGAGCCTCATGACTTGAGCATATCTGCGCTTCCTTCATCAATGCTGCCAATGTAGAAGAGACTCCCGTGCTATTAAACTTTCTTTAAGCTCATTTCTTAAGTGAATATATTCTGAACAGAAATTTCCTATTACAACCAACTGAAAATCTAGCAAGAATAGCTGCAAAATTGCTGGTTTGATGCAGCCCTCATTTGATATAAATACTACACGTTAAGCAAAACACATTGCAATTAAATTGTTAAGAAGTTTATCTGTGTATCGTCTAAAACGCCACTGTGTACTATCAGAAATTCACCTATCTTGCAAAACATTCTCCTGAGGGAATGTGAAAATTCATATGTGTAAACATTTTATTTGATATAGTGAGCATTTTATTATTTGAATTAAATATTAAACAGCATCAAGCGTGTACGCATGTTTCGCGATAGGGAAACATGACATGTTTAAAGCATACCAGCAAACAAAAAACCAAGGGAGACCGGAGAGAGAGTCCACACAACCTAGAAATCAAGGCATGAGTAAACACATTAGCAACAGCTTGCCTCAAACTGGAGACACCACGAAGCCTTTATTTATTCTGCAAAACCAAGGCACAATAATTGCTGCATGTTAACTTCAGAAGCTAAGGGAGCTACCCCAAAGTGCACCTGTGTGTGTGTGTGTGTGTGTGTGTGTGTGTGTGTATGTGTGCCTGGGCCCCCTCATACCAAGCTGCTGTTGGTCATTTTGGCAGGTGGGGAGATGGTGCCCCAAGGTATTATAAAAGCTCCCCACATCCCAGCTCAGGCTGCAGTCCGAGTCCTAATTCTACCACTTCAGATTGTTCCATTGGAAGAAGATCTTGTGCCTGCGCACCTGCCTGACGGCCGAATCCCCGCCTCTCTGACCCGAGTTGGTGCCGTCTTCCAGGTGATGCTGCTGGTTGGTTTCACCGACCGCAGGGTTTTTCCCTTGTTCTTTATGTGACAGCTTATGCTCACCTTTTGCGATTCATCTAAAATGCCACCTTATCAGAGAATTTTCATTTGGCCCTGCGTCCTCTGACCTGTTCTTATCTTCACAGGTCTTCTATGCTCTGAAAATCTTACTCACTTGCTGAAATGGCTAATGTCAATCTCTCTAACCGGGCAGCGAGTGGGTTCCTCAAGGAAAACCTTTCTCAGGGTCCATGGTGTAGAGCACAGCGCCTGGTGTGCCAGATACCCTGTAAAGTTTTGCCAAATAAATAAACGGATTTCTCGACGCCAACTTTCCAAGCCTTAGTAAAATCTAGATCCACCTCTTTTTACTATGGAGCAAAATGCATGTTCTCTTTTCAACTTGTTTATCTGCCTGGAAGTTGGAAAACCTCTGTTAAAAAATTCCCATCCCTGTACCTGTCACTGCTAGGTTAAACAATTCACTCATTTCTTTTCTTGTTATTTTTTTTTTCTCCATGTGGCTTTGCTTGGGCCCCGTAGATGTGCCACGTATGTTATACGAGCTAACATTTATTTTAGACACTTTGGCCCATTGGACATGATCTCGCAAGCCTGAACTCTCTGCTGACATGCTGTTGAACATAACGGGGAGATTTAAAAAGGTATCACGGAGGAGCCGAGCGGATTGCGGAGTGCCAGAGGCGAGAAGGACAAGGTTGAGAGGAGCCACAGAGCGGCACACAGCTCTTGCTGGCAGCCACGGAGCTGTCACTGTGACGCGCGGTCTCGGCGCGGCCCTCCCCGCCCAGGCTAGGCATGCACGGGGACCTCACGGCCATGCTCAGAGCTCCCAAGGAGCTCAGCTCTGAATAGCAACGTTTTGCAGACAGAGGGAGATCCGCCTTGCCAGGTGAGTGGCCTCGGGGTCTCTGCGTTGCTGTGTGGGATCCTGAGTGTGCTCCACGGGCCTCGGAAATTCCAACGCACTCTTTCTCAGACAGAGATTTCAATTGACGGGAAGGAAGTGTTGCCGGCATAGGGCAGACATTGAGAACGTGCCATACATCATTGCATAGCGGAATTCACAGAGGGAAAGGGAAAGCTTTCTATGTTTCTGAAAGTCATAAAATCTCCATTTCAGAGAGAAATGTTTAAAAATTTAAATGTGGTTATTCATTTGCACTTTGGGGACAACATGGTCAATTTGGCACACCAGAGGCACCCATAGCCCAGCCTTCAAAATTGTGGAGAGCTGACCCCACGCAGACAGAGGTCAACGCTGGTCTCCTTCTTTCGATTCGAATCAAACAGCAGTTTCATGCCAATTCTTTTCTACTGGGTGGAAAGATGGGAACAAACAGGGCCTCTATAGAGCCTTGAATTTTTCCTTCCTAATGCTCCACAAAATTAATCACTGCAGTCTCCTGCTGGGACAGTTTAGTTAGTGTCAGCCTTGTCTGCAACTCCAGGGGGGCAGAACCAGGCAGGAATCATTCATTCTTGAAGTCTCAGAGTCTCATTCTATGCCTGGTACGTACTAAATTCACAAGGAAAACTTGTTAAGAGTCAAAGTAAGCCCCAGTGCCTGCCCTCAAGAAGCTCACTGTCCGGTCAGAAGCAGAAAAATAAAAGGAATACAGCAATCTGAGACAAAACTAGAGCCAAACTAGGAAAACAGTCTAACGGCAGAGTCTAATTCCCCCAGTCTGCTTGAAGACAGGGGGCCGTGGTCTGTTTCCATAAAGGGGTAAAATCTGAGCAAAGTTTAAAAGGTAATGGCCAAACAGAGAGGCAGCTTGGGGAAAAGCATGAAAGAAGAATTATTTTGTTCTTTCTCCTGGAGAATTAATCCAAAAATCACCAAGGTGTCTTATGAAAACAGCCAGTACAAAGTCTTTGGTCCAGCCAAATGCCAAGGGAATACAGCTGTCCTCAGATTTAATCCAGTCAAAAGAGACAGAGGTACAGGGCCAACCTCTGCAACATCAGGTTATCATCATTTAAGTCTGCCTACCCTTGAAAAAATAGACCTACTACTTTTCTCTAAAGAGCTGGAAGAAGCTGCTAAAATGCACATGAAGGAACAAACAGATAAAGTTCCTTCCAGGAGACTTCCAGAGAGCAGCAAATCCTTGAGAGTCTCAGGTGCTGATCCCTCTTTTAACAGAGGCAGAAAGAAGCACAGTTATGGACAAGGCTATACACACAGCCTTGTACGAGTACCAGCTACAGTTCTGATCTGTGGTCTTTCGGAAGTGTGTCAGAAGCTGGTCTATGGAGTTCAAGCTGATCACATGCACATCGACTGTAAGTCTTTGGAGCCCCCAGTCAGTCTTAGTGTGGCCGGGGAGGAGAACATGGAGAAGCCCTCGGGAAGGTCTCCCCAGCTTGTGGCTTGGTGCTGATGGCTGGGCTACCTGAATCCCCCTGACTGACTCAGTTCCACAGTAAATTACTTCTACCATTCTGGGGAGAATGCAAGGAGCCCTAGCTCAGGATTCTGTGTGACTTTGTAGCTGGGTCTCTTTCTACCTCTGAATCCCAAGGGCCATAGTAACTAAGGCCATGGACTCTGGTACACTTGGGTTTGAATTTGAACTTTGTTATTTACCTTGGAGGAAATCCTTCCCCTCTGTTATGGTTTATACAATGTGTCAACTTGAGAAGTCTAGAAGCTTAATTAAGTAACTCAGCAGCTCTACATCCTGGGGTGTAGAGCACAAGCAGTTACCTGGTCATTGTGTCCATTTGAGAAGGTCAGAAATTTAACTAAGAGACTCAGCAGGGAGTCAGGGTTCTTACTTGGTAAACATCCTCATCCTGTGCAAAGGAAGGCAAGGATGTTTGTGAAACTACACCCACCCTGGAGGGAGAGGGTGTCCTGTGTACAATATAAGGGAGGAGAAGAGGCTTGCTCTTGCCCCCTTTTACTCTGGCTGCTTTTGCTGGGCTGCTGCCTTGAAGCATTGCCCCAGTGCAATGCCACCCTGCCTTGGAGCCAGCTGATTATGGACTGAAACCTCCAAAAACTGTAAGATAAATCAACCTTTCCTTCCCTAATTTTGGGTGTCAGGTGTTTTGTCCCAGCAACCAATGCAAAGTAACTAAGACACCCTCTCTCAGGGCATTTAATTTCATTATCTGTAAAGTAGGAATAAGAAAAAAAAATGCCTATTGTACGACGTATATAAAGCACTTGGTATAAGGTGTGGCATGCAAATAAATGTTCAGTAACTGATAGCATTAAATACCCAGGTGTTGTTTTACTGTAGGAACCAATCCATTACCACTGTGCAGACACACTGTCACGATGTAGACACACTGTCACTATGTAGACACATTGGCTTGGCTCCTCAGGTTTCCCCCTGTAACTTGGGTCATATTTCAGGTTTTCCCTAAGATGCAAAAGTTATAACTAAGAGCAAAATAGCTGTTGTTACCTACTGTGAGATAGCACAGGGCTAAATTCTTCATATCTAATATAATCTAGGGAGGGAGGAAAACTAAGGCCCATTGGGGATATATGGCTTGGATAAAGCCTAAAAGTCTAGTAAATGATTCTTATAAGTGTCTGCAATAGGAAGAAAAGCACAACGTACATTGTCACCAGATTGTTTTAGCTGAAGCTAAATGTTACTTCAAGTCTTGCGTTTTGTCTTGCGCAAAGGTATTTGTGTAAGAAAGGAAAGACTGAGCTTGACTTGGCTTTAAACTAGAGAATAGGTACTTATTGGATGGGGTAGGAAGGATAGAAGGAAGGAAGGAAGGAAAGAGGGGGAGAGGGAAGACAGGAAGGAGGGAAGCAGGGAGGGAGGGGAGGAGGGAGGGAAGGAGGGGGGAAGAAGGCACAGGAACAGATGAATGAATGAAAACAAAGTAAGGATCAATGAATTACAAGTCTATCTTTTTCAAAAATTCTCATGTATCATCAGGATGTTCCACTAACCAAATGGTAGATATTTAGTTGACAAATTTGTCACTTGCCCTCTGTGTAGACAACAGGATTATTCAGTTTTAGCTGGTGACACATTCTGGGGTTAAATCTCTATATAAAATATGCCAAGACAGTGAAAAATCTTAGTGGAAAAGAAAAAATAAAAACCCAAATCTAAGTCTACTTGAATATCCAAATTACTTCACTCTTTAATACAATATAATTTCCAGCATGAAAATAATTCCAAGAGTTCTTTGCAATTCATCATAAAGCAATTTAACCAATATATAAACACTTGTTCTTGATTCTGGGGCCTAAAATTAGCTAGAATGACTGAAATGAAAATTCATAGAGTAATTGCTATGTATTTTGCCACTCTGCTTTCCGAGTTGTAAAATTTTCGTAGTTAGGGAGGCGATATGATTACTCGCAATAAATTTGATGACTGTTTATTCTGTGGCAGGCTTTATGAAAAACACCTTGGTTATATCGTCTCATTTAATTTTTAATAATATTTTTGTAGGTTTTTTAAAATCAGAAGTCTAAAACAAAATAACAATAAAGAAGGCTAGCAATTTCACCCAAGATAAACTAGATGACATTCAAAGATGAAAATTTTTTTATCAAAACCATAAGTGTTTAAAGTTAAAAAATTCCAGAAGTAAGAAAGCTGTTAAAAAAAAAAAAAAAGGGAAATCAAAGCAACCTCTTATTTCCTCTTCAGTAAACTCTGCAAAGTGGAGGTTTTTAGAATTCTTGCCATGAAAATAGGAAACAAGTTTCCATACTATCTTTTATTTTTGTCTTCATGACAATCCTGTGAGGCAAGTATTATTGTTGAATACAGTTAAAAGATGAGGAAACTGATAACTTTGGCTATATAATTTATCTCATTTCTCTTAGCTGCTGTAAATGATAGTAGGGTTTGAAACCGAATAAAGAACGAGGTTTGACTTGGCCAAGGAATAGGGTTTGAACCCATTGGTCTGACTTTGAACCTTTTTTGTTCATTCCATCTGATAACCTTATCATATTCTTTGGCTTTCTGATATGAACAGCATAAAAAGGAAGTAGGGAGAGTGACAAATGACCTCTAACCTTGGTTCTTTAGGGCAAATCAACACAAATGTGAAACCTGAAAATAATTTTTGCTGGCTGATTAGTTAGGAAACTCTTTACCAGCTTGAATATCAAGTGCCATTCTTACAAAACACGTCTTATTTACCTGACTAGGGAAAGCAATCTTTTGGGGCTATTCAAGTGCAAGTAATGTGCATAAATACATCTAAGAGAAAGCAGACAAACTTCGCAGGGTAGGATTCAGTTAGTTCCCAGGCTATTCGTCGGACCCATTGCTGTAAATACAAATACATAAAGAAAGCAGCATTAGACCTCCACTGAAACTTGGGCTTGGCTAAAGCACTTTCTTGATCTGCTCCAGGAAGGTTAGGCTGCTGGCTGTGGTTGTTTGCCCCAAGCGGAAGAGCCAGAAGAGTTCTTTGCTCTCCAAAATTGCCTTGCCTAAGTTTTTTTTTTTTTTTTTTTTTCCCCCCTGAGTTCCACCACTAAGTGTCAAATCTCTGGCCTTGCCTCAGTCTAAGCAAACACACTTTTTTCACATATTTCCATCGGAGAGGACTGTGAAAGTGAAAGCATCCAAAACAACACTTAACAAGATGTGGCATGGACAGTTTCTTAAGGAATTATTGCTTTAAGTATCCAGCAATTTCGTGCAATGGACTTTGTGATTTCATAGATGAAAACACAGGTTTTTTGTTTTTCTTTTTTTGGTACCAGAGATCTAACTCATAACATCGCGCTTGCTGGCCAGGCACTTACAGTGCTGAGCTAAACCCTCTGCCCGAAGACAGAGATTTTTCACCCCCATGTAAAACCAACTCTCACCAAATAGATTCTGTAACAGTAGATAGCTTACCATTTCTAACTTCATCAGCATGGTTTGCAGTTGCCATACTGGAAGAAGGCCACTTATAAGGGAGTAACCAAGAAAGTTGTCTAAGAGATTTAAAACATTTGTTCATACAGCTAACACAATGTTTTCCAAAAATAATGCACTTTTGCTTCAAATGTAAAATTAACATCAAATGAAGATCTCTTAAGAAGCTCTGAAATTGAGACGACTATCTTAGTAGCATGTAGCAGGTACTTGATGCAATCAGCGTGTTCTACACAGGTAATTACTTTTACTACTAATGTGCCTCCCACTCTGAGAAAGATAAGAGGCTCCAACTCTACTTAATCAGGAGGCTTCTTTATTATTGCTCCACCACCTACCGAGTAAAACAATTTGCAGGCTCTATTCAGCAACTCTCACAAATGAGAAAAATTTATTAACATGTGCGTAGAATGAGATTTATTTAGTATGTGCAAAAGGGGATTGTCTACATGATTTGAAAAATATATATACCATTCTTATGCTTGTATGGGTCATATTGGATGAAAGGATTTCTGGGAAATTCTTTTTGTCATGTTGCGGAGGCTGATGGGCAACCAACTCTTCAGTCCTATGTGCTTAGAAGCAGTTTACAGGCGTTAGGAGTGGTAGGAGAAGGCGGTGATGGAATTATATAAGCCTTGAGTCAGTGCAGGGTGGGGACACTGGGTGAGTTCTTCATCTTCTCTGAGCTTTTTTCATATTTGTAGAATAAAAACAAGAATAAAAATATTTGCTCTATATTTATTTATAGTCAGTTCTACAATAAGGCATATAGGTGCTTCTAAAAAGCCCCACACATTTCCAAGTTGCACAATAAAAACCACAGAAGTTGTGGGAAAATAAAAGGATCTGGAAGGACAATATTCATGTCAGTGGCATACAATAAGAGAGAGAGACTCTCAATAAAAATGGCCACGCGATTTCATATATGTTAAATGGTTAAGAAAATGCATAAATACCTTGATAAGTGTAACACTTGGCCTTGAAAAATACCTGTGAAAATGGATATTAGAAGAATTGCAACCAGGGAGTTGTTGTGAAAGTGAGAGGAAGAAGGTTATCTGAAAGCCAGCAGGAAGTGTCATGGTTTAGATAGGACATGTCCCTCAAAAGTCTGACGATTAGAGGTGAGGCCTAGTCAAAAGTGGCAGATCACAGGGGTGTGACTTGGAAGGCTGTGCTCTTGTCCCTGGTTCCTCCTTTCTCTCTCTGCTTCCTGGTTACCATGTGGTGAACCCCTTTGCTCCACCAGACCATTACATCATGGTGTTCTGGACCCAGGTGACCATGGACTGAATCCTCTGAAGACTGTGAGCCTCAATTTCTTCCTTTAAGTTGCAGGTGTCTGATATTCTGTTACAGTGATGGGGAAGTGACAAATGCAAATGTTTAACAAGGTGGCTCATATCACACCTGGGTTACTATGGCAGCTGGGAGATATGTTTCTGAGCAATAAGCATGCTTGCTTTCCTGTGTCCCTGAGTGACTCAGTTTAGTTGGGTGCCATTTTCTGTTTTCAGCTAGTATTTCTTATGGACCAAATCACATGGACACACATGCAAAGTCCGTGTTACACTGAAAATGTATCCATCATGTTGGGACAAATTTATGTTTTTAAAAAGAATCATTATACTAGGATTGTCTATGAAGATTCAGTAAGCTAATGTTGGTAAACACACAGCAAACACTTAAGTGTCATTGCTTTTTGATTTCCAGGGCTGGCAGTTAAACTGGGATCATACTCAATCCCCAACTCATAGAGGTGGAGTTAGAGAGGTCATTCACCCCTCTGTTGTTCTAGATCAACAACGATGATGTGATTCTAAGGGCTCCCCTGCAAAGTTAATAGACAGCTCAATGTATTTGTTAAATGTTTGGACATCAGACCTCTGTCCTTGCCTACAGCAGTATCATTTCCTATAAAGAGATTAAGAACAAAGACAGGAAACACCATCCTTTTCCTTAAGCCCAAGTTGAAAACTATTCTGTAAGAAGCAGGAATTTAGCTGATTCAGGGGAAAATCAGCACTACAATTCACATTGCTTGATTAGCACAAGAGAAGGACAGACCAATCTCTCTCCCGAGCATTTTAATAAGTAATAATAGATAACACGCACATAAAGCTTTCTCTGTGTCTCATAGTATAAGAGTTCTGGGTATATTAACTCATTTAAGATTCAAATCATTATATGTAATTGCTTTTCAAGTCTTGATGTTTCTTATCAAATGAGGTAAGTTGAACAAGCTCAGAAAATCAGTCATATTTCGAGTTACCCAGGGAACAAGTTTTGATTGGGCAGCAACTAAAAGAGACTTTTAACTTAGCTTAGGCTTTGGAGTCAGACCACTTCTGATGGCGCCACTTGTATCTGTGTGTACTAGGACTTGCGAATCAACCTCTAGCTCTCAGTATATCTTCTGTAAATAGAGGTAAGTAGCAACTACCTGTTGGTGCTGTAAAAATTAAAATGAGGGAGTAGAACAGTTAGCATGCTACAGAGCACAGAGTTTATACTTAATTAACAGTCACTTTTATTTATATCATTATAAAACACTTTATCACCAGTGTGGGGCTCATTCTTTAGCCATATTATCATACCATTCAGCTTGGAACTTGTCCTCTGAAGGCATGAAGGCTCTGGATCCTGAGTTTTCCTCTTTGGGCTCCTAATTCATAGAATTCTCCTACCACTGTACCACTAGAATGCCTCAGATATCATAGCACAGTGACTTGAGAGCGTTTTGCACTTGAGCTGATGGTTGGTCTTCCCCAGCGTTATGTGTTACTGCCCACACTCACTAGTGTCTGGTGACCATGGGAGATGTCAACGCCATTGTCTCTACTTTTATATCCCATTTATTTTCAACCCGCCCCATCGGGCCTCTCCTCCGACTGGTTTACCAAGGGTTCCTTTGCGAAGCTCACCCAGTAGCTCCACCACATGAAGCCCACTGCACAGTTCTTCAGCTTGCACCTTACCGACACCTTGACAAAGTTAACCACAGCTTCTCCTGGAGCCCCTTCCTTTCCTTTGTCTCCTAACTTCAGCATCTCCCTGATTTCTCTCCCCAGCTCTGTTCCTTGGCTTTGGTGCGCTTGTTCTCACTGATAACTTTAAACCCTAGCTTTCCTCAGGGCTTCCTGTCTCTCCTTCTACTGTCCCTTCCCAGACTGAATCACTACAAGGCACTCATTACTTTCTGTTTGCAAGGACTTTCAGGCTGAGACAACGGAAGGAAGGATGTCCAAATGGAGCCCAGATTGGCCTGAGGCCTCTTCTCCATCTCCTCAGCATCTCATACCAATCAACAGTTCCTAAGTAGAGTTCACATTTCTCATTCTTATCCAAACATTCCCCCTGCATTATTACCAACCTCTTTCTAAGCGAAACAAACTGCAAAGTTCCATTGATTTTTATCCTCAGATACAGCCCAATTCACCTACTTCTCTACTGCCACCAGTTGAATTAAAGCCTCTTTCTTTTATCCTCACCTGTCTGCTGCATTAACTTCCTCCCAGTATCCTGCACTCAGCCTCATTTTATTCTAATACGTGCAATCCAAGGAAGCTAGAACAATGTTTGTTAAACAACTTGATTTTGTAAGTACCCAATCAGAAAACCTATACTACTTTCCCCGTGCTCAAAGACCACATTTAAAATGATTAATATGGATAGTCAAATCCTGAATATGCCAATATTCTTTACTCTAATTCCTTTGTACCTCCTCCTTCCTTTCTCCTTCCTTTCTTCCTTCCTTCCTTTCTTTCTTTCTTTCTTTCTTTCTTTCTTTCTTTCTTTCTTTCTTTCTTTTTTCTTTCTCTTTCTTTCTTTCTTTCTCTTTCTTTCTTTCTTTCTTTCTTTCTTTCTTTCTCTTTCTTTCTTTTTTTCTTTCATTCATTCATTCTTTCTCTTTCTTTTTTGTATTGGGGATCTATCTATTTCTTTTTATTCAACAAATACTGGATAAATACAATGGGGGTTCAGTCCCTGGATGCTTTTGTTTGGGAATAATTTGGTTTGCAAATGGAAGCATTTGGAAAAATTTTGTTTTTGTTTGCGAACTCTACATTAGGTGACAAACACGACCACATTCATGTTTCCTGAATGAACACAAGTGTGGCTGTCTTTTTCAAAATCTTGGAATGAATTAAATTTGCAAACTGAGGTACCACTGTATATATAAGGCATCAGGCCTGTTAGAGTTCTTGAACTTGGCAAATTTTCTAATACAAATAAGTGTTTGTGAAATTTTTATTTAAAAAGATGCCTAGATATTTTTTCAAATGGATAGATATAACCAAAAAGAAAAGGTTAAGTTGATGCTGTTTTCCCTATTTTGAGTAGTCTCCCTGATAGCAAAATTCTTTACTGATAGGTTTTTAGATTTGAAGTTTAGGTCATGGATTTACAGAAATCTCTCTTCATAAGCACAAAAACACACATAGTACAAAGTTGGATTAGCGATAGATGTAAACCCTTCTCACGTCTTTCTTCCTCCTTGCCAATAGACTCAGTCTCAGGAGCCGTCATGGTAAACCCTGCCTGTGCAATACAGAAATCAGGGAAGCCGACATTCTAAACACCACAAAGGTAAGGGTTTGGGTAACAGAAATACACCCATGCTGTCCACAGGGCACATTTCAATTTTCTGCTGCAGTACTCAGAGGAGATTAGAGTATTCATGAATTTAAGAAATTTCAGAAAAGACAGGCAGAGTGAGCAGCCAATTTCCAAGTGACTATCAGGAAATTTGTTATTAATTTTATCCAAGGTGATGTAATCCAAACATTAGTCACTAACCTCCTTTTCAGAGATAACGAATGATCTATCCATTGCCACACTTATTGGCCTTTTCTCAGGCTTGGTTTCTCTTTGACCTTGATGAGGCATTTGATACCTCCTCTGTCCCTTCTTGGTGACTCATTCTTGGCGTCCATGTGCTGAAGCCTTGAGAATCCCCCAGCTCTTGGCCTTTCTGTCTCTGGATCATGGCAAATCGGTCCTAAAATGTGGACGGGTCCCAAGACTCTGCCCTTGGCAGACCTTCTCCTCCCCCCAGCTGCCCCGAGCTGCCTCCCCGGATTAATTCATCCTCATGGCCTCAACTGTAAAGCTGGTCTCCAGGGCTTTCTCTTCCCCACTGATCTCTCTGCCAAACACGTGGTCCTTGATCTTCCACACCCTGGGGACGATTTCCCCTTGTTCCCACTTTTCCTTTCTCCCTCCTGCCTTTCTACTAAAATTCCCCTCTCCACCATCTCTAATCCCCAGTTCTCTTTTCTTCCTAATACGAATCTTCACAACTCTGAAATCGCATGTCGGGGCTTTGTCTTTAAGTCTTAAAAGATGACTTCCCGTTGCTCTCAGAATTCAGTCCAAAATGTGTTCTGTATCAGCAAGAATACAGAAGGTTATAACTTAACCCTGTTCACTCTCTCAGGGTTCTCTGACCAGCTGTCAGCCACACTGGCTTTGCTGAAGTCCATTGGCTGTGCCAGCCTTGTCCCGCCTCATGGCATTGGCAATCACATATGCGTGCCTGAGACGTGCTTCTCCAGGGCCTGCTCCATCCTGGTCTTCCTCGCATCCCACCATTAACCTCACTCACTGCCCTTTGTCCTAGCGTGACCTTTGATATCCCTCATTTGGGGAAGCTTTCCTTGGTATTCTGGCTGGGCAGGGTTTGTACAGCCACCTGGCCCATTTTTTTCATAGCATTAAGCACAACTGAACTGTGCAGAATTATATTTTTTCCCCCATGAAACTGAGCTCCAGGAGGTCAATGACAAAGCCATCCCCATATTTCCAGCACCTGGTACAGAAGGGCAGTCCATAAGTTGAAGAAATGAAGGAAATCTCACTTTAGAACCTCCATGAACAACCACTGAATTGTGCAACTGCTCTTGCTAACATCACCCCACCCTCCCTTCCTGTCTCCCCATTCTTTCTGCTGTCACCTATCCAGGTTGTTGTCATCTCTTGACTGGACTATTACAAGGGTTCAGCCATCTTCCCCAGATTTCCCTTCATTGTGATTAGTTTTGTAATCTTCTGCCGTGTCAATCTTCCTGTAAAAAGTTGGTTGTGTACACCTTGCCTAGGACTCCCTGACTGCTCTTTGCTGCCTACAGAGCAATGTGGAAAATGTCACAGTCTTAGGGTTGAAAGGAGCCTTGAAACTCATCTGGTGTCACTAGGTCTTGCTACAAATGAGGAAACTATGTCGAAATCAGCTGGATGACTTTCCAAAGAGCACAGGAGCAGGATTTCTGTCACCATGAAAACAGGCTTGAGACTTTGCTTGCTTACAGCACAGCCTGTCCTGCCATGGCCAGGGAAGGACAGTCCGGATGCCTGCCCAGGGTCCCTCCATTGCTGTACAAATGACCTCTACCTCGGACAGCCAACCTGTCCAGGTTTGCCCTGGACGCCTCCAGTCTGAAAACTGAGTGTAGTATATCCTGACAAAAAACTCTACCTGTCCCTTGCAGACTGGGATGTGGATTGTTCCACCGCCCCAGACATTTTCCTTCTTGTCTTTCCTTGGTCTCTGCCTGGCTGAATTCTCACAGCAGCTTGCTTCTGTTTCTAGAGCACACCATTGCAAACCAATGCCTTGTAGGGCCTTTGCACTCACTACTTCTGTCATAAATTAACATTTCTGACATCACTCTTTCTTTTACTTGGCACACAATACTTTCATAATCTGATTTCCAGTCTCTTTTATGTCCTTGTTTTCATACTGCCTTCCAGTCACTTGTGTGACCAAAATCAGTAAGCACTGTGTCTTAGTTTCTTTCTTGTTGCTGGGACAAAATATCTACCCACAAGTTAAAGGAGGAAAGATTTCTTTGCCTCACAGTTATGGAAGTTTCGGTTCATAGCTGTCTGGCTTCAAGGGCAGGGTGGCATGGCAGAGGAGCACAGCACAGGGGAAACAGTCCATGGCAGGGCTGGCAGAAGACAGCAAGCCTCCCTTTCCCTTTTATTCCATCTAGGCTACAAGCCTTTTGGGTTGTGACCACTACTCATACCCAGAACTATGATAAACCCATCAGAGGACTGATCCAGTACCACCAATCCCTAACCCCAGCATCAGGCCTTTAATCCACCTTCATACACCCTATATCTGGCCACCTCCAAAAGGCCCCACCTACGACTGCACAAGGCTTTTGAGGGGGACATCTGAATACAAGCCATAGTACACTGTAATAATGAAAACATCTGTTAACAGAAAACCCAAGGTCTCTTTTACTCCTGTTGTGCAGATCATGAAATGGTGACAGGGAAGATGCCTTGCCGAAGGGGTCTGTGAGCTTGACGGCAAAGGAACAATAATGAAAAGGTCTGTAAATATCTGTCTCTTTTATTTATTTGCATTGTCCACTTGCTTCCGATCTCAGTCATTATAACAACGTGGGGCCCTTCAAACCGAGCCCATCACCATGATCTATCACTGGAATAAAATTCTGCTGGTGATGACTGCCGAGATTGACAGAGATGTTTAAATCCTAAACTATGGTTTGGATGGCATTCAGTTTTTTGTCATAAAGTTTCAAAATGTGACCAGAGCATTCTGAAAGCTTTCCACATGGAGGAAACACCAGTGACAAAAGAGGATATAAGACAGCTGTGGTTGAGTGGGACAAACACCGACTGTCAAAGCCAAGTACCTTGGGAGGGACTGGGGCTCTGACCTATGTGCTGTGCAGTTTCAGGCAAGTTGTTTGCTTCCCTCAGCCTCTTCAGTCTCATCTGAGAAGTGGAGCTCACATCACCTCTCTGGGATACACTGGTGGCTCCAGCACCTTCCCGGGTGCAGGGTAGCTGTGCTGTCATTGTTCACTTGCTAAAATGACCGCTATTTCCTAAGCTGCACATTCCCCTGAGTTCCTGAGATCAGACAACAGCCATTATTACTTTTGCTCTCTTGCTTATTGCTATGTACGTTGTATCTGGTGGGTTTATCTGTGTATTTTTGAACTTTACAACAAACAGAGGATTTTTGAAAGTCTAGTCTTGTTTCACCTTTGACGTACTTCTCAGATTTTCATTCCTCCTACTGCACACATCTCATTTTGACCTGCATTCAGAAGAGCTCACTTACAAGTGAGAAATTGAAGTCCTGCCAGAACGCAGCCCAATAAATCCTGGTCCTAGCCTTTTGGGAGCCCATGTTCCAAGGGGAAGGATGTACACCTAGGAATTGATTCCAGCAACCTCACAACTTTTATACCTCAGTACAGAAGGGGGAGCTAGGAAAAAAATGGAAATATTAATTTCTGAAATAAGGAAACATTTAATATCCCAATTAAAAGAAGAAACTACTCAGGAGGTACTCAAGGAAGGATCTGAAGAGGGGGTGACATTTGAGCAGGGATTTAAAAGATACGTAAGAGTTTGCCCAGGTTGTTATGAAGGTGAGAGGTAGTTTATGTGTGTATCATTTACAAGGCTGGAACTGGTGAGTCTGGTTTTTTTCTTTTTTCATTTCCTGTCTTTGCATTTAGACTGCAGATTTCTTGAAATTTAGAATTAAAAATGTCGAGGTATCTCTCACACTTCTGTGGACATCTCAAAGTATGCAGCAGAAGCCTGGCCCTGAGAAATCTTGTCATAAATCCTTAGGTTTATCTGTTTGTAAAGTAGACTTCGCTTTCAGCTGATGTATAGTATAAGCAAGAGACACAGAGGTCAGTGGAAAATTATGCATATTTCAGAATGAGAAAGTTATATCAGTCAACCTAGACCTCCTACTGAAGATAGACTGCTGTTTTTCACTTGGAGAATGGAGTTAAAGAAGATGAGAAGCCTTCTTTTCAACTATCAGAACTGTTTTCTTGAGCTGTCGAAAAGCATTTATTAGCTCAACCCATATCATCTACTTCCTTTTAAAAAATAATAATTTCATTGTTAAAAATGACTCATACTTACTGCATTTAAGTAACAGAGAACACTTCAAGGAACAAAGTTTAAAAACCATCCAATGTTCCACTACCTAGAAATAATTCTAACCTTTGGTGAAATATTTCATGTGCGTCAGTCCCTCTGTGATGGCAGAATGCATGGATGGATAGATGGATGGATAGAGAGGAATATATCCCTTTATTTTTTTTCTTAGGCAAATGGTAATCCTCTTCTAGTGAATTTACCTACTCTGACCCTCACTAAACAATGAAGAAATATCCTAGTCTCGCATACTGAATTCCTATACATTATTTTCCAGGCTCTTAAAATCAACCTCTTAGTGGAATCCTGGGAACTCCCCAGAGATGGTGTCAAAATACCCAGTGAGAAGGGAGGCTAAAGACAAAGCACTTATTTTCCATATCAATGAAAATCTAAAATAGTTTTTGGCATATATGGATTCTGACAAACAGAATGGGAATAAAACTTTATTGAGATTTGCCTGTTCATGTTACAGGGAAAAATAAGGCTAGGAGGGACAATTTTATTGTGCAACCTTACAAAATGAGGAGAGGACACAAACAGGAGTATGATAAAGTGCTTATTTGTGAAACAGAAACATAATATCCACCATGTGGTCATTAATATTTGCTGATTATGATTTTGATGTCTGGCCTGAAAATACACTTGCCTCCATTTATGCATAGTGCATTCCTTTAAGAAGCCAGGGGCCATTAGTATTTCTTCATCTGAGAAATGTGTGTTCACCTCAGATACCCATTTTTGGATTGGGTCTTTGAATATGAAGGGTACAATGTCAACTGTTGGCAGGGCTGTGCGGAAAAAGGAATGCTTCTCCATGGTTGTTGGGAGTATAGACTGGTACAACCACTGTAGAAATCAGTGCGGAGATTCTTTAAAAAATTAGGCTTAGAGGTCTCATTCAACCCAGCTATCCCCCTTCTGGGTATTCTCCCAGAAGGATTGAAAACATCATGCCACAGCAATATACATACACCCATGTTTATAGCAGCACAATTTGTGACAGCTAAATCTTGGAAACCACCCCAATGCCCATCAGTCATGGAATGGTTAAAAAAGATGTGGTATTTTTATGCAATAGAGTGTTACTCAGCTACAAAGAAGGATAAACTTGAGGTTTTTATAGGTAAATGGATAGAACTTGAAACAATACTCATAAGTGAAATAAATCAGCCTCGCATGTGTAAACATCATATTGTCTCCCTAGTGTAAAAATAAAAAAAGACTGAAAGAGTACTAAGATTCAAAATGTGCACTAGATATTATGAAAATGAAAGGGAAAGAAAGTGCTCAAAAGGAGAGAACAACTGGGATAGGGGAAAGGAGAAAAGAAAGAAGGGAAATGATTGTATATATATATATATATATATATATATATGCACACAAGATAGACAACTAATATACTACTAATCTCTGTGAGTTCATCAAAGAGAACAGTTTGTGTTTTCATTGTTTGATTGTTTGATCATTTTTTTCATACCTAACTTTTGTAATCTGAACTACTTTGAAGATAACAATATGCTTTGTATTAAGTAGTGTTAATTTCTTATTATTTTGTTTTGCAATTCTGTATTGTTTTTATCCTTTTCTTGTTTTCTAAAATTAAAAAAAAAAAAGCCAGGGACATGAGCTGCATACCTTTAAAACAATATCCTTAAGCTAGAACCAGGAGAACATCCTGGACTACATGTGTCCAACTCAGCCTGACATTCCTGATGCTTTTTAGCTTGAATACGTAGGTTAGGTGGCAAACGCAGTTGCCATGGCCACGTGGCATTACTCATCACTCTCCACAAAGGTTCCTCAGCCTGGACACTACTGAAATTTGGGGCCAGCTAAGTCTATGCTGTGAGACCCATCATACACATAATGGGATGTTTAATAGCAACCCTGGCCTCTACCCCAGATGTCAGTAGCACCTCATCTCTCTGTTTTGACAACCGAAAAATAGCTTCTGAGATTGCCAGATATCCTTGGGGTGTGGTGGGAGAAAAGTCACCCAGGATAAGGATAAGTGCTCCAGACTCTGGCAATCCAAAGCTTGCTGTGTCGTGAATGCAACAAGCAAAAACTTTTCTTCTAGTTGGACACACAGTCTTGTTTCTTCTAAGCATGGTCAGAGATGTTCCTGGGCCCAGGGGACAGGCGTAAAGATGTCAGATGATGATAGAAACCACGTCATCAGTGATGGATGAGAGAAGTCAGCTAGGGGTTGCCCTGACCCCTATACGAGGAACTTAGGACAGGCAGGCCCGAACACAGCCCCTTCCCCCGGGTCCGCGCTGCTCTTGAAACCACAGGATGGAAAGCAGAGGCTAGAAGCCTAGCTGTCTTCCAGTTTCGTCAGACACAGGAACACTGAAGAAGGAGGAGGAAAACCACTGCTTTGACTTTTTGGATAACTTGAAACGTTGATGCGTTGCCAATTATGACAGCTGCAGTTGCTTTATCTTTTGGGGACATGAGCAATTCACAAATTGTGACTTTTAATTTTCCAGTCGGAGTTCAGATGGCCGGTTAAACAATGTTTAGAAGCTCCTGAAAGATAGTCGCTAATTAATGAACAGTAAGTCCTGGTTTCTGAGACGTTTGAAACAAAGCAGGACAATGCTCTGGGCTCTGTATCCTTTGGGGACTGACAGTAAGCAGAAGGGCAGTTCCTCTCCTGAATCCCTGAGATTCACCAATTCATCAAGTTGAGGGAATTTTTTTTTTAAAGTATGACTTTTATTCTGAGAAAAAAAATTGCATTTGAGGAGCCAACTATCCATGGGCTGTTCAGTACTATAAATGTAATGCTAGCATCTTCTTAATCAAATGGAAAATTATTTTGTGCTAAGGGTTTCAAAATTTCCCCATCCCACATGCAAACAGTACCATTACTTTAAACACCTCGGTGTCTAGTAATTGTTCAAAAATGTGTCAGACTACCAGTAATTTAAGTCCTGTCAAAAATAAATCTCAGAGACTCACTTCTTCCAGTCAGTGACTTGAAAAACACGCCCACATGTCAATTACCGGAAGCCAGAGCAATGTTTCTTTGTTCTGAATTTGTGTAAACAGAAAGAGGTTCTTCCTCAGTAAAGACTGTTTTCTGAAACCTATATAAATGTTTATGTGAACCTGTGTGCGACAACTCTCCACAGAAGCAACAAAAGCCACTACATGAGTAAATACACATTCACACAACACTGTATGTGCCTTTTGGTAATAAATGTTTAAGTGTGAAGGAGTAATGTATGGACTTGTGAATTATTCTTTTCACAGAGGCCTGACCTCAAAGCATTTGCATTTTAAATTGTAAATCAAGATGATCTACATTTTTAGGGCTTAGAGTCACTCTTTCCTTTCCCTGTTACTCAAAAGAGATTACTTCACAGATAATTTCAAAATCCCAGGTAAATAGTTGAGTAAAAAACTGTGACTATAAAAATAATTCGCAAAATTGGCAGCTAATTAAAATAGGCTATTAGGAAGAGCTTTTCTGTGTACAATTGTTCTCAATGAGTAAGACTGATAAATCCTGTGAATAGAATCCATCCTTACTGTAATGTGTATATGGCTGTAAATAGCTATAAATCAAGATATGGATTAGAAGTGTTAGTGATTTTCCAGAGTTTTACATTTCTAATATAATAGCATTTTTATTGAAAGAAGATTGTGATCATTTAATCATAAAATCACCAAATGCCCATTATGTTATACAGTCTTCCATCAAGTTTGTCTTACTAAATCAGATGACTGAAATTTAACAATAGAAGAAAAGAAAAATAAATTTGGGTTAGCTGGTGATATTTATTCCCTTTTCTCTCGCTGGTTCTCAGCTATATGTACAAAAAAAAATAAATACAGCTGTGAATGACACACAGATGAATGGTACAAAGGTGTTGGAATGAGACCCTAAGTGGTCCTCTTTCTAGGGATAAATTAGAATAAGTTGATTTTCATTAAGCAGAAACAGATCAATATTTCATTATTAACATGGTGACAATTGCATGTTAATACGAAGTCATCGTTTTTCAAGCATCTAACTGCCAAACTCACTGGATTAATGGCTTCACTCCTCCAGTGAAATCTCTGTACATTTCCTCTCTGTAATATGGAAACTTGAGCAGATGTCAGTATGTTTGTGTGTGTGTGTGTGTGTGTGTGTGTGCATGTGTTGTGTATCAAAGCACTGACCTTTCGCTAGGCAGGATTAGGAAACACCTACTAATGTTTCCTTCAGGAAACAAGGGATTGTGTCAGCCTGTGTCCCCTTAGGATTCTCTCCCCCAGAATGTTCCCATCAACTTGTTTGTCTCTGGGATTTATATAATGTTCCTCTTTGGTGGACGGTAGTTATACCAATAGAAGAAATTTTTTTTTTCATGCAGGAAAGAATATAATAAGATCAACCATCAATTAAAGGGGCTACATATCAGAGGGACTTCTAACCATGTGGCCACCTCCCCCAACAGCTGAGGGGTAAAAAGCACCATAAATCACTCATGGTCCAGTAGTCTTCAATAGGGCCCATCTTGCCCCTTACATGTGATGATAAACAACATAACCTCCCTGGGCAGCCCATTAGGTATTCTAGAGTAAGTGAACTATGAGATAACACATTTATCCTCCTTGGGAAGGTACCTCTTCATGTTTCACGTGATATGGAGAAAACATACCCAGTTGAATGACAACTAATGAGGATTAATGCTTATTCTGCAGAGGATTATGGTTCCTCTCTTTTGTGCATTAGTTAAATGATAACAAAATGAGATAAAATGGGTCCTGATGCTTCCCAAAGACTGCACACTCACTTTGCTCTTTTCTTATCTCTTCTCTCTTCTATTCTCCTCTTCTTTTTTTTGTTCTACCTTTTTCTTTTTCTTTTTTGGGGGGAGGGAGCTCTCAAATATTTGTCTTCTAAGTCCATTTGGTGTAGTCATCGCCTCTAACTCATTATGGAAGCAGAAACAACAGGAAGTCCTTAATAGAATCCTCTACAAAATTAAGTTGTGAAGTACTAATAGCAAAGAGCATGTGAAAATGATAATTTTCTACAAGTCAAAAGTCATAGGTGTCCTACAGGAGTTAGCAATCATTTCATACTCTAACAGTGGGTTTATGGAATCTTTTCCTTACTTATCTAGTAATTATTCATTAAGCATCTGCTCCGGCCAGGATTTTCTGGCTGTGCCTTATAGAGGTCGCACTGAGGGCTTTAACAATCACACAGATCAATAATAATTGTCGATAGTAGTGAGTGCCGTGGAGGAAGAGCCTAGGAGATCATTCAGGTCTAGACTCAGCATGGGGCTCTAGGGAACTTGGCTCCGGACACAGCACTGGGCTGAGGATGAAGGTACTGAGTGTGGCAGGGAAGAGCAGAGGGAGATAGCGCAGGGAGAACCCAGAGCTTGCAAAAATAAATCACGATGAAATCATCCCATTTCCGACTCAAGATCATTGTGTTAAGCAAAATAAGCCAGACACAGAAAGAGAAGTATTGCATGTTTTTGCTCACACATGGAAACTAAGAAAAAAAAAAGTGAACCTGAAAATGGAAGAGAGACAAATGGAGAAGGTGGATTCAAACAAAGCACGATACGTGCACGTCGGAAAATGTTACAGAGAAATCCATTCATTTGTACAATTAAGATGAACTAACGATTATAATAATACATAGAAGGGTGCAAATAAATAAATAAAACTTAGAGTGTGCCATCAAAATAAACCAATAAATAAAAATATTCTAAGGTGGGAGGCAGCATATGGCAACTCAAGAAAGTGATGGAAGACCGGTGAGCTGGAGAGGAACAACTATGGGCCGGGGCAGGAATGAAGTGGAGGCTGAGGAAGGCAGAAGTCAGACTCTGCAGGGTCTTGAGGGGACGGTGAAGTGTTGAATTTTCTCTGGATAAATCCAGTGCTGCGGTTGAACTGTGCCCACCTACAACACAGGTTGAAGTTCTGACCCATGTCACTTGCGAATATGACTTCATTTGGTAAAGAGGTCTCTGCAGGTGTAATTAAATGAAGGTGAAGTCATCAGAGTGAGCCTGAATCCAAGGACCAGGGTAGTTATAAAGCTAAAACTAGAAGTTCCACTTGAGCCAGCTGTTTTTCTTCTTGGTGTCTTCCAGAAAGACTTAAGGGCGTATTACACAGCTACACGTGTACACGTTTGCAGTAGTGCAACTCTTAGTAGCTAAATCTTGGAAGTAGCCTCTACACCCATTCACAAATGCATGGATAAAGAAAACAGGATTTATACACAGCAGAGTACTGCTCTGCCACAAGGAAGGATATGCTTGAGTCATTTGCAGGGAAATGGATGCATCTTTGGACCATAATGTTAAATGAAGTAAATCATACACACTTAAATATTGCACGGTTTCACTTATATGAAAACCCCAAAATATAAGTAAAGAGTGAAATAAAAGACAGATAGTAGGAAGCAGGAAAAGAGATCAAGAGATGGAGGGAGGGGAAAGGGATGGAAGGGAAGAGGATGAGACTTGAGAGCTTGCTTGGAGGTTCTAGCAGGGGAGCGCGGCTACTTGTGTGCCCTTGACAGACAAAACAGTCCTCTATCGGGGGTGGTCGTCCTCTTCCCCCAGGCATGCAGCTTTAGGAAGGACACACATGGAGCACTGAGGGAGGAAGGGGACACCCGCCTCACCAGCCAGATCAGTTGAATCAACCCCAGCAATCAGTGCGGTGACAGGTGTTGAAGCCAGATTACCCTCGCATCCAGGATAGAAGAATTGGGATGTGCTACAGGCATGGACCAACTCCCCACAAGGAAGGTAATGCTCATGACCTGCAAAATGTGCTGATAAAAGTGAAAGCTGAAGAAAGAAAGAAAGAAAAAGCCCAAAGGATGCTGGCCCATGGACATACGGGAAGCATTGCTCCGTGAAGACCTGGGTGTGACAGCAGAGCCAGAGACTGGAGTGGCGTCTTCCATGGAGGGGTAGAAGGCACGGCGCAAGCAAGGGCACAGCCTCCTCCAGAGGCCTTAGAGGGCAGATGGCCCTGCCACGGCTGGGGTTCGCATTTCATGAAGCAGCAAATTTCTGTTGTCTTAGGTCACCTCCTTTGGGGTTCTCTGACTGCTTTAGGAAATGAATACTCCCGGAACCCACTGAAGAATTGTAAGTGAAGTGGGGCATTTTAATGGAGCACAGTGACCGATCAATCATGTTCGAATTTTCCTAAGATCCACTTGACAGCAGAATGAAGACCACCGAGTTAGACGGGGTCGAGGTAGAGCGGGGACAAGTGTTAGGAGGCTCAGGGCAGCCCGGAGGAGAGCTGTGGGCTCGGGGATGGGATCTGGTGTGGGCATTTGTCGCATATGTGTTCTTGGCATGGAAGGTGACAGATAATGTGGCTGTACCGCCCAGGTGGGCTGTGTAGCGAAAGCGTACTTGGTGGTGAGGCTCCTTCAATCTGGGCACCGGGATTGATATTCTACGTGAGGGCGGGAGCTGCAGACCCCAAGTGGAGGCTTCGAGTGACAAGAGAATGATTTTACCATTTCACACATTGTGTTGTTTTTCTCTGAATTATAATTGCTTTTTACATAATAAAAAACCTGCTCAAGAATGACAAAGCATAAAGAACTATTTCTCGCCTCCTTTAAGGATGTTGCAGAATAGGATGTGATTGGAAGGAGCAAAAAAAGAGAAAAAAGAAAAAAAAAAGCTCTTGTTTCAACTGTGTATCACCAATGATTCACTCGCCAGTTCCCAGCCCCCACGAGATAAATTACTGACACTGTCTGAAATGTACCGGTGCAACGCCACGGTCCTATCCGGTCACAAGGGCTGCAGGAAAACAGCTCCTGAGGAGCCAGTGATGCTGGCAAATGCTTTAAACGCTGTGGCTGCGTACTGTTCTGAAGTATGAGAAGCAGATTCTATGCCTTTAGCAAGACCTTTGGTTCTGCATATGGTGGCCCCTGACTCACATATTAGTCTGGTTTTCCATGGCTGTAACAAAATATCTGAGGCTGATTCTTACTTTAAAAAAAAAAAGAAATTTATTTAGCTTACAGTTCTGGATCCTGGAAGTTCAATATAAGGACAGGCAGCCCCATTAATTCAGACTCTGGTGAGGGCCTCCTGGCAGATGCCACTGTAATGGTGGGAGCACGTGTAGAGGGGAAGACCAGGAGGTGGAGAGGGGCCAGTGTCACTCTTTATTCTTTTGTGATGGTACTGGGGACTGAACCCCAGGCCTTCACTGGGCTGCAGCTCCATCCTTTGTTGGTTTGTTTGTTTTGTTTTGGGACAGGGTCTTGCTAAGTTTGCTTAGTTGCCCAGGCTGGAATGGGACTTGTAGTCCTCTTGCTTCAGCCACCCAGAGTGCTAGAATTAAAGTCATGCACTGCCATACTCAGCTGGTATTGCTTTTTCTATAACAATTTGCTGCCTAAAGATTCCACCATCTCTGCTGCTCTGGGGACCGAGCTTCCCACTCGCGAACCTTGGGGGCCAAACGCATCCAAACCGGAGCACCTAAGAGGGGCATCACAGAGCAAGAAGCAGCGCCAAGCAATTGGTGTCTGGCTTTGGGGATTTCAAAGGCAGATATCCTGGCAACTGAACAAAATGGCTTCAGAGGAACAGCATGGGATAATCAGGGGTTCACCCCCTTCACCTCCCGCTTCCCTTTAGCCAAAGGACAGGCCTTCCTGGGTATCGAGAGGAGAGTGTATTTTGTGGGATAAAAAGGGAGAAGAGCCCTCGGCCATTCTGATGTGGAGGTGGGAGAGAGATGCGTGCTGCCCCCAGTTTGCTGCTTGGCCGTGGTGGGGTGAGCTGGCGGGGAGGCAGCGAGGAGAGGAGTCAAGGGGTTCCAGAGCAGGAGAAGCCTCTGGCACCTTATGGAGAAACTCCAGCTGCCCAACACACTGCCCCTACATCCACAGTCACCCCAAGGTGGAGGAACGGAAGACAAGGAGGCCTTGTACGATGTGGCAAGAGGGTCTCAGGCATCACTAGAAAAGTTCTAGCAGCTCCACAGCGGCCTTCAACCAGAGGTCAGAAGGGACGCTGCATATCCTCCTCATAAAGGCCATGTGGACACAGGTGACCACCAGAACCGAGTATGACCCCCAGATCCTCGGATGTCAAGACACCCTTGGGGCTTGGTCACTGTCTTGGGAAGCTGAATGGACTGAGACTAAGTTTCTGTTTTCTGAGGGTACAGGTACTCATGATAAGAAGCACATTCAGTTGTGCAAAAAAGAAAAAAGAAAAAAAAAAAAAAGAAAACCCACGAAGTCAGGCTTCACTAAACAGAGTCACTTAGACACTGATGCACTTAGGTCTGCTGCATAAGGCAGCTCCACATGCTTGCAGATGTGAGGAAAAGTATACGCTCCCTTTCCTTCCCCAGCAAGCTGCCCCTCACAGGGAGCAAGCACTTGCAGCAAACTGCCCAGGCATGGGATGGGTCAAGTTCAAGCACTTCCCACCTCCTGTGGCACCAGCCAGATCACCACTCAGCCATGTCACCTGTTCTTCAGAACACATTGGTTTGTGACCTCTCTGAAACTGGGATGCTGTCTTAGTGACTTTTCACATTGCCGAGATAAAATCCCAGACACCTAAGGTTAAAGGAGAAAAGATTTATTTCAGCTCACAGTTTGTCGAGGTTTCAGTCCAAATTTGGCTGGGTCTAAGGCAGGGTGGTACATGGCAGACAGACATCGCAGAGGAGGAACAGTTCGTGGAAGCAGGCAGGAGATAGCGAAGCGGCAGTAGCAGCCCTGCTTATCTTTTTGTTCCTTTGTGTTCCATCCGGGCTACAAGCCTATTGATCAGTGCCACCACCACCAGGGTGGAGCTTCCATTATGCACACTGTTAATCCCCGTATCACACCCCCAATCCACATGCACAACTCTAATCCAGAACCTTCGAAACTCCTACCTATGACCTCATCAGGCTTTGGGGAGACATCTACGTCCGAGCCATGACAGATGGTTTGGGATTTGAAATATCACTTTTTATTCTGCTTTCACTTTCTGCTTATACAGTTTCTAATGCTTCTCAACTCCTTTTCTCTTCCGGTCCCTTCTGCTGCTCTTTGAGGTAGCAGGCAAAGATACTATGCACTTTTTGACAGAGAAGTGACTAAGACACAGATTTGTTAACAAGCCCAGAGTCATAGAGTATAAAAGAAATAATAATCATCTCAACAACAACAATAATTTATAATAATAATTGCTATTTTTAATTTTTTGCTCTCCATCTGCCAACGGCAGGATTGGCATTATATTTACTGTGGCAACAACTCCACTGCAAGTATTATGTGTCTCACCGCCCTGCAGAGGAGGTGAACGGAAGCACAGTGCATTTCAGTACATTGACAAGGTTCACACGGATGGAGCAGACTCACAAGATTGTGCAACCTACATACTAGTTTTCTAACTTAACCCTTAGGGAAGATACATTCACTGTCTTACTGAATCCTCTAAACATCGGATCAGCCTATCGGCATATATTAGACAGGCTTATTACAATTGGACAGAGTCAAGCCTGCAGTGAGCAGGAACACTTTATAAGTCTCACTCTCTGCCCTTCGCATGGGGCAGTTGATAGTATTTTAAAGGCAGGGTGATTCCAAAGTCCAGATGTCTGCATATAGATTTTCTTTTTTGCCCTTTCTTTAACACAGCAATTTTCAAACTTCAGTGGGCATAAAAGGACCACCAAAGCCATAGGGCATTGTGTGTGTGGGTGTTTGTGCACTTTAATTGCTGTTGAATTTCTACTTCTAAGAGCACAGGAACTCAAAGAATTTTTAATTCAGTAATAGAAGAAGAAGGAGGAAGAGAAGAAGGAAGAGGAAGAGGAGCAGGAAGAGGGGAAGGCTTAAGGGTAGAGGATTTAAGAAAGTTTCAAAACTATTCTGACAGTGTGTAACTTATGCTTGGTGGGGTGGCTCCAGAATCTAGCCCTCACCTAAAATGTGGAGCTTAGCTAAGGAAGAAGAGGAGAGCAGATTTGGTAGCAGGTGTGTTGGACTCCAAAACTCTCGTTTATTCCATTCAGCCTTGCACGCCAGAGCCCAAGATCTGGTCCCTCTGCTAACGTTCTAGGTCTTTTCCCATTGTAATCCAGTTATGCATGGGGCTGAAAAACACATAAATACGTGGCTGTCTTATAAATACCTGTTGACTGCCTTGCTGATTGACCAAAGTGATTCGATCCTGTCTGAAATTTTTATTTCGAATGCCTCAAATAACCCTTGATCTCACTAGCTCTTAAGAGCCAAGTGCCTGCCATGTAGATACAGCAATTTGCTGAATTGCTATTGAGAAACATAACTTGAGGCTTCCAGTTCTAATAGGAAGTAGCACAAACAGAATGTCAATTTCCTACTGAGTTCAGAAGGGTCTATTGCAGAGTACTATTCAACATATATACTGTTTGCTAACACTCACCTGTAAATTTGTGTTTATTCTTCCTTCCCTGAGCTCTAAGTGCAATCTATTTTAATTTTCCCTCTTGCCAAATATTCAGTGGCTGACAAACACACATTCAAATTTTCTTGCATATTCATAGCTGTGATTTTGTGCTCAAATTGAGTACCTGGGCAAATCAGCTTTGGTGTTTGCATATACACATGCATACACCTGCAATCCCCCACCCCCATTTCCATTCATCTACAAATACTGGCAAGAGTTTAAGGAAAAAGTGAGAAGAATGATCTGATATGGTAAAATGATGTCCAATACCCCTACTTAAGTGATTAGATTACACTTGTGAGGTCCTATCTTTCTCTGGGGTTGAGTTTGAAAAGGAGTGAGTCAGAAATTGATCCTTAGTTGTCTTCAGATTGTCCATAAATTATGTTATATATTATTTTACATATATATTCTTAAGCATTAATGTTTACTAAAATGTGTACTATCTATAATAATGGGTATATGGAATATATATGCAGAACTTCGGCATATTTTACAGAATTTAAAGTGACTGGTCAAGGCTTGCAATTGTACACATCTAAATTAAGTTTGATTTGTAACTCACCTATATTCTGAAGTAACGCTGTGAGCAAATGATTGTTAGGGTGGCCTTTCCTTTAATTACATTACCCAGAATTTTCATTAGTTTACTATTTTCTGTGCAAGAATTTCACTGCCACCATTTTTTTGGTGAATATCTCCTATGTTTATATGACACTTTATAATTTGCCAAGCAGTTTCCTGGCAATTATCTTATTTTATCCTCATGATAGCCCTTTGGGGAAGAGACTGTTAATTTCCACTTTGCAGATGAGCTGACAAGAATCAGGGCAGTTAACTGACTGCGTGGCTTAGCTGAGAATTAAAAACAACTTTTAAGGGTTCAAGTTCCCACTCTTCCTATACCACAGCTACTTCCCGTTACAGTTTAAAAACACATCTCTCCGTAGAGATTTCTTGGAAGATAGATGGTCTACATTTTTTAAAACGTGTTATTAATTTTTGCTTATGTGTTTTTAACTTCATCCCAGATGAACTTATTTAAAGAGGAATGAAAATTATGATGCAATCTATAATTGGGAGAATGACCTTAGTATAATTTGGAAATCTAACTTGAAGATTGCTAAGTTTTATCTCAAGTGGACTGTATCTCCAAGGTTTCAAGTATATTTGTTGATTTTAAAAAGGAATTTAAGCTTGAATCATACACATAAAAAAAGGTACTTCTTTCCATTGCCAAATCTGAATATTCAAGCCATTTGGAGATTGTCTCACTGAGAAGCCTGGAGTCTTTCTAGAACCTTCCTGGATGGTGTTTGAAATTAATTCTATGAAAAGAGCGTAGGAAAAATAAGTGCAACCTGTCAGTAGGTGAAAGGTCCCAGACTGGTGACACATTAAGGAAACCGTCAAGAAAGCTAATCTCTCTCAACAATTCTGCAGAGGAAGCTTCTGGAGCATCCCAGGGACCTGCGGCTTGGATTCGCCACTTGGGAGATCAGTGAAGTCTAGAGTAATTGTGGAAGAGTTTCGCAATCCCACACCTTTTCCCTCACATCTCTTAGCTTTGCAGCAGCAGCGAGGCAGGGTGTCCTTTGGCAAGCCACCCTACGAGCACTTACATTTTGGGTGATAGAACTGAGCCTAGTTTCAGTTATTTAGCTTAGCATAAATTGTGCTGCTAATACCCACACTCTAGCAAGCAGCGCATAGAAAACCATTTTCAGGAAGGAAGCAGGGAAATTAGGAAGACACAACTTTTTAAAGAAATAACTTTGGACCATAGTTCGGCTAGAAAGACCAACTGCGAGGCTGTTTTAGCCATTAGTAATGAAGCATTTTCAATCCAAGTAGTGGGGTAGCATCTTCTGAAAAACAAAAATTATATACCCTCTACTCTTGCTATTTTTAACAGATGCATTCTATAGGTTTCAAAATGCCCCAGTGGATGCAACAAAGCACATATTTTCCTTCAGAAAACACAATCAAATATAGCTGAAAAATTTAATTGATTTCCTTAAATTTTTAATGGCTGTGTGCAGCTGACTGGTGAAATGACACACTCTTGCATGTGAGTGTTGTCCTGCACTCTGCAAACCCCTGTCTCAGCAAATGGCCAAACACAGTGTGTGACGAAGGCTTCTTCCCGAGGGACAAAGCCACGAGGTCCTCACGTTAGGGCATTTTCAGATCTCTAACAGACCAAACAAAAGTCTTGAACAACTGGCTTTTCCAAAGGGACAAAGTTCCAGTGTTCAGTTCTGGCAAATCTTCCTGAGTGGGTGGAAAGGCAGTTACCTCAGAGCTTCTCAAGTACACGGAAACAGGAAGAGAAACAATGAGAATGTGACATGGGGATCCAGACAGGCTACAGACATCATTCCTGCTCTCAAAGTAAATCTCAGTGGGACAGGAGGGCCTCGACCCAATTAATAACCTTTAATTAATGGCACCAAAGCATTTTTGTAACATTATTCCTGAAACTGGATGCAACAGTGGGTGGAAATGACAGCTCATGGCGTCCTAGGCACAAGGCATCATTTGGATATTTTGTCATCTGGAAGGCTCTGACATCGATATAGATTTCCATTTTTGTAAATCATCTTTTATTTGGGGGAATGCAGAGGGTTGGGAGGGTATGGATTTTTTCCTAGTCTTTTCTCAGAATGTTAACCTTGTTTAAGTTCTTCATTTCCTCTGCCTGCAGCACCATGTTGCAATAGAATTAAATGCATAGTAAAACGGCCATGTGAGAAAGGTTTATGCATTATGTTAAAACCTGCTCCCTTGATAAATGGAGCCATTAGGGTCTGGAATTCACTGCATTAGTCTACTTAGCCCAATCCAACAACATGTCTTAAAAGTCTCACAAATTTGTTCAAATGCTAATGAGCTGCACACCAAGCCTCATCTGTTGCAGAAGGATCTAATATTTCCAGGGGTTTAATGCATGTCAGAGTTATCCATGGACTCACTTTACCTGGCTTGGCAATTCAGGACTACTCATATTTGCAGACACAGGGGAGATGTATAACACATTTCATCACATGGAAGTTTCTGAAAATATTCTCCATGAACCTTAATAAAATACATTTTTACTTAGCATTAGTTTATTATCTTCCATTGTCAGGGTAGGATGTAGAAAAAGATATCCACTAAAAACAAATATATATATATATATATATATATATATATATATAGTCATTCAATGAACTGATTGAATGCAATAGTGCCTAAGTCATCATCACCTCCAGGACAATGGTAGCTATGCTGGTTATGTTTTTTCTGTGTCTTTGTGTCTATGCTGAGTTTCAAGAAATGCCAAAGGAACTATTACAGACACTTGTCACCTGCTCAGGTCTAACAGTCAACTAAAACAACTCAACCTCATGGTTTCCTTCTCATATGCAAAAGACTGATCTCGCTATTTCCTGCCATGTGTTTCATTCAGCAAACCTCTGTGGAGCGCCCACTGTGTACATGGGGTTATAATAGCTCCTTCCTCCTGCTAGCTTTAATGACACTCACCCCATATTTTGGGCCACTGTCAGGCCCAGCTTCATGAGTATGTGACCTGTGTGGTCAGAGACAGCCCCACACTTGGTCTAAACTCAGTCCTTATCATCTTAAAATCCTGGGAAAGGCTCTGTATTTCAGTTTTGCACTGGGCTCCCAAACCATGCATTCTGGCATGATTGTGGCTTCAAGTGAATTTGTTTGTGTGCTAAATTGATTTATTGAGGGTGGAGGAACATTGGCTGTGTTTAGAAAGGCAGCTTACAGGAAGATCCTCTCACTTCAAATCCTTCCAGGTTTGTCTAAAACACTTCTTCCAGGGAGGTCTTCCCAGTATCTTTTCTCCCACCCTGTTCTCCATAGGCTTCTGAGTCTTGTTTGGCTCCTGCCCTTCCTCCATAACAGAACTTTCTACAGTCCACCTGCTTCCCTGAACCCCACATTCACTAGACTGTGGCTTGCTGTGGACAGGAGCTGTTCCGGGGGTTTTCTCCATGGTGTCTGCAGATGTCCAGGGCCATTTTAAACTGCAGGAATCTGGGGTGTAATGTATAGGGTGTAACAGCTTCTTAAGGGTCTCTAAAGCATGAGTTCTTGGAGAATTAACAAAGCATGCATTAGTTGATACACAGGAAAATAAAATTTAAAGTTACAATCAATTATAATTTTGAAAGGAAATGAATGACAATGATTTATTAAAAGAGAAAAACGAAACCACTTAACATGGCAAGTGGTATCTTTCAACAGTGTTATTTCTGTATGGAGTGGGACCTCCCAAAGGAACTTTCTAGGGCTCATGGGAAATTTGAATGATCTTGTCCATACCTGCTGTAATTCCCAGCAGGGCATCAGGGGCCTGGTATTCAAGACTCCATTTAGGTCAAATGCAAACTGGGAGAAAGAGGGAAATATGAAGATGGTATGAAATGGTGCCTGCTTAAGAGAGGAGAAGGACAAAAATACAAATAGACATAGACCACTAAACAAACCCCAAGGTTCTAAGCTAGAGAGTATCAGCTGCAGAGGAGTTAGGACACACAAGACAGAAGGATGGACAGTAGCTAGTCTGAGGTGTGTCAAGGTGAAGGGAGAGACTGGGCTGAATGGAACCAGGCACTTATTTCCAGCAGGGAAAATGTTAGAGGTGACAGGGACACAGGATGGTAACCAGGACCTGAGCACGTGTTGGGGTTGTATAGCTGGTATGGGACAAGATGAGGTAACTGGCCACAAAAAACAAAGAAATCTTTCTTTACTGGGTCAAGATTTTAGGAAAAGAAACACAATTGGTTAGACAAAGATAAAACAACTTGTGTGGTAACTTAGGAGTAAATTAATCCAGTAGCCTTTCTTTGCTTGATGTATAAGAGCCTTTTGGGGACTGAGAATGTAGCTCAGTGGTAGAGTACTTATCTAGCATGTCCGAGGCCCTGAATTCCACCCTTGGCACAGAAAAACAAAACAAAACAAAACACAATCTAGCCCTTTTTAATGACAATGGCAATGGATGAAATGACACAGTCACCCCATCATCACTATTTTCCTTAGTCTCACACCTTGGCTTTTTCTCATGAGGGTCAAAGGTCTTGTGTTCAGGCCTCATCTATTGCAGTGATTTTGGTTGGTCCAGTTTGTACATCCAAACCCACAAAATCTGCAAGGATCCCCAGTGGTACTGAGAAGTAACAGGAGTTTCAGAGCCTACTCATGTGTCTTAGTTATTTTTTTCATTGCTGAGATAAAATACTCAACAGCCAAAGTTAAAGGAGGAAAGGTGTATTTAGCTCACAGTTTGTAGAAGTTTCAGTCCATAGTCAGTGGGCTCCAAGGCAGGGTGGCACATGGCAGATAGGAATTGCAGAGGAGAAATGATTCATGGCAGGCAGAAGGCAGCAAAGCAACAAGGGACAAGACAAGCCTCTTTCTGTCGCTTGTGCTGTATCCAGCCTACCAGATACAATCAGTGGACTGATTAGTAATCATCCACCCTTACTCGTAGCATTGCACCATGAATTAATCACACAGTCTAGATTCAGTCATCTCTGAAACAGCCCCACTTATGACTGCATGTGGCTTTAGGGGAACATCTCGACACAAAGCGTAACACCATGGAAGTTCTAAAGCAGGAAGGCTTAGGAGCCCTCTCTGCTGCAACAAAAAGACAGGCATGAATTGACATGGAGATGATTCACTTTACTTCACCAAAATCTATTCTGTTCTTACTATGTTCTCATAACAGGAGAAATAAACCCAAGGTGCTTACATTCCAATAGTAGAAGTTGGAAACAAACTAAAGAATAAGTAATTTCAGGTAACAGTATTTTACTGTGAAGAAAATCACACAGGACAGTGGGAAGGTCTCTGGAGTCAGCAAACATGCTCAATGAAGGGCCAGACAGTGAAAATTTAGGATTTGGGTACCACCCTGCCTCTGTGGCAACTATTTACATGTTCGGTGGTAGCACAAAAACAGCTATAGACAATGTGTAACAGATGAATGTGGCTGAATGCCAATAAAACTTTATTGGCAAAGCCAGGCAGCTGACTGGATTTGGACCCCAACCTGAAGTACACTGATCCCTGGGCTAGAGACTTTCGGGTTGGTCAACCTAAAATGTTCCAGGTAGACTTTCTAAACAGGCAGCATGCCAGCTGGCACCTCAGTGATAAGAAGAGGCTTGGAAAGGTCAGATGAGAAAGTGCTCAAGGCAGTGGAGGAAGCTGAAGTAAAATCCCCCAGTGAGAAGGAATAAAAAGAGAAGCGAGTTCTTTACCATCAAGCAACACAGTCACCCAGTGTTTGTGCAGCAGAGTACCAGCTAACCCCAGGACTGATACCATGCCTGTCCACATAAACCTCACACCATGGTTGAAGCTTTCCATTTAACAAGGATCTGGAACACCATGTCTGAATCACTGCACATTTCAGTGAATTATTTTCACCACCTTGACACAGTGAGATGTCATTTCACGTCTGTCTCAGTTTCCTAACCCTGACTCTGAAGATAGCTGCTCTGGTCATAGTTGATTAAGAGCTGAATTTGGGAAAACTCAAAATGTACTTAAAATCCACACTTAGAATGCAAGCAAAATTAGTTGATTGATTTTTTAAAGCTTGGTTGAGGATTTCAATATAAAATCATTGGGAGATGAATATGCTTCTGTTATTTTTTAGACCAGTTTATTTGCCTTTTTCTATCAGCAGCAGCAAGGAATAGATTTATCTTGAGGATAAAAACTTAACCCAGAGGTCAAATTTGGCCTTCAGACTGGTTTCCTGTTGTTAGTAACCAATGTTTTGAAACCAGAAGATTTGACAAAAGTCTGGAGTTCTGGGCTGCGTTTGCACAGAGAAGCTGCTTGTCCCTTAAATTACAAGACAATGATCACCAGGCCCTGCAGAACACTGCACCTCCACATGCATGTGAACTGTCAGCTTGGTGCCTACCTGGCCTGCTCCTTTGTTGATAGAGCCTGAAGCTCTCAGAACCTGAGAAAGGCCTTTCTTTAAGAAAAACAATGCAACATTATGAACAGGAGAAATTATAAATAAGAAGTGCGAATAGACTATGGACACAAAATTTCTGGGGTGGCCCCAATGCCATCTAACACCCAATGGAAGGGAAAATGCGAAGGAAGAGGATGTCAGACAGGAGAGTTGCAGCTCTGTTAACCAATAAAACTGAACTATCCTTTGTGCATTTCGTGCAAGCATGTCACCAGGCAGACTTTGCTGAGCCCTCAAAGGACCTCACAGTGGACCAATCTGCCTCTCTTGGATGATTTTGTTTGTTTGGTTGGATTTTTGCTACCTGCCTGGACTTTGTGGGTACACAAGTTTTCAAATGCTTCAGCTAAAGGATTTCTAAGTTCTCTTTTAGTGCTGACATTTTAAAGTTTTTCAGATTTGCTTTTGTTCACACACTGCAATATTTTCTTAAGAGATTCACAGCACAAGCTATCTTCCCTTACTTTAGTCTTAGAATAATCTGCTAAATGAGCTTGACAATGGATGGGATGTGTGGATTTCTTTCAGTTGTTTGAGAGCAATCTAACACATCGGAACTGCCAAGCATCAATTGAAAACTGAAAAATTCAGCCATTATCCTAAACAAGTGACAGGCAAATTCTGACACCATGCTGATGATCAAACAAATGACAAGTTTCTCTACTTTCTTTGTGACAAAGTTGGACCATGGTTGTGTACAAATGAAATGTGAGTGAAAGGGAGGAGGTGTGTCAGGTTGCTCATGCTATGAGCTGATTGCTCTCACACTGGAGTTTTTGGGGACAGCCAGGCCACCTCCTGCTCCTTTCACTCCAGATCTGATTTTGGTTTCTTTTCAATGTCCAGAGCAAGAAGATAAGGTGTCTAAACCCCTGCAGACCCCTTAACCTGGCGTTCAATAGAATCAGAATGCTTTTAATCTTGTGGCCAAGAACTGTGATGCATAAAACGCTGAGCTCAGTTGTGGCATGGCCGTCACCTGGAGCAGCCGCATCCTCCGTGGCATGGGAGCCCTCGCGCTAGACGACACAGGACAGGAGCGATGGCTTTCACAGATACCAAGAGAGCAAATGGCACTCACGGTGAAATTCAGAGACCTGAGTTGACTTTTACTTTGGCACAGATCCCTTCCACTGAGGTATAATTTCTGCATTTGCAGAGAGTTCAAAAACGTTTTATGTATGCACTGTTTTCAAAGTCTTTTAAAATTTTCTTTCTCATAGTATAATCGGTTGTTACCCCTCCTATTGATTTCCCTAAAGAGTACAAGTCTATTCTATTAAAAATAAAGGATGGAAAAAATGCATATACACACAATGCGTACATAAGGAGCTTTCAGGGGAGTGAAAGCAGTTTTCTTTCTCTTGCTTTTTTGTTTTGGGGAATAAGATTGGCGGGGAACGAACTTGGATTCTGCCACCTAAGACTGGCTTCTGGGCTTCATTGACACAAAGTTTGCTTGTCCCTGAAAGCTAGGTTCAGGTGACAATAACAGGGGACATTCTGGACGGTATGAGGCTAGAGAGTCACAGTCACAAGGCCAAATAGAAAACAGGTTGGAAGCGACCCAAATGTCCATCAGCTAATCATCAAGCAAATGGATCAAAGGAAGTGTGACTCATCTGTCCAGTGGAATAGGTACTGGGCAATAAGGAGGAGGGCAGTACTTGCAACTGCTTCAACAGGGATGTGCCTTGAAAACATCATGCTAATTAAAAGGAGCCCAGAGTAAAAGACCATATATTATAAGGTTGCATTTATATGAAATTCCCAAGTTAGGCCAATCTACAGAGACAATAGATAGTGGTTGCCAGGGGCTGCAGGGAGGGAGGAGTGGGGAGTGACTGGGAAAGGGTATGAAATTTCTTTGGGGATGATAGAAAGGTTTTAAAATCAGATCGTGGTGATGGCTGCACATTTCTGTGACTACACTAAAGTGAGCAACAGTGTATTTCATACTTTGAAAGGTGATTTTATGGTATTATAGACAGCTAAGTTAGGTAGAACTATTACAGGCTGTCAGGCAGGGCTAGGCTTCCAAGGGAGTCAGTGCAGAAGATGAGAACACATTGGAAACTGTGCTGGAGATGCCTCTAAAGAAGATTTACATACTTCTCTAAGGGATAAATGGAAGTTTGAGATTAATGGTACCACCCTCTTGAGATTTCCCAAATAGATAAACCATTATCTCACTAGGGGTGGGCCATCCTCTCCTGCCCACTAAGGCTAAAAAGACTAAGACTAAGACTAAGACTAAAACTACTAAAATGAAGACTAAAAACAAGACTAAGATATACATTATTGACCAAAGTTAATGATGTCATCCATATGCCCTTGTTACTACTGGATCAATATTAGCCCAGTGGCTACACTTGGAATCTTTTTGGTAGATTATAGTTTTGATTCACATTGTATCTACCTCATGATTTTGCTCTATAAAACTTGGTCAGAAAAGTGCGCTTATTGTCAACCTGTTTGGGACCTCTCCTCTCTCCCAAGAGCTATGCCTAGCTTCCTTTCCTATTTCCCATGCTTCGACTTCAGGGAACACAAACTCAGTGTGTCTGACACCTAACAGTTGGGAGTTACAATTTCTTTCCCTCTATATCAGTATGAGAGTTGTCTTAGTTATTTTTTCTTGTTGCTGAGACAAAATACCCAATATCCACAAGTTAAGGGAGGAATACTTTGTTTAGCTCACAGTTTGTAGAGGTTTCAGTCCATAGTTGACTGACCCCAAGGCAGGGTGGCCTGGCCGAGGGGCTTTGCAGAGGAGAAACAGCCCATGGCAGGGCAGGCAGGTGAGAGCACATTATCCCTCTTTCTGTCTCTTCCATTTTTTGTAGGCTACCTGCCCTAGGGCTGGTGTAGCACTCACCCCCTTAACCCTGGCCAGAACTCTGCCAAACTAGTCAGTGCACTGATTTAGTCCTCACACACCCTTAATCCCAGCATCACATCACACACTCTAGATTCAGCCACCTCTGAAAAGCACCCTCTATGACTGCATGAGGGCTTGAGGGGACATTTAGACGCAAGCCATAACATTATTTTTCCATTTTAAAAATTAATATATACTTGTGATACATAAAAATACATTTATTGTGGAGAATTGGTACACACACATCCTGCATTTTGGCCCTTTTTACTCCTCCTTTGCCTCCCATGCTACTCATGTCCCCTCAAATCCCCTTTCTGTCTCCACAGAGTTCATCTCCCTGTCTCCTATCATTTGTTTTTATTTTGCTCTTTAAATTATTTGTACTTTGGGCTTCTTATATAAGAAAAATCAGATGATATTTAACCTTCTATGTCTATCTTTTTTTTTTCCATATAGGATTATGGTCTCAAGGTGCATTCATTTTCCCAAAAAATGACACAAATCTTTCTTAATGACTGAGTAATACTCCATCATGTATATGCATGATGGTTTCTTAACCCACTCATCTGTTGATGAGCTATTTTAAGAAATACAACAGGCACAGTTCCAGTGCAAGGTATACATCCAAAAGAATTGAAAGTAGGCTCTCAAGGAGGCATTCACACACCCACATTCACAGTATAATTGACAATAGCCCAAGATCTCAGAAAACCAAGGCCCTTAGCTGCCGTCATTTTGTCTGACACCTTATGATGAGACAGGACGCAGGACTCACCCTGAGAGAGGAAGGTGTGTTTCCTCGAGAGCTCAGATCCGCTCCTCAGTGACTCGACAGTGACGATATGACACCACCTGTACTAAGACAGTGACTAAATCTACCAAATGCAGGAGAATACGCATAGCTACATGCTTCAAATAACGCTTCTGGAGGAGGAACCGGAAGGGGGCTGATGACGCCAGAGCACTAAGCTGGAATCAAGGAGCCGGGTTCAAGATTCTCAGGTATCACAGCTGCTTTGTTTGCTGGATGCCAACACCCACGACTCATCAAAGCCACTTTATTTCCTATTTACAGGCATCCTGGGGCCACGCTACATACTTCGCAGCAGGACGTGTGTATGTCTAAGAAGCCCCTGGAGCAGATCCCATTGTTCTGCTCATCTTACTGATGTGAAGACAAAGTGTCAGTGAGGCCGTGTCCTGGAGAATAGCAGGGCCGGGCAGCTCCTTCAGTTAGCGAAGCAGCCCGTGGAGCCTCAGTGTACCCATGACGGTGCCAGGGCACTGGGACTTCACTGGCATTGCTCTACCCCAGGGGATGTGTGACAATGACTGAGGGCACTGAAGTGGACACGACCGGGAAGTGTGCATGGTTTTGCTGGTGTGTAGTGGCCGGGGATGCGGCCAACACCCTCCAATGCAGAGGCAACCCCATCACACAGAACCATCCACCCCCAAGTGTCAATAGGACAGGGGATGTAAAAACCTTGTCCTCGTTTGCAACCATCTGGGTAAATTTCTGACCTACTTAATTTTGAAAAAAGAAAGAAAGGAAAGAAGAGAGAGAGAGAGAGAGAGAGAGAGAGAGAGAGAGAGAGAGAGAGAGAGAGAGAGAGAGTGAGTTTTTCCTGGACCATCTTGCAATGCAGTCTACATTGCACCGAGCGCTTGCAGCCGTGTAGGTGGCCCTGTGTAGAAGCAACTGTTGACACCCCTGCTCGCGGTGCACCATGCGAAGGGGAAGGCAAAGCTGCCCAGCAAGAAGGGAGCTGGAAACTGGCTGCTGACTCTTTGCAAAGAGCCCAACTTGGGTTTTCCTTTTGCTGCCTGATGCTGAGGGCCTGAGGTCATCCTCCGGAAACCTCCCTCCTGCCCCTGCCTGGCGAATCAAAGAGCTGGTGGCAGGTGTTGACGGGAGAGGGAGTCTTTCCATCCCACCCCATCAGAGGCGGGATAATGGCCCGGGTGATGGATGGCGCGGGGCGCGCCTGCCGAAGGAAGACAAGCAAGGGGCGATGGCAGGGAGATTGCCAGGCCCCGGGCAGGAGATGAGAGGGAATGCCTTCCGGCACGGAGCAGGAAAACAATTATTCGTGATTTTGAAGAAAAGCAGTTCTGGCTACATAGTCATTATTTCGCTCTTTCTTCTTTTTAAACTCTAAGTAGGTGGAAGAATTTGTACTTAGGAAAACAAAGATCAAAGAAGAGAGAGAAGGGCCCTCGGATCGGGAAGTGTAGGTCCTGGGCTCGCCCTGCGCCCCTCCAGCCCGGGCTCCGGGTTCCAGCTCTGAGCGGCAGAGTCGGGGTGAGATGGGTGCCACTGTGTCCGAGCACAGAGCACAGCCCGAGGCACTGGCTTCGGACAGGTCAGGGCCAGCATCCCCACGCAGCCCCTCTCTGGCCTCGGCCTCGGTCGCGGCACCCTTCCCCGCGGCCCGCCGCTCCGCACGCAGAGGGAAGCCGCCGCTGCCCGCGCGCCGCTGGCAGGCTGTGCCCTTCCTGGGGTCAGAGCAGAGGCCGCGCCTTTAGCCCCGAGAGCGTCCGGCCGTGTCTTGCATGCAGTGCAGGGGAGTGGAGCTGGGGCTGACGCTGATAATAATTTTCATACAGAGGACATTTTCTTACAATGACACTGCCTCGGAGCAAAGAGTAGTTCTTCCCGTTGCTCCAAAAAGGTCGATAGATGCGTTTGGCTTCTTTGTTATTACATGTGTTTTTTTTTTATTCCAACTTTTTTTTAAAATTGTGGCTTTGTTCCTTTTTTCTTTTAGTGATAGAGTTCTTGATTCTTAGGTGATTCCTAATTGGCCATGCGGAATTGAGACTGTGGAGGACCACCAGGAGGACGTTCCTTGAAAGAGACATGTACAGAGCTGGCTGGCGTATTTCCTTATCCCCTAATCGGCCTTAAGCAACGCAGATGGGTCTGGTGGAGATGCGCATGTGCAGTCCTTAAAGCAATGGGACAGGTCAGCGATGCCCCGCCTACAGTCTACAGCTCCCTAGTAGGAGCTAGGCCGAGGGACGCCACTGAGATGGAGCTTCGAGAAAGGGAAAGAAGCTGTGACCGCTCAAGCAGGACAGTTACGCATCAGAACGGAAGCACCGACCCCAAAATGCTACACACTGCCCCAATCCGTGATATGCAGATTACTCTGTCTGCATCTCTCTCTCTCTCTCTCTCTCTGCGTACTGCACAGGTGATTTCAGGCCTCCTGCCTAGCCCAGATCACAGCACTCAGGTACCGCCCACCTTTCTCTCAGTCACTCATCCCTGAGCCACTCCCCTCCTCATGAATTAATAAAACCTGGGTTCCACCCCAGGGCAAGGCCTTTGTTCCGGTTAGCCATCACCCTAGCTAGACTTAGGACCCTCTTGGCTCCCCACTGTTTTAGATATGTATTTATGTTTTTATTTGTGCCATGGGTAGCACTGGAAGTGGTAGGTTAGAATCGACTTGCTAGAATTCCAATAACTTTCCCCTGGGGTTATGAATGTGGACTCCTCTGGACCTCAACGAGGCCCAGAAGGGCTTTTGATAGAGACTGCATTCCCCAGCCCCTGTCAGATACATGCGGCCATGTGGCAGGTGTACCAGGCAGACGATGGGATGTGTGGAGGTTATTACGTGTAATATCCAAATTAAATCTTTAAAGAGACAGGCATGCCCTCTGCCTAGCTTCTTTTTCTGTTGACTGGAATGTGCATATGGTGGTAGGATCTAGAGCAGCCACTGTGGAGTATGAGGAGGAGAAAATCTCATATTACAGTGGCAGAACAAGGTGCCAAGGACCCCAACACCAAGCAGTGCCTTCCTGGCTTATCTAGGATGGAAGAGAAAAGCAAGGTTTTACCTTATTAAAATTATTCTGTTTTTCAGAATAGAAAGAGAAGGGCTGTTTTCAATTGGAGCTGAATGGACATGCAGTTAAATGTGAGCATCTGAAAAATATGTGGATTTTGCATAAATGTCTTGATTTTTAAAATATATCTTGAAAAATCAGAGATTCTAGCACTATGGGGGCCACATTTTCTCATGGCTACATGACTCTCCACTCCAGAACTCTCATCTGGACACACTCAGCCTTTAGCCTGAGCCCTCTCATATGGTGATTTGCGGCGATAACTCAGGAGGATGTCATTATGGAGCTATGCTGTTGGAATTGCACTGGGGACCTGTGTGCCGGACCCTGGGTGAGGTCCTCAGGATGTGGCCCACTGGTCACCCTGCTCAAGACCACACGGACATTCCAGCCCAGGGAACGAAAGTATTGAGAGGTCCCAGAACCTCGACAAATCATGGGGCTATGAAGTGGCCCAAAGTGGCTGCTAATGGAGCTGAACTCCCAGCCAGCACCTGCTCCCCTCTCGGTCTGAGCTTCCGGGCTTTAAAAAAAAAAAAATCAGATGCCAGCTCATTTGCAGAAATCCAAATGAATTTACACAGAGGATTTTCTGGCTAATTAACAGAGTTTGTTTTTACCGCACTAGCTGCAAGAGGTTCTAGCCACTGCACTCCTTGTTGGGTTACTGGTGAAGATTTTAGCTCAGGGTGATAAAGTCTCTGTCACTATGCTGTGTCACTCATGGCGAGGTGGCCTGTGTGACAAACAAAAGCCCTGGTGTTTGGCATGAGTTGGGGGGTCCTTCTGCTCCCTGCTGAGGGCAGTCCAGAGAACCAGTCAGGCTGGTGGTAGAGCGCCGTTTCCTGGGGAGCCCTGCTTGCTGGCTCACATCTCTGCTCCCCGACGGGTTCAAGGCCGGAGCTTGCGGTGAGGGCTGCTCCCGTGCTTGCCTCATAGTTTGGCTTTGTGTCTCCTCCTCTGCCTGCAGCCCCCGTGACAGATACACTCTCCAGACCCACACTCGAGCTCCACGGGGAAGGCTTTGAAAGCTCAAGCAGGAATCTGGGGCCTCCTTGGGTCCTGGGATCACAAAATGTCAGAATTGGAAGAAAAAGAAAACCTCTGCAAGCTTCTGGTCCGACCCTTTGGATTTACAAGATGGGAAACAGATACAGAGGCCAGAGAAGAGCTGGCTGGGCTCGTCCCCGCAGCGTTACCTGTCTCTCTGGGCCTTGTGGAGTTAAAGGTGGAGGCAGGCTGCTCTGGGAAGCAGCTCCCTTCCCCCTGCGGTGACAGGCGATGCTCTTGGGCAAGAGGACTGGGCGCTAGCAGATGTGTTAACTCCACACTAGGCGCTATGTGGATTGTCATTTTATTTTTCATTACACCACTCTTTCTTGCTTTTCTTTCTTTCTCTTTTCTTTTGTATTAGGGATTGAATCCAGACTGTTTGCACTTTGCATCCCCAGGCTTTTTATTTTTTTAAACTGTACTTTACTTTTTATTTTGAGACATTGTCTCGCTAAGTCACAAAGTTGCCCAGGCTGAACTTGAACTTGTGACCCTCCTGCCTCAGCCTCTCAGTGTGCGGGGGTTTTAGGCATGTACCACCACACCCAGCTCTCATTCCTCTTTGCAAATGTGAGCTGAGGCCGGGAGGCCAGTCACCCTGGCAGAAAGGGGCGGCTCCCAAGGTCGAAGCCAGACTCTCTGGTTCCATGACTGAACTGTGAACCCCAGCCTGGACTTTAGTTCAAATTCCTGCAGAGACTAAGCTGCCTCCTTGGTGCATACCATGTGAAGTTGGGGGGCCAGGGGGGCTGTGAACTGGGCCCCCACTGACTGGAGCAGCTGTTTCTAGAGCTCCGTTCCTCCAGCTGTGGTCACATAACTAGGCAGCCCCCTGTCATTGCAAAATCCCACAATTTCTCAGAAGGATCCAGGAGTTCAGATTGGTCCATGGCTTTCACTCCAACTCCTAGTGAGCAGAAATTGTGAGAATCATTCACAATGATTCCGGGTCTCCTCTCCTTTCAGGCTCTCAGCAAGTTCGATGTTTATACACCTCCCTCTTTTTTTGGAAAAAGGCCACAGAAATATGACTGTAAGTGAGAAGCATTGCTGTGAGACTCAGGGTAGGGTCTGCTGTGTTTTCCTCCCTTCAGGGACAGACGATGTACACTCCCTGTAACAGCTACCCAGGTCCCGGACACAGGGCTGAACGTTAGTGAGCTTGCAGTGGGAGGGGGAACTAAATCTTTGGTGCTTTTACCTATAGAGATTTGGGGATTACTCTTTACCATAGCATAACCCACCCCAGCCTGAAAGTACAGGAATTAAGTTTTAAGAACTAAAGTGAGCAAAACCACATGAGCAGGCAGTCCACATCCTTAAAGGTCAGGAGCTCCAGGACCTCTGTGTCTTGTCCTTCAGTTGGAAAAGGGGTCACTTAAGACAAGAAACTGAAGCTTTGGTCCCTGGGTCAGTAGCACCCTTCTGTCCTGGAGTGGGTGACATGATGATGGCTACGGCTGGCATCTCGTGAAGTAAGAACTGTGAGTTTCATGAGGCCCACAGAAGATTTTCCAGCCAACATGTCTACCTCACACGAAGTGTCATCTCTGCACCCAGATGTTGACATGTAGCAATAACACATCTCAGCTACCCTGAAGAAGGGAAAATGATGGAGAAGATACTTCCTCTATGAGCTGGACTGCTAAAACCCACTGAAAAAAAGAAGTATTTCCATTTAGAGGCAGAAATGTTGGGGTCTTCTACATCCACTCTGTCATTGAGAATGGTGGTTCAGAAAATTTGTTTCTTATCCCAATTAAAGAATGAAGAACAGAACAGTATCTTTCCTTCTTTTCAGGCAGAACACAGAAGTTTCAGTTTAGGAAACTTAATATCCCCAAAGTATTAAATTTGTTTATGAAGGTTCTAACTTACATCAGTTGGTGGAAACTATGTTTTCCATAGGTATCAGTTTTTTAATCTGTGAAATGCTACAAATATTATTGGATTTCCTAGTTTAAAGGTGATTGCAAGTTCTTTTGGAAGACAAATAGAGTGCTACATTCGATTAAAGAAAAAAAATGTTCTACTAATGAAGCAATAGTATAGGGGTAAAACTATTGAGGTTAAAAAGTTGTAACATTTCTTTTATCTTTAAAGGCATCAGAAACAATGTTTCTATTGAAGTACAGGCACTAAGACTGTGTTTCACAAGGTTTTTGAAGTGCAAGATTAACAAATGCTCATTGTAACAAACTCAAATGCCCAATCAGTACAAAATAGTTTCTCAGTCCTGACACTATTGACATTTTGGGCAGGGCAGTTCTGTGGCTGGGCTGTCCTGAGGAATGGAGGCTGTTTAACAGTTTTGGCTGGGTTTGATTCTATCTAACACATGCCAGAACCATCCCTCCACACCCATTTTTGACAACCCACTATGTACCCAGACATTCCAAGGTCCCCTGAGAAAACCACCACCTGTTAAGTATAGAGTACCTACACAGGCTAATGTGTAACAGAACATTAGTTTCCCAGAACAAGAGCTTTCCCAAAACCACCACTGTTCTCAGTTTAGTTTATATTTCCACAGTGACTTCCTACATACAATCAAGTACATACACGCTCATTTTATTCCACCTTTGTGCATACATACATGCACACACACACACACACACCTTTTGCCCATAACACTGGGATCATGTCATTCTTTGACAACTTTTAAAATTTTTAAAATGTATCTATTCACCTTTGCATATGTTTAAGCTCTGCATACTTTTAAAGAAATGGTGACCTGGTGATCCATTGGATTCTAGTGGTCTAATTTACTGAACTGATTTCTTGTTGATGGGCATTTAAGTACCCCAATTTTCCTTACTATCAATAATACTGCATTAAATACTTTAATATTTATATCCCTGAACATTTTTACCATCATTTCTGGCGAAATGACAATATGAAAAGGTACATGCCTACAAGAGTGATGGATTTCAGCAAATCTTTCAGCAAACCTCAAGCAGATGTTTTAACCTTCTTGGTATCTTCAGAGACTATGAGTTCCAATTTTTCCCCTCTTAGCTTTTGTAATAGTGTGGTCATTAACAAATTACTTAAATGTGCATTATTCTGAGATTGGGAAACTCTGCCTTAAAACAAAAGTGACCCAAGTTTGAGCCCAATTCCACCACTCCCATTGTTCTGTGTGTTTCATTAGGCAGCGTGTTGAATTCTCACTGTCCTCATCCATAATGATAATAATAGAAGTGCTCCTGTCAAAGCATTGTTGTCAGAATTTATTAAGATTATATATAAAAACATAATGGTATAATCAACTGTATATGCCTAGCACGCTGTAATTATTTATTTGTGTTAATAATAAGAATTCAGAGAGCAGGAGGTTAAGTAAGCCAAAATGCACAATTTAAGAACAATGTGTATGCTTTAGTGACCTCTACAAAGATGAATTTTAGATGGTTATAAAACAAACATGATCGAGAGAAAATATTTTGGCTCACCAAGGAGATTATAGTTAATATTTGAGTCACTTGATGCTTATGAGTCCGGTGGAGGGATAAATATGCATATTTATACACATACAGAGGATATGAATATACACGCTTTTAAAATACGCCTCCCCACATTTATATAAGAGAATGCTGTAACATACGGACTTCTCCTCACATGGGTACTTTGGTGCAATGCACATTTCCTTCCTGCTGATTTTAGATGGCTCCTCTGTCCTTGCTGGCGATGACTTAGTACTGTCATCAGATTACCTTGAAGAAAAGTTTCCAGCTTCTCCAAAAGAGGATCAAAGAAATGCAGAAGGTATCCTTGCAGTAGGTTCCAAGGATCTTCCTGACCCTAACCCTAACCCTCTTCACCCACCCTCAAGTGTAAGAAGACCCCTGAGTGTGGCTTCACCAGGGACAGATATGCACCCAGTCCTGTAGGGGCCACCCCCAGCACCGTGTTTTTAGCTGACAACTTCTCAGTGCCTTGCTGTGTTCATCTGCACAAGAGGATGGCGACTATGCCACAGGGCTCCCTGGGGAGTGGCTCAGAAGATGGGTGTCATTTGGCTTTGGTTCATTTAGCTTCCCAGCCTCTGGCAACTGCACTCCAGTCTTTCTTGCAAAACTGCCCCCAACCCCTGTGTTGTTGGTCCTGGCAGGACCCGGGAGTTAACTGTTAGGTTGGCTCTAAGTTCAAACAGATGCCAGAGGATGCTAGGCTGGGAACCGGCTTCCCTGGACCAAGCGATTTTGTTAAGGCTGGGCACACATGCCTATCTGAGCCAAGGAGACTATATGCTAAAATCCACTAGAAATGTTAAACTTCCCAGGGTTGGGATATTTGGATGTATGGTATCTTGATATATCCTGAGAACAGAGATCTCCAGGAGGACGTAGCGATGCAAAGAATAAAACCAAAATCTAATGACATTATTGAGTTCTTGAATCAACTTGGCCAAAGCTGAGGCATCCTTGGCTTTTTGGAGATTCAGACTGATGCATTCATTGTTTCAATTTAAGCCAATCAGGTTTCCAATGACTTGAAACTCAGAGTCCTCACTAATGAAATATGCAGAAGGTTTCTTCCACAAGCCAGTAATGAGCACACAGGGAAATAGGGTGGGGACTGAGAGGCGCCCTTGCTTGCTGCAGAGAGGAACCGATGCCTTTCCCCTTGGCATCAGAGGGAGCACGGAGCTGAGTGACAACGCCAGGGGGTCAGGTTCACGGCAGGGTAATGAAAGCAGCTGCTGTGCGAATAGAAACAACAACAGGAACCCTGGGTCCAATTTGCGCACACCTGGCACCTTGCCAGACTGCAGGGTGTCAAAGTAGGGGGGCGGGGCAAATGCTGCCTGCCACTTGAGGAAGGCCTCGCTGATGCAACCAGGCCCTGCTCTGTGATCAGTCGGAAGGGCGGCCCCATCGCCCAGGCAGGGGACATGGCTCCAAGGTGGACATAAATGCACCTAACAGGGAACGCGGCGCCTTCCACCGGGCTGTAGAGGCTGAGAGGAGCAGGGCCACGATGAGAAGATACGCAGGGAACGGCGCAGAGGCGGGACGGTCGGGGCGCAGAGTGAGCTGTGGACTTGGACAGCCCGGGTTCTATCCTGCTTCTCTATTTTCAAATTACGGAATCTTATTTGCTTATCCACCCCCTGGCCTAAAACCTTCCAAAGGCTCCGGATGCATTCCCAACGAAGGCTAAGATTTTCATCGCAGCTTTCTCACCACCCACCCGCCTGTCATTCCCTCTTGCTTCCCCTTTACTGCCTCACACTGGCCGTGCTCCTCCTCTGCTGTCCCAAACCAAGCGATCCCTTTGCATTGGCCGCTCTTCCTTCTTCCAGGAATATTCCCCCACCCCCAGACAGACGCATGCTTGGTGCTTCCCGTCATGCAGCATTCTCTAGAACTTCCACCCTGCCAAACAGGACTCATCTGAGAGCAGCTCACCTTACCTTAACACTACTACCTGTGTGTATTGCTCTCTGAGCTGTCATCTGCCCATCATTTTCCTTTCCAGGGTGAGCATCTTTTTTTATTTTATTTTATTATTATTATTTTTTTACTGCTGTATCACTAGTGTCTAGAACAGAGCCACATACACACAGAAGGCACTTTGGAAATATCTGTTCAGTGAATTCAGTTGCTTAACACACTTTTAGCGGTCACCTCCTATGCTAGATGTTGACAAAATGACATTGAGGGAGAAACAGGTGCCCACCGGCTTTCATGGCTGAGGGGTGTCTGTGAGACGGGGAACAGAACAGGAGAAGCATGCTAATTTATGAGCGTGGGAAGCTCTTTGGGGCAATAAAGGGTGGCTGGTGCCATGGGGTACTTTTACCCCTTGTAAAAAATTTATTTTAAGGGATCAGGACAGGTTATAAGATGGATGAATTGTTTCAGAAATGATACGAAAGCGCATTCCCTCATGTGCAGATCAGGAAAAAGGAGCAGGACTCTGGAGTGCAGAAATCATAAGTGCAAAGGCCCTGGTCAAGGGAGAATGTTTTCAGCATACCTAAAAGCCTCAGTGTGTCCAGAGAAAGGAAGAGATGGAAGCCAGACAGTGAGGGGGCGAGAGTGGGGAGCCTCCTAAAGCAGAAGCAAGGGTTTTGTACTTTTATGTCATGGGTTTTACTCACTTTCACATCAGTAAAATGGAGATAATAAATACACAGTTCCTCGCAGTGCTCAGTAGCCCGTAGATTCCTGGTAAGCAGTCATTCTATGTTCTGTCCCCGGAAAGAACCTCACACTGGATATGACGTACAAGCTGGCTGGGATATTCAGTTTCTGCTTCTCAGACCCAAGGACTTTATTAATGGAAGTGACCAGAGACGAGTGTGAAGGATCAAGCAAGTTTCAAATGCAGCTGTAGAAGTCTCTAATACTCCTTCTGCACGCAGGGCAGACTGTCCTCTCCCCAAGGTGACGCCGCAGGACTCTACCCCTGCCAGAGTAGGGGCAGCACAGGTAGAGACATGAACGGCCCGAGCGGCGCACACGGAGACCCAGCTAAGCGACACCCCGTGCCCCGCGCTGCGGGTCTCTGCTCTGCTGGGTACAGGCGCCCTGCTACACCCCAGGAAGCCACGTGTGGAAAGAGGGGGCCAGACGGCCACAGAGAAGCCCTGCGGCCCGTGTGTGCCCGAGTCGTGGCACCACCCAACAGCCAGCCCAAGGCCCCAGGCACGCAAACGGCAGAGCCCACAGCAGCGTGGGGAAAGGCCTTACTTCTAACGGCTTTCTCTGAACGCCCGGGTGCATTTTCACACAATTGGACAACGCAGCCCCATCGCCCCCTGCTGTGGCCCGAGTAGGAATCCACAGGAACGTGGTCCCAAGGCAGGTCTGATCAGCAGCCCCAAGCCTGGGAGGGAAACAGGTAACATTAAAAAAAATGCTGCATGAGAAAATATTATGCTTAGGGGGTGACCTGAAGATCTGAAGAAAATTCTCTTACTTAAGGGTCACTTGGCTTCCAAGAAAATTTATTTCTATTTGGAGTCTTAGGTCCAGGCCACAATGCTGAGTCGCAAGAGAACACTCCGTGAGGACGCAGCGGTCCGGACCAGGACTCCGGCTTAGCAGCACCAACCAGGCTGACGCGGCGGTGGAGCCCACCTTTTCTCCCCGGAGCGCGCTGCAGGACGCGCGTACTTAGGGCCAGGAAACGCGGGGCCCGGCTGCCCGCGGACGCTGAGCTCGGCCCGCCCTGCCCTGCGCCGTCAGCCACGCGGAGCCCTGCAGTACCGGGACTCTGGGGAAGAGCGGGGGCTCTTAGCCCAGGGATTCAGCGCAAGGAAAAAAATTCCCATTCAGCTCACCGGACCCGCCTCACAACAGGAACCAACTGGGGAAAAAAGATGCGGCTCACAAGTCCAGCACCAGGGGTATTAGAGTACATTAATACTACAATTAAATAAATTATAGTATTATAGATTAATTGGTGGCTCACTTGGCAGCTATTAAAATGTAAAAGAATGTTTAATGATGAAAGTAATATTCATGAAACTATAAGTAAAAATGCAAAATGAAAACAAATACAAGCAAAATGATCCCACTAAAAAGATGTCTATTCATCCAAGCATATATAATATAGTTCATGTAACATAATTATATATAGTGTTTTAGAATGTATGTGAATATGTGCTGTTTTGTACTTGTACAAATATCTATAGTATTTTATATGCTTTATTCTATATATATTATGTTTATAGAATACTCATATTATCAGTAAATATATAGTATCGCTCTATGTAATATAAAGCCATAAAACCAACTTCACTGTACTATGTATGATGCTATATACTTTTACTCATTTAAAAGATTCTTTACTTCTTTGTCTATGTATATGTTACCCATATATGTACATACACGATACTATACATTCAAAATGTAACTTTCATCTTTCTTCTTCTTCTTCTTTTTTTTTTTTTTTTTTTTTTTTTTTTTTTTTTTTTTTTTTTTTTTTGTTTTTTTGTTTTTTTGAAACAGGGTCTTGCTGTGTAGCCCAGGCTGGCCTTGAACTCATGGCAATCCTCCTGCCTCAGCCTCCTGAGTGCTGGGATTACAGGCACACACCATGACGGCCTTATATAATGTAAAAGTCAAAAGTTATTTTTAAATGACTTTAAACATTCCTGACAGATTTACAGGACCACAGGACAGGATATGCTTACATAGACCATAGTATCTTGTGCAGAGTGGATGCTTAATTCACGTTCATTGCATTAAGAAAAGAAAATGCAAGGTAAGGAGACAGAATCACTTGACAGGAGAACCAGCCACCAGCCTCTTGTGAACTCCTGGCTGTGTGGCTCAAGCTGGGTCGCACACCATGCATTTGTGCTTCATTGGTGCTTCTGCTACATCCGGGTGCTCAACACTTTTTCTCCTGTCTGGGAGTGGAATTCTTCATTGGGTTGGGGGAAAATTTTGCTTGGGAATATGGCACTGAAAAGTTATTTACAAAATGTCTTTCCTAAAGACCAAAAAACACATTTACATTTAAGTGAATACAATATAAATGTGTACATGAATCACTGGCATTTTAGACAACTATCTATCCCATGCTTATGACTCACCTTTGCAGAATAAAAATGGTCCGTGTGTCTGTCTGCTACACTTTGCTGGTACACAAATAGCTGCCTCTGGGCCGTGAAGCCAGTGGGCTCTGCTTTATTTGCCAGAGTTTCCTTGCTGCTTACCCTGCCCATCAAACCGTCAGCTCTGTGGCTGCAGGGACCACGCTCTGCCTCATCTCCCCGATCCCATCACAGAGAAAATGATCAGCAAATACATGCTGAATCAATAAAATCAACACCAGTGGATGTTGTCCTGTTATAGTCATGCGGGAAACTCATTTTCAGTTAATACACTATATTTATTGTTTCTGTCTCGTACCTTACGTTGATGAGTTTGCACATTCTCTTGACCCTTAAGTTTTTGCAGGAAGTTTCCTTAAGACTTTTTATGACTCTAAGATGGGCTCACGTGAATACTGAATTGAAAATAAATAAATGAATTGTAAAACAAAACCCGCATTCTAGAAAAGAATATTGGCTGTTGCTGTCTTTTTCCTTTCAAAGGCTACTGATTTCTTGTCTCCTGGGAGGCAGAGCCACTGCCCCGACAACCAGCTCGGTCTCATAGGAGAAGAGAGGCCTCCTTGCTACAGTGAGGGGGCGCCCAGTGGCAAGCCATGGAGGACAGCGGGGAGTGACCCGGAACAGGAAGTGCAACCCGATCCTCCCGGCTGCTTTCCGTGGGGGGATGACAGAAACCAGGCCTCATCTCGAGCTCCTTCCGGTGGTTCTCACACCATATCCGGAGCCACCCCGTGTTCCTCTCAGCATGGTCACCCCCATGTTCAGTGATGACCAGCTCTCCCCGCACGGTGACCTCTTATCTGGTCCTCCTGCCACTTAATCTACCCCTTGCAGCTCTGTGGTCTTCACAGTTGCTGGGGCAGTCATACTTGAAAAGGAAACTAGAGTAAATCCACACTACTTTATTCTGATCTAGAAAGTCCTACAGGACCTTGAACTCCCTTCTTTTATTCACGAGGTGCCAAGATCTCCGGAGCAAACGCTGCCTTCTCAGGACCTTTGCACTTGCTACTCTGTCTTCGTGAAAGAGTCTCAGTCCTCAAATCTCAGTATGCTCGGCCCTTCTCATTGGACAGCCTGCTTTCACGTTCTCGCCTTACAGGAGCCTTCCTGCACCATCTCCAAAATAATCTCTCCACGCGCAACCACACCTTTCCTTTTCACTCCACGGCACCTAAAAATGTCCTGTTTGTCCTTGGTGCCTGTCTGTAGCTCCCCTCGGCTTGTCTGCTCCCTGAAGCCGGGACCTTGCCTGTCTGGTTCTGGGGCTGAGTGCCCAGCACAATTCCTGGCACAAACAAGCTGCTGCGTCAATCATTCTCGGTCTACAGAAGACAGGGACTATGTTTGCGAATACTGTAATAGAAGCTAGCGGATTTCCTGCCAACAGCCTCTGACACAGGGATTCAGCTTGCAAATGAGGAAACTGAGCCTCAGAGCCTAGGGTACCCTGCTAGTATCCCCAAGCCAAGATGAGTACCTCACTTGCAAGTCCATGTATTTTTTTTTTGAGGTGAAGAGTTTTCATTTTTCAGTTTCTTTTTTATTAGTGATGCGTAATAATTACATCCACCTTGGGGAACTGGTATATGTATATACATATCACATCTGAATCTCTCTTCCCCTTCCGTCTCCTCCCACCCAGATGCTTTTCCTGTCTCTAAAAGCCTACTCCTTTGTTTCCTATCATCTGTCTTTTATTTTGCTATTTAAATTATTTCTATTTTGGGTTTCTTATGATATTTAACTTTCCATGCAAAGGCCAGGGGCTTAGCCATTTCTACCCATTGCCTTTGATGTGTCAATTCACTACTAAACAGTAAGTTATTGTGGCAAATTGAGCTCATTCTAGTCATTTACTCACTAATTCAGTCAAGAAGTGTTTACGGAGTGTATACAATGTCCCATGTCCCGGCCAAGGCTCTACAGAAGAGATACCTTAGCCTAGATCACTTTGACAGTCATCCTTTCGCTATGCAAAGATTGGCTTCGGATTACAGAGAGACACTGAAGGAAATTCTTGGCATAAACAGGAATTGTTGAGCACCTTCTATCGTGCAGGCATGGACGGGGCCCTTTGTCCACACAATCTCAGTTCATCTTGCAGGGAGCGAGGTAAGGGAGCCTATGTTCACGTCAATATACCAGCCATACCAGCGCTGGGGTACAGTGGCTGAGTGAGTTTCCATGGAGGGGGTAAATGATAGAGCTAATGTTTCTTTCTAGCATATTCTGTGCTTTCCACAGCACACATCCACACTTACATGCATTGGAAGGCTCTCAGCCAACACATATGTGTGGAATGACTAAGTCAAGCACCTAGCAAACCCAATATATGATTCAGTAAGTCACCTGCTTTTAGCTTGTTCCACATATTAGTAACTTCCTAGCTGCCAAGAAAAAAAAAAAAGACTATTCTTGATTTTGGAAATCAGTTTTACTATCTGATGGAGCAAGAGCCTTTTTTGCTAATGGCTTTGGGAAAAAAAATAATATTAGCTGTCAATTCGTATCATAGCGCTTACTTAATTTGCTTGAATTAATCATGTACTTTCACTTTTCTGGGAATGGAAAGTTACCAACATTCAGTAGTCTACGGTCAATAGTCTTTGATACCCCAAAACAAACTGCATATCAGGCACTGGTCACTTCCCTTTGTATGTGTCCTTGTACAGGTGGGCGTCATTTCACGATGGGGAAACACTGGAAATACGTGTCGTCTGTGATTGGGTCCTTACATGTACATCACGGAGTCAGCTTACAGAAACCCGGAAGGTGCAGCTCCAAACAGCATCTGAAGCTGTTGCGGCACGCCACGGCAGACTGTTTTACAGCAAGCTCTTTTATTTTTGTAAGTAGAAAGAGCACACACTGAAATAGTGAGAGTCAGGTGTGGTAAACACATAAACCGGTGACCCAGTCATCTCCTATCAGTACCCAGTATTGTGCACGCACAGGGTTGTGTGTGCAGCTGTACTTTTATACAACGGGCAGTGCAGTAGGTTTTGTAACCCAGGAGGAAGGAATTCACAGCACTATGGCATTACCATGGTCACTAGGGGGCAGGGACTTTCCAACCCTATCATCGTCTTAGGGGACCAGTGTCATATACGTGATCCGTTGAAGAGATGTTGTCGTACCAAACATGAGTGCAGTTGGTGCAGCCTTCTAACGTATGCACGGTTGTTACCCGCATTTCACAGAGCAAGGAAATGTACAGGGGAGTTAAGGACCAGCTCCGCCGTGCATGGTGAGGATCACGGTACAGGCAGTGCGTCTGCCCCGACGTCCGCCCTCCCACACCACGCCCGCCCTCCACTGCTCGGCCGCAGGCCTCCTGGGAAGCAGAGAGTTGGAAAAAATATAACCACGGTGGGGGGTGGAAGAGGAACTCAGGAAATCTTTACGCCTCCTCGTCAGTTCTCACAAATCCCTATCAAACTGAATCCAGCAATGAGAAATAATCTTTCCCCAGGGTCTGACCCCCAAATGCTTTGAGAATGAATTCTTTGCTTCCCTCACCACAAAATTATTCAAGAGCTCACAAAGCAATTGCTGGCCCCTGGAACCCTGTCCCAAAACTGGTCGAGGCCTGATGGATGGCCCCATATTATTACCAAGTGGTTCTTCCCATTTGGGGATCAGGCAAGAGGGTCTCCTACCAGACAGGTCCTGTCGAAGTGATAAAATTAGCCAAATTTCAAACCTTTTTTTTTTTTTTTTACTTCCAGCAGAAAATTGGGCACATATGCTCATGAAGGCTATAGGGACTGTGGGAGAACATCAAGTTGATTCATCAAATTAGCTCAAACGTAATTGTCCTGCATGACTGGCTATCGAACTCAGCAGCTATAAACCTGTCAAAAAGCCATCCACTCTAATGTTAAATAGAGACACAAAGTACTTTTGTTCAGAATCTGACATTTGTTGGACTTGAGACTGCTAAGGATGCTTTGTTTCCTTTTAGAGGATTTTGTGGTAAGATGCACAGAGTGGAGAGAGTGCAGCAAAAAAAAACCAAAAAAAACCAAAAAAAAAAAAACAAAAAAAAAAAAGGAGTCAAACCAGTGGCTAGAAATGCCAGTTTATACATATATAAGACCTATGCCTTTTTTTTTTCTAAAGACTCATAAAGATGTTAAAGTCACAGGTTATTCCTTTTTCTTTCTTTTTTAAAATTAACCATGCTGGACATGAATTATTTGATTTCTGCAATGGAAACTATTCCAGAAATGAAGACAATGCACACTGTTCAAATCTTTTGCTTCTTTTGAGAAACGAGCTCTCTTGTCCTTTCTCCCATGCAGTGCTACAGAGCACAAAAGCTAAAAATTAAGGTTTCCTTGCAGAGAAAAAAATTGTACAATGCCAAGGTAAGACGTCTGTCCACGACCATCTCGCGTCCATGGAAGAGCGTGACTCGGCATCGCCTCGCCTGCGATCTCAGCTCTCTGCACACTGCTCGTCTGACATCTGCAGGGAGCGACTTGTGTGTGCCTCGCTCTGTGTCTCTGACCTGGGTCTCCCCGCTCGGGATCAGCTGCTGCGCCTCTTTCTCTGCAAACCCAAAGGGCTCCAGTTCACTCACTGTGTTCCGGTCCGGGTCTGAAATTCTTCAACTGTCGCTTCTCACGTGTCTCCTTTTGGTGACTACTTGTCTACTTCCTAATTTTTATGCCATTTCGGTGTAATTTTTCTCCTCTTTGTTATTGACAAAGACAGAGGCGGCTCCTTTAATTTGGGGGTGACTGACAAGGCTGAACGTTGTTAACTCAAATGTTTTGATTAACATCAGAGGTTCCCTCCAGACCCGGGACGTGACAGGCTGCGATGGCGCCTTCAAAGTGATGAATATTAAGGAAGGAAGCAAGCAAGCTATGTGTTATTTCATAAATTATCCCTCCCAGAGCCAAGTAGAGAAGTCTTGAAATGGGCAAAATCGACAGCATTCCACCCCCAGAATTCTAGCTTAAGGAGATAAATAGACAAACGTCTAAGTGTATAAGGATGTTCATCTCAGTGTTATTTAGGAAGAAGTTAAAACAACAAATCAAAACATGTCCGAGTAAGTAAGTTAAGTAAACATTATATCCATACGATGACATATTTATAGTCGCAAAAATTTTATATCGACATCTTTATTTATTGATTAGAAAAGATGTTCATAAATATTGAGAGTAAAACAGAAGATGCAGTTGTATTTTTCTACACTTTCTGCAATATATACGATGCCATATTATACATGTCTGTGTGGAAAAAATACAGTTGTGACAGGCCACAGGCCAAATATTAACAACGGTGATGTCTGTGGGCGATTTTTAATTTGTCTTTTATACTTTACAGTGCGTGCACATTCCTTTTACAGCCAGAAGAAATGGGTATTTTTATTTTAGAAAAGCAATGCCTGCAGGCTTGAGAAACTTCATATGCTCTAACCCTTCTAAAATCACTTCATCTGTATTAGATTAGGATGTGCGCAGCTGATTGTGAAGGACCAACCCTACAAAAAATCGACTAGAAGGTCAGCCACAGAGGCGTCACACAGTAACACAGGAGTTTTGGTTGATTCTTTGTTGACCACTGATGCATCCACTCTGTGATCTGGATGTGATCTGAACGACAAGGCTAGAATTTTCCCTTTGAAAAATGGAAGTGTTAGGGAAAATCCAGGCTGATTATTTTGTATGACAATGCTCTGCTTCCGGGGAAAGCGGACAGCTTGAGCACAGTGGTATCTAAGGATTTCCCGAGTGGACGTCTTTATTGGAAAGCAATGCTGAGACGGTTTAGCACGGTAGTTAAGAACAGAAGCTTCAAGGCCGATGAGCTGTGTTCAGATCTAAACTATACCACTCACTGATGGTGCAACTTGAGGCAAACCGTTTACTCTCTCCGTGTCCCACTGAGAAGATGGGGCTGATATTAATCAGGGCACTGAGCGGGGAGCACGTGCATCAGGAGATTTTAGTGAGCTACACCTGGCAACTGCACATAGCAGCTGCTTCACAAATGTTAGAAGGAGGATGCGTGGAAAGGTCCTGAGCAGAGGTCAGAGGCAAGCAGCTCACAGCAAGGTGTGAACCATGGACATGTTTTATTTGGCACATGCATTAGTTACTTTAACATAGTAAGTTACTTTCCAACATTTAAAAATTGGGAGATGTCACACTAATTTCAAATTCTGAAAATTCCCTAGGGAACAGTGAATCTCCTCCTGCTCAGAGAAGGAGGCACTATCCTACTCCACATCTGAATTTTGTTTTTGTTTTTGTTTTTGTTTCTGCTGCCCTTCTCTCTGAAATTCACCCACATAATTCACATAGCTGTGGTCTGTGCATCTCCACGCCTGTATGGTGACTGATTACATGGATAAATCACCGTCTATTTTTATAGTCTCTTCTGATGAAGTTTTTGGCTAAATACAAATAATTTTGTTATAAATATTTTTGTACATGATCAATGAGTCAAAACAATATGTTATTTGGGGATATAAACCCACATGGTTAAACTGCAAAGAAAAGCAAGCTAATGACACACACCCAATTTAGGTAAGCGGCTACTGTGTGTAGTGGGATGCATGTTACTGGTGGGGATCATCCAGGGAACTTTATACTTATTTGTAATATTTGGTTCAATCGAGTGACCATTTTATTAGTATGCTTTAAAATTGACAGACGTATTTTAAACACATCCTTTTGTAATTAGAAAATTTTTGAATGAACTAAATAATGAGAGATCTTGCAACTTATTCTCATGGCCATACCTGCTAGAAAAGTCAAGATCTGTTCCATGCATCAGAGTCCCTGCTGTCACCTCGTCATGGTATCACACCTGTTCGCTTATTCATTTGCGTGACTTGCATGTGCATTTTAAGCATTACGAGTTAAAGATCCCAGCTGTGGAAGATGGCGTAATATTCTCCAAAGTCCCTTCAGGAACAGGAAATGTGTGAAGAAGTTATTCCCATCTCTAACATTTCTCATTAAAAAAAAGTTGCTGGGAAAACTACAGTGTCCCTCCTCCCTTTGTATGTCCGAGACCTAAGGCACCACCTCTGCCAAAAATAAGACAGTGAGTGAAACAAAGGAAAACAAACCAAGGAGAACAAGTTCATCTTTCACCTCCAGTCTAGAAGTCATAATTTCCAGAACAATGAAATACTTCCTCCACCAACCGCAGCAGCGAGTCATCAAATGTCGCTAAGGTGTGCGGCAAGAAAACAACCCAAAGTGCCTGCCTTGGGACTCTGCTACCCTCCGTCACTCTTACAGGGAGTGGCTTTAAAGATAGCCCCAGGCAGGACGCACTTCCTGTAGGGATACACTCTGAGGATGGACCTATCATTCTTAGCACTGCTTAGGAAATCCACCCAGCTGAAGGAGGATATGGCGGGAGCCTCAAAGAGCTGGGCTTTCTGGGTCTGATCGTCTCACTCTTCCTTACTTACCCTTGTCCATGCGGGACTCAATACCCTGAGTGTTTTTGTCCACCTATATTTGTTTTCAAAGCTTCAGGGCTTCAGGGCTGAGGAAGGCCAGTATTCCAGCTTCAGGGCTCAGTATGTTTAGTATTTCTAGTATGACCCTAGAGACAACTATTTATCACTAGTAAGATTAGATAAAGTACCATGATGGCCACATACAGTAGTAACATGCATCTGTATATAGCTCTGTATGTATCGGGTGAAGCAGTTTTGTGTCATATGTACATGTACAGAGTCATTTCTTTTTTTCTGTGAGGGATTGAGCCCAGGATACACAAAGCATACCAAAATCCATGGTTGATCTAGTTCCATGTACAGAATGCCATAGTACTGGCCTGTAACCTATGCATATTCTCCTGTATACTTCAAATCATCTCTGGATTATCCATAGTATATAGCATGATGTAAATATATGTAGATCATGGTACACTGTGTTGTTTAGTGAATAATGACAAAGATAAAAGTCTCTACATGTTCAGTACAGATGCAATTATTTTTCAGATATTTTAACACCCTAGCTGATTGGATCCATGGATATTGTCTTAGTCACTTTCTCAGTTCTGGGACAAAATTCTCAACACCCACAACATAAACAAGGAGAGGTTTATTGGGCTCATGGCTTTTAGCAGTTCCAGCCCATAGTGGGAGGCTCTAAGGTAGAGATGGTGTGGCGAAGGGGCATGGCAGAGGAGAGCAGTGGCTTGCATCCTGACAGCCAGAAGCAGAGAGTGTGGGGAGGAACCGAGGAGGGAGGTGTAGCCCTCCAGGTCATGTCCTCGGTGGCTGTCCTCTTCTGCCTCTTCTGACCAGGCTGACCTCCCAGGAGCAGTTCAGCTATGGATTCATTAGTGGGTTAACTCATCGGTGGGTCTAGTGCTCCCATGATCCAATCACCCCTTGTTATGGTTTGTGTCTGGATGTCTCCCCAAAGCCTCATGCATTCATGGGGAAGGGGCAGGCTTTTAGGAGGTGCCTGAATTTAGTTTGTGATTGGTTCATTGTCTAATGTTAGGATTGGGGGTGTGAGTGCTACACTCGCCCTAGGGCAGGTGGCCTGCATAATGTATAAGGGAGGAGAAGAGGCTTGCTCCTCCCTTTTGCTCTGGTTGCATTTGCTGTCTTCCACTGCCATGAACTGTTGCCCCCCGGCCATGTGTCATCTTGCCTTGGAGCTAGCTGATTATGAACATGGACTGAAACCTCTACAAACTGTGAACTAAATAAACCTTTCCTCTGGGACTGGTATTTTGTCTCGGCAACAAGAAAAGTAATGAAGACATCCCTCAAGCCTCATCTCTGAACACAGGAGAATTTGGGGGAACATTCTAGATCTAAACCATAACAGATGCTGACTTATGGATACAGAGTGCTACTGTATCCAGGTGTATGCATATGGATATGAGTGTGAGGATCTATGAATAAACACATGCATCTATTTTAAAATAGGTATGGACATCCATAAACCCACTCTGTGCAACTGTAATTCTGTTTCCAAGGTTATAGTAGGATACTAGTCATAGATATGTTCAACTATTTTGCTTTAAATTTTTTTTTTGTTTTAGAATATCACTGTGAAAGTAAAAAAGTTGTAGACAATCTAAACATCGGTAACAAAAACTTGACAATGACCGAGAGTACACTATTCAATGAAAGGTAGTTTTGTTATTGAAAATGAGGTTCTACAACATTATTTAAAAATATGGAAACATCTTGAACATGTGCCATTAACTCAAAGATGATATTACAAAATAGCGCATATTTAAATACAGTAGTATTTTAGTTAAAAACAGCATAAAATATACAGTATGGCAAACCAGTGAAGTGCTAACAACATATTATAAGTGGTTATGGTAATTTTTCTTTCTTGGGGGAGCATTCGAAGTATGTTACAATAAGTATGCCCTGTGTTCTGATATAGGGATAACAATAGAAAATTTTTTTCTTAGTTTGCCATTATTAAAAACAATTCTTTTAGGGCATTTGATCAGATACCTAGGCATCTGGATTTCTGCAGGAAACTTAGGGCTGGAGATGCTCAGCCAGAGGCAGCACACGGTGGAAAGGTCAGCATGATGGGGAAGCATTTGCTTTGTTGGTCTCAAGTTGGCTCAAGTTACAGGCATTCTTAGTACCCGTCTTTGCTTCCTGCATGCTTTCATGTGTGTGTGCATGTGCACGTGTGTGTGTGTGTGTGTGTGTGTGTGTGTGTGTTGAACAGGAAGCTTTGGTTTCACTAACTCAGGGCCAGGAGTAATTTCCTGCTTAGAGAGAAAGAAAGTGACAAAGAGCATCTGCAGGACACATGGGGCCCTTATCAGCCGGCTGACGCCACAGCACAGCCGCCCGCCTCTGCATGGTGTCTGGGGTGTAACTTTCTTGGGGTCACCTTGAGAGGGAGGGATGCATACGTCCAGGGGACAGGGGACAGGGGACAGGGACTTCCAGTGGCGGCGACGGCCTCAAACACAGGGTTACCCTTACACAGAAGAGAATGGAAAGGTCACATGACATTTCGTTTCCCTCTGGGGAATTGTACGCAGCAATGATCCAAAAAGCAATTGAGTTTGATAGAAGAGAAATATATCAGAATTTGTATATTACATAACTGTACTTTATCTTGTATATAAGAAATTTTTTTCTCTTAAAATAAAAAAAAAAGTAGGTTGACCAGTTGCCCTGCCTGGTCCTAGCTGTTGCAGTGTTGCTGCAGGTGTGGGTTGGGGTGTTCACAGAGGGACCAGGGTGACCAGGGCCTGAGCCCCCCCATCAACATGGTACACAGGTTGGGTACAACCGTGCAGGGGGGTAGAGGGACATTAGTATCTGGGTTTAATGACAGCCACTTGAATACAGGCTATTTTATGTGACATCTCAACTAGGATAGCCACTTATGCCAAATAACAACAACAGCAATAATAATAATCATTTGCAACCCAGCATTTGAATCCATCTACCATGAAGTAATGAAATGAGGTTTTCAAAAATTACGAGCTATGTGCACACCATTCGATAACATTAAAAATACTTTCAAAAATGAGTGCCAGATTTTTCTATTTATACTATAAGAAAATAATATAAAACTTTACATATGGTTATTATATATACATACTACATATATCATGTATTCTTATACAATAGATAAAAATGTAATGTAAATATATGTTATCTATCGCTAGTGTATTCTGCACGTAATTTGACAAAGCACAGTTTTATAGTGCAGTGACACAGGCATAGAACTCACAAATGTGTAACACACCTATCCCGGTTCACATCCTACAAGTTCACTGACTTGATGTCTTTCTCCTAGTAGGCCATGAACTCTTTGATGCCAAGGACTGCTACATTGTATGTCTCCTGTTGTTACATAGCACAGAATTAGGTCTATCCAATAAAGGAAATGTCTCTTGAAACACAAATCAGCAAAGGCCACATTAAAAGCAGAGCATATGACTTGGCGTCCCCTAAAGCCCTGATGTGTCGGCCTGACCCACTAACGATCACCCCTGTATATCATCTAGAAGTTTTAAGTAAGATAATTATTAATTACATATTTTGGGAAAACATCAGACCATTCGCTGTGGTTATAAGTACATCCTAACCCCCTCTTTTGGACTCAAAACACAAGAGAGTGGAACAAACGCTGTCTCTCTTTTCCACCCACACTACTTCAGGAAGAAAAAAAAAATTCCCCCAAACAAACGGCCTCTCCTTTATGGCAATTTGTAGCCTGGAGCCAGTTTTTAGAGTTGAGTAATAAATCCCAGAAACACAGTGACTACAATGGAAAGGCTGACAGACATTTAACACTAATGGGGCAAACAGAGTCCACAGGAAAAGGCTGGAGTCGGATTCCCCGCGCTGAACGCTCACAGATTGCTCACGGTGCGCTGTATCTCACCGGACAATTTGCCTGCTTGGAAGCAGCAGAAAATTTCCAGACTACTTACAAACCCAGAGGGGAGAAATTTCCTTGATATTCCTGTTTCCTACAGGTTTGATTACCCCTAAATATTCACTGCCATTGCTGTTGTTTTAACTAGAAAGAATGAAAATGACATTTGAACCATGACAACTTGATAACTAGGTTAAAAAAGCAAGATTTAAATTATAATATGGCAACTCAAACTTCAACGAGGAAGTCTTCAGATATTAATGCCACTTTCCTATCTCCCAACACTTACAACCTCTGCTTTTTGAAACGTAACGTACTATGGTGCGGAGGCTAATGATGTAAATTACAAGAATCATTTGATCAATATTCAAAATACCAAAGGGAGACATATCTCTGAGCTCTTAAGTTTATGTTGAAGTCTTAATGTTTAAAAATTCAAGGGAATAATACTTGGATAAAATTCTGCTTCCATCTGCAGATTCTGTTATTCCCCACAGGGATAAAGGCACTAAAGATGATTCCTCCAACTATGGGAAAAGGAATCTTGCAAGACTAGGGCTACCAAACCTGCGTGTCTCATGCTGGGTATCCAAAGGATCTTGTATCTTAATCTAAAATAAGAGAAGTATCACACTCACTAAGCAATTCATCAGTTAGCAAGCCTGCTTTATAATTTCAGCAAGGTTTCCTGCCTAGGATTTGACAAGTAAGGAGCAGAGAGTGTGTTGGGATGGATAAAACACATTCCCAGGTAATAAGAATTCACTTCGGGATGAAATCAGGAATGGCTGCAGGACCATCAGAAGAATACAGAGGTACCTTTTTCAATAGAGTCTTGAGAACCCAGTTTAGACAAACTGAGAAACAGAACACATAATGCATCTTCATGGTAATAAAACCATTGGACCTATTCATGTAATTATTCCATACAAATATTGAGGATGTAGCTGAGCAAAGATGACATTTTATCATCTCAATTGATCCTTGAGGTTCACACAAAGCAACTTATTTATTCCAACATGTATATTCTGTGAACAGCAGCATTCCTGCTAGGTGTGTGTGCAATTAGGCATCCATACAAATATGCACTGCCAACCTGGGTGCCTCTATGTGAAACACGTCAATGTGTTTGGCATTTTTATGGGTATCTATGGATTTGGAGGTAGATTTGCATTGTAAGTATTCCAAGGGAAGACCAGGCTAGGGAAAATGATGCAGATATATTTTTAAAAGATGCTTCCAGCTCACAAGGACTCAATTTTGAAGCCCACTCAAGCATTCTGCATGTTCAAGCACTTTCTCTGGGTATAATTTAAGGACAGTTTGAAACTTTGGTCCAATTTGATCAAATATTGATAGATGGCCCACTAAAAGCAGTATGGGGAGCAGCTACTTTACTGCACGTTGACACTGTAAATTTGAAGAGACACTGTCAACCTGCTGAGCGCTGAAATTTACTTCCTAAAAGACAGATAAATCCCATGGCTAACACTGAAGACTTGTGTTAAATATACATACTCATGCACCTTATGTTATGGTCCTCCATGATAAATTTCTCGTAAAGTCTAGTTATAGGAAATAGTTTGTCTTTCCTGATGAATGTGCTTGCTTTTGTGTTAAAGAATAAGGGCTCTGTGACTCATCCTGTTTCTCTTTTTGCTTTTGCAGCCAGGAACCTCTAATCATTTTGTACTCAGCCGTAATAGCTCTTCTTAGCTTGGCTTTTCTGGTACAACTGCCCCTTCTGCCTCTGATCTACACCTTCATCATAGGCCTCCTATTTTCTGCCAAGCTTACTTTCATGGTTTTATTTTATTTCTGTCTTTTATTGAAAGTCATATAAAATTCTTCTTGGGGGGAAAAAGAGAAAAATAATCTATGATTATACTCAAACTTCTGTCAAGTAAGCATCAGTAAAACTTTGTTTCTATTACTTGCCTGAAATCTATCAAAAGAAGTTTACACATAAACCAAACATTGCCGGAAGCTTGTGAACTAACCTACAAAGGCAGTATCCTCTCTAGTCATCCAGGGTCCACCTTAGCTGTAAGGACACAGTCAGCTTAACCCGACATTAAAAATAGGACAAGTAACTGGGCGTGTGGCACATGCTTTTAATTCCACTACTCTCGGAGGCTGAGGCAGGAGGATCACAAGTTTGAGCTCAGCCCAAGCACTGTAGTGAGACCTTGTCAGAAGCTCAACTCAACTCGACTAAAATAAAATAAAAAAGTGCAAAAGTTGTCAATGCAGTTCAGTGTGAAGGTCCTAGGTTCAACCCCCAGTACAAAAATAGAAACAAAAATGAAAACGGAGGGACAAGTCCCCACTAAAATTTGCCTGGGTTACCAATGACTTCCTGCTGACATTGCTAAAAACCAACCTCACTGAAAACAGAAATGCATATTTCTTACAAGAAGGTGTTAATAAAAGAAATGCTCCCCACCCCATTGTGAGAGCAGAAAGTTTGGTTCCACCTAAACCAGCCCGGTGCTGCTAAATAAGAGTAGCGGAGAGGAGGGAAGATGGTAAAACCCACGCAGATTGCGACTCAGCTGCTGTAACTTCCATCGAGGCCATTGGTTCTCTCACTGGGGCACCTCAGCACCCCTGCAGGCTGGTAAAGAAGGGGTTTTGCAGCAGAGTGAGGCCCGGAGGGGCGCTGTTGCTTAGATTTCTGTCCCCTTCCCCCAGAAAGATGCAGTCTGGCTCAGTGAGTGTTTGAGAACGCCTCTCTGCTCCCCTGGTCAATCTGAGTGCGGTCCCCGGCACTCGGGGCCTGGAGGAGGGCAGGGCGTGAATGCTGGCTGCCCCAGGGTTTGGTGAGGCGCAGCAGCAGCAAACGTCTAGCGTGACGCCCACTCTGGAATGGCTGAGGCTGAGTGCTTTGTCAGCACTGAATCCCTGGATTATTCCCACGAGGCAGGCATTCCTATCAGCCCCCACAACAGAAGAGGAAACCAAGGCATCGTGAGCTATTTCTTGCCTGAAATTTAGTCTGCCCAGTGCTGGAGTTCACATCTGTTTCTAGAACCCACGATCTTAACTACTGGACTGTGGTGATTTCTCTGGAGCTAGAAGCGTGGACACAGCACCCACTCCTGTAAGGTTCTTCATCTGAAAATGCAATCTCTCAGCACAAGCTCGAGGCTGTCTCTGAACTTTGGGCTTCGGTCACTCAGTGTTCAGAGCAGATGTGCACCCCACTTAGCCCCACTGAGTCCTAGCAACTCTCCGAGGAAGCAAGGGGTGACCGAACCAGTGGCCTAAAGGGTTGAGTAGCAGTTTGTCTATATGCAATGTGGCCGGGGCTTTAAGAGCCAGGACCTCTTCACTGAGCCAACAGTGCTCACCGGAGGTACCAAAATCAAGGTGGTGTTTCTCAAAGGCCACAATCCCCAACTGTAGTGTGAGCTGGGGAATCCATGGCTAGCTAAGGAACACAGATGCAGGCCACCCCTTGTCTTCAAGGATGCTGTGAACTGTGCTAAGAAAAGTGATATAAAACTAAGAAAAAAAATAGGAGGTTAAAAAAAAAGATTTCATGTATGTAAAATTAAAATGGACCAGCAAAAAGTATATTAATAATAACAATAGCGATGGTGATGGTGATAGAAAGTGTGAAACCAACCACAGGTGAGCCTTTCTTATTTGTTTGTTTGTTTATTTACATACTTCTGTACTTGCTTATTTTCTTTCTATATTTTAGTAGTATGTACTTGCAATCAAAATGACTACATTTACTGTGAGGAGTTTGTATACATACAGAACACGTCTTAATTCTTTTTTGGGGGGTTCGCCCCACTAAATACCTCTCTTCAGTGCTTATTTCCCTTCCCATTTGCAAAAGTTCTGTTTTCATTTTTATCTTCCATTTTCTCTTTTTCTAATCCCTTTCCCCCTTTCTTCCTTCTCCCTTCTTAGAGCTCTCATTCCCTTTCCCACCTGAAAAAAAGAGCTCCCCACTTCCTGTTACCTTTTATTTTATTAAAGTCATCATAGTACAGTGATATATGCACACCCGTGTTTATAGCAGCGTAATTTTCAAGAGCTAAATCTTGGAATCAGCCCATATGCCCATCCATAGATGAATGGATAAGGAAAATGGGATATTTAAACACAATGGAGTACTTCTCTGCCATAAAGAAGGGTAAACTTGAGGTATTTGTAGAGATGGATGAACCTTGAGCCCATAATATTAAGTGAAATAAAATTAACTATCACATGGTTTCTCTTGTATAAGAAACCCCAAATATAAGTAAAAAGCCTTTCTTGACTGGAAGGGAACTGTGCTAATGCTTTGTGGACTCCGAGATTTATTTTATCCTCCAGAAAATCCTATGAATTAGCTCAGAGTCCTTGTGTCCCGAGAAGAATGCAGGCTCGGAGGAAGCGAGTGGCCTGTCTATGGAGAGGTAATCATCAGAGTCGCCTGTCTACGGAGAGGTAATCATCAAACAGTGGAATACGTGAAGGGGGCGTCCTACGGGTCACAGATGTGAGCTCGCTGTGTGGAGAGCAGTGTGTCACAGGCACCGCCTCTGGACGTTTAGTAACAAGACTGTTCTTACCCACTCAAATCGTTCCCCACTCCTCACTAGGAACTTGTCGCTCATCCCCTCTTCTCAGCCACAGAACCCCAGAAGTTTGAGTCTTGATCTGGCTGCCATATTGGAAGTGATAAACCCAAGTGCCAAGAGCTCTGGCCAGTTGTCCCCATACGGAACAGCATCTGCAGTGGTGTCAAATCAAGTTCTTAACAAGCAGGTTTGAATGTGAAATATCTAAAGTTCTCTTCAAAAGAGAAAAGGAAACCAACACATTTATTTTAAACACTGTGTGAGCAGGACAATCAGATTCGTGCATCTGATCAGAAGAGCAAACATGCATGGCTCCAGACCTCTCACTCATGGGCTAAGAGCCCTGAAAAAGTAAGGTAAATTGCAGCCTTAATTCACAAGAATTGAGAACTGGTTCTTCCCCGCTTTTTTTCTCCCCATGTTGAGATTTGTAGAAAGAAAGTCTGGGAGGAGGAAAGCACTTTAAATAAGGAATCAAATATTGAACAAATGAGGGAAAAGAATAAATGTGTTTGAAAACAGTCTCCCAGCACTAATGACTAGGCTCTAAAAATAATCCGAACATTTTTAAAATTGGAGGAATACCCAGAAAAATAAATTGAAAGATAAATTTGGGAAGACGTTTTTAACAAGGTGAAACAAAATAGGATCTCAGTACAGACTTGAGAACCTGAGAGGCGCATCCTGAATTAAGCCTTTTTGGTATCTCTATGGCATGCGAAATGAAACCAGAAAAGGGGGCTGGAGAATGTAGCACAACCGTGAAAGCACACATAAAGGAATTGCTGCATCAGGAAAGATGTGTTCAAGTCCAATGCTGCTTTTAGGTAACCTGATTTAAAGGCCTGGGTAGGCTGTGAAGGGACACAGTCATCACTTTCAAGGTGACACGGATATTAATGGGAGCTCTAAGATGCTTAAGGTTCCCAGAGGCAGGCTCGTGTTTCTTGGTGTCTGCTTAGAGTGACGATTCGCTGGCCACCCTCCAGCACCTTTTCTACTATCCTCTCCATCAGCCCCCGGGTCCCAGGAGAAACTGCAGGACTGTGGGAATCCAGGCCCAGCCTCTAGGACCAGCTGTGCGATGGGCGGCCTAAGCTAAGCCAATCAGCCCACTTCCTACCCCTGAACACTAAGACTGGATTGGGAACTTGGCATAGGATGTAAGTGGCATAGTTCTTGTGATTATCTACACATTCATTGGGAAAGATGGGGAAAAGACACGAAGTCTTTCTTGTTGAATGTGAATGAGGAAGTCTAGGGTCTTTGGGTACAGCACCTGCCTGGCAAACCTGAGGTCATGAGTTTGATCCTTGGTACAAAAAAAAAAAAAAAAAAAAAAAAAACCCAAACCAGAAACTGTCTATGGTCTTCTAGTCACCACCTGGAGCCCATGATGTCAGTTTTGGAGACAGAAATTTCATCCTTGGTGACACTGTTCAGGTGCCAGATCAAGCCTTCCTTTCAGTATGAATCACCTTCGAGCTTTTCAGTTACGCAAGTGAATAAAGTCCCTGTAAGTGAGTTGAATGTGGCATTTCATTTGTTATTTGTAGCAAGCTCCTATTCAGGCAGCGTTTGCCTCGTTGGATTACAGACTTCCTAGAATTAAGGATCATAATTTCATTTTCAAAAAATCTACTTTGACCAGAAACTGAACACATCGAGATCAGTAGAACCAAATTAGCAAAATATCCCGATTAACACAAGTCCTTATGGGGTACATGGTCTATCAGGGGAAAATGTGTTAGATAACTACTCTATAATGTGACTGATTCTAAACTATACAAGTTGCTACTGGGGGACAGGAGAGGCGGTTATTAATGACTGGCGTGGAGATGGAATGAAAGAAAGGTGATAAAAACTTCCCAGATCAGATTATTGGTCTTGGTAACTATGACTCATTATATGAAAAGACTGAGCATTTCCAAACCTCCCTCAATTGCTAATGATGTTCATGTTTTTCCCTAAATCTATTCCCTAAAACTCTTATTTTGTTTACTTAACTTTAAATGTTGACCATAAAAATTTAAATTTCTAGTAAAGCCTCAATCTGAGCCATAATATTGGATCACGATTTTGCCATGTCAGATATCTTTTTCAAATATACATTATAAGGAAAATGTGATTAATGAAGGCAGAGAGGTTGGTCCATATTCTACCTGAAATATGCTGGGAGCCACCAGGATTGCCTCTACTCCACTCTGATAGAAATTTGCTACAGTTTCCCTCAACAGTTAATATGTTGGAGATTTAATCCTTAAATTTATATTAATGGCATTTAGTAGTAAGGTTTTTGAGAGGTCTTTAGGGTTAGAGGAGGTCATGGGCCCCAGGGTGGCATTAGTGGTTTTGTAAGAAGAAGAAAAAAGATTCCAGTTAGCATACTTGCTCTGTCTCACCATGTGACCCCCTCTACCATGTTTTAGGATGCAATGTGGGGTCCACACCAGAGCCAGGCAGACGCTGTTGACATGCTATGCTCTTGGACTTTCCATCCTCTAGACCTGCACAAATAAGTCTCTGTTCTTTATAAATTACCTGAATTTGAGTATTCTGTTATAGCTATGGGAAATGGACCAAGAAAATACTGTAGGAAAAGACTAAGGAGATCTATTTTATTATGGCTAGTGGATTGCATGATTAATCATGGGCAGCCAAGTTAATCAAACTAGAGTTCAAGCCAACTCTGTGAGTTAGGAAGTATGACACTGGGCAAGTTACTAAATCCTCTGTGGCTCGTTTCAGAAGTGGGGTTTGTACCACGGAGCTATTGCGAAAATTCCACAGGATCATGCACATAGCACCATCAGCACTGACGCCAGGACACAGTCAGACCTTGATAACGTTACCAATTACAGGGAGAGGAGGAGGATGAAGATGACTCATGTTCTTTAATCATACAGAGCACCAGGCACTGGGGGATAAGCTGAGGTGCTTACTACCACTTCAGTTCCCCTTGGCCAAGTCCAAGGCAGCAAACAACTTCTGCTTCTCCTTAGTGATCACGGCAAGCAGAGCCGCTATCTCCAACTCACGATAGATGCAAAACAGGAGTTTGAAGCATATGTTGCATGAATTCACTGTGCCTAGAGAGAGGGCTGTGTATTATTCTGGGTCACCTTCATGGACTTAAACCTGTGAAGTGACCACCACCCTCAACGCTTTGCCATGGAGCATGGGCTGTGCTGTGGCTGTGATGAGGGGTCCCTTGTTACAGCAGCATGGCTTATCTGATACTGTCTGATATTGGTATATAAGGTGATAAATGGCCCTTTCTACTTTTGCTCTTACTTCCATTTCTTGCTACCAGAGCCTTCCACAGAATTTTGGTCACCGTGAAGAGGAAAACGTCCTCTGGGGGGTCAGGAATGCTCCTGCCTGGGCAAGAGTGGGTCACACGGTAGAAGGAGGCCTGGGCAGAGGGTGGTGGGAGAAGGCCAGGGCTCTGTTCACTCCAATTGCTTTAGTTCCACTAATCAATTAACATTCGGCTAACAACCCTTTTCAAATGAGTCATTCTCGCCGGTTAAAGGCTGAGTTGCTGCTGACTGCACCAGCTTGTGTGGTAGCCACCTTGTGCTTCCGGAGGAGAAGCCAGCCGAGCAGTGGCTGCCGTAATGGGAAGTGGAGGCGGTGCTGGGCTCTTCCAGACAGTGACAAAAGCATGTGGGAAGGGGCCGGGGGTGGGAGAGTCTTAGGCAGTGCAGCCTGAGCGATTGAATTGGAAAACGAGTCATTCCTCTGGGTGAGCAAATGATTCTTCATCAGGCAGCAGATGATTAAGCACACCTAGATAATAAACGGGTGATTTTCACAGTCATTCTCTGGGATCCTCATATTTTCCATTTTTAAAACTCCGCATTACTTTTAGAGGATTCGTCCATTATGATGATTTACACCGTTGAGCAGAGACAACGATGCCCTTTAATGTCAGAGGCAGAGTGTGATTATTTATCATTCAATCAGGGGTTTTAGAAATTTTTTAAAAGAATTCTTCCATTTCTCACAAAATCCTTTGCAAAATCCCTCTTGTCATGACACAGAAGGGGATTGTCCCTACCCCGAGTGCCCCGGGGACCCTGGGACACGGGGCCAATGTGAAATTCACAGCACCCTCAAGAATAGAGGTAAGAGAAGCACCCCCGCCCCCGTTCTCACTCCCCCACCTTCCCGGCGGCACCCTCGCCAGGGAGCTAACAGTCCCCTGTCACTGGACAATGTCTAGTGGAATGGCTTGAACTCGGGGCTCCGTTTACTCCAAAACAAGGCAGCCTGAGCCCTCATCGCATACTCCTCGCCTGTGTTTCTAACCCAACACTATTTATCCAAGCCACCGACATGACATTCGCTGAGAGAGGCACCCTGTTCTCCCTCAGGACAGCATTCACAGGAAGGAGACAGGAGAGGCCCCTGGGGCGCTCCATCCATGGCGGTGTCAACATTGCTACCAGGTAGCCCTTTGCTGTGGGGATCCGGGCAGCGGGAGGAGCCAGAAAACAGCAGGAGTAGAGTGGGAGGGTGGAGCGGGGCCAGCTGTCTGAAGAGGGAAGGACAGAGGCGCTCTGTGCAGTGGGAAGGAGGGGAGCACTGAGATACTGCAGAGGTGATTAGGCTGTAAGCACCTGGAGGGAAGCTATGGAAAGTGAGCTTTGTTTGCTTATTTTTGAGACTGTCCTGCTAATTGCCCAGGCTAGCCTTGAGCTCAACAATCCTCCTGCCTCAGCTTTCTGAGTGGCTGGGGTTACAGGTATGCATTATCATGCTCAGCTGATCACTGGGAGTTTTAAACACAGGTGTGACATTACAGAATGTATCCATTCCTTCCTCACAATCAGACAGACAGCTCCTTCTGTGCAAAGCAGTATTTGCGGGAGTGCAACTGGAGGGGAAGAGGGGAACAGGATTTGGTTAAATACAGAAACAATTAGGTCCCTGTGCCTGACCTTGAGGGGTTGCCAGACTACCTACTGCTGGAAGACACTCGTCTGTAGGCTAAAGAGGGTTATTGTGCTACTATAGAGATAGATGCAACTCGAGGGGTGCATTTCCTGCAGTGAGAGAGGAAGATCAGTGAGGCGAGGATACAAAAGGGTGGAACTTACGGCAAGGTGCAGTGCGATTCCCAGATAACCCGTGAGCCACAGGCGTCTGGGTGCCTCGGGTCGCCACTGTGTCCCCTGATCCCGACACACAGTTCCTGGCTCATAATTAATGCTTAACAATTGGGTGGCAAGGGAATAAATTTCTGCGCATTCTCCACACACAGGGTGCTCCTGTAACCACTTCCTCCAATGCCAGGGACCGACTGGTGCTCCGCCTCCATTCATGTGTTGAAGCTCCACCCTCAACGTGATAGTGATGGTGCTGGGGGCGGAGCTTCTGGGAGGGGATTAGTCATGAGAGTGGCGCCATTGTGAATGCATTTATAAAGCAGAGGCACTGAAAGGTGTTTCCTATCCCTCTCCTCCTCCTCCTCCCTTCCCTCTTTCTCCCTTGTTCCTTCCTTCTGTCTCTCATGTGAAAACATGCCAAGAAAAGAACCCTCCACAAGGCAGCAAAGAGCTCTCACCAGACATACAACCATGCTGGAACCCTGGCCTTGGCCTTTCCAGCCTCTGGGAGAGGGAGCAGTTGGCGCCTGCAGCTTCAGCCCCCAGCGTGGGGATTCTGTTGCGGCAGGCTGGCCTGGGTCACTCAGGGCATTTTCAGAACATTCCCCAAGGCAGGAAGTCAAAGTTGTCTCCAGGGCAGCAGGGACTGTGGTCTTTTGTTTCATTCTTTTTTCCTCAGTGGATTCAACCCTGCCTGGCATATAGTAGATGTGCAATAAGTACTGTTTAAATGAATAAATCTATGAACCTGAATGCAAAGAGGAGAAATACTGTTGTTGGTGCTATCCTTGTTATCCTGTGGTTGATGGGAAGGCATCACTGATAATGAAATACATTGAATATTTTTTATATACTATGCCTGACCACATTGAATCTTTACCATTAGGTGGATTCTGGGGAATCTTACAGTAAACTAAAGTGACACAGTCCGACTTGACTACACAGTCCGACTTGACAACAACATTAAGGGTCCCACAAACAGCTAGTTAAAACAGTGCCCGGTGTGGTCCTGGCGAAGTGCAGGGCCCGTGAGAACGGACTCTCATGTGGTCCAGAGGACGCAGGCGACACTATCGATATCTGCTAAGTTAACATGAATTGAGGGCTGCTTCCTGCTCAGACAGAAAGCTGCTGACCATCCTTGATGGTGTCATTTCAAATATGTTAGTGCCTTTTCTCTACATAGTTCCTCTTCACCAACCTGGTCACTTTGCATTTCTACCATAAATGTACTTGAGTTCAAAAACTACAGAGGACGAAGAGGAGCCTGAGCAGCCAACTTCCGCAGGAGAGGTCAGGCTGTTGAGAAATTTTTGTTTCTCTTGGACAATCAAACCTCTCTGGGACCAGGTGATGCCAAAGAGAGAAACGCAAATGTCTGACCCGTCCCTGCTTTTGGTACCATGGTCACAAAACCTGAAGGCTCCCTGAACACTGTTTTCCTCTCAATCAGGCTATGATGAGACAAGAAAAACAAGAAGTGAATGTTGTGACTGTTTCCTGCGGTAAAATGTGTTCCACTCAAAACCTTAACCTTTGTTCTAGGATGTGAGGGGACAGGGACCATTCGTGGTATTTATTTTAACATCCTACTTGGCAAAATAAGAGAGTAATGTGCAATTAATTTCCCTAACTTTTTGCTATTTTTTGAAACCCTAAAAAGCAGGGCCCAGGGCTTTGGAGAAGCGAGGTCTCAGTGGGAACTAGAAGGCGGGGACAGGAGGAGGAGTGGGTAGGGGCAGCCCTGGGTGAGGAGGAGCCTTCTCAAGTATGTATGTGCGCATGCGTGCACATGGGCGTGCTGTGTGTGTATGTGTGTATGTGTGTGTGTGTAAAGTGGCCTGGCTGTTGGGGGCCTGGGGGAGCAACTCCAGATCCACAACTCTCTGACTTCGGTGTGTATCTGGCTTGCATGGGATTTTACTAAAATGATAACTGACTTGGTAGACTCAGGAGTGGCCTGTGACTCTGCATTTCTGACAAACCCAGGTGATACTGCTGGTGCAGTTCATATTCCCTGCAGCAAGGAGTTAGAGGACAGCTGCGAGCAAAGGGCTGAAGAGGATGACTGATTGGCGGCTAACTGGGGAGAGAGAGATAGAGATAGAGAGAGAGAGAGAGAGAAGAATGAAGTCAGACAAACTGAGCTTAAGGTACCTCCTGGATGCCAAAGTGACCCATAGGGAACAGGGACACAAGCCCGCTGGACAGTCCCGGGCAGCACTGACTCACTACAGGCCACTCTGCATCACAGTGCAAATCCGCCCGTGGAGGTTTCCTGAGCAGCTGTGGGTGCAGCGTCCTGGCCAGGAGCCTGGGGTGGCACAGCTGTCCTGGAAACCTCCAGCTGCATGGCTGCCCAGCTGCGGCCCTGGCCCTCAGCCTCTCTGTGCCTCCTTGGGTCTCCTCATCTGCCATGTGGCAGGAATTGCTCCTATCTTGTGACTTTTTGTAAGGTGCACAGGCCCAGAGCGGGCCCAGAATTTAGCCTGTTGGGAAAGCCGACAGGAACTGACCCTGCAGAGTAGGGCAGAGAGGCCAAGCCTTCTGGGTTTTGGACAAAAGGTCCAGCTCCAAGAGGCAGCTGTGAGGTTACTTGGTGTTCCCAGGAGAAAGAAAACAACTACAACTTACCAGGGGAAGATTACTGATCAATTTTAATTTTCTTCCATGTATAAGTCTTACATTCGATCATGAAATAAATATTTCTTGTGATTCTACTATATTCTTTATTTTAATTTTCTGTGTATTTTTGAGTGCTTCTTGATGTAAAAAATTATTTTCATTGATGCATTTTGTTAATATACCTTCTCTGGTACAATATTGTACTATTCTGCTAGTTTTAGGTTATTAAAACTTTATAGCATAAACTTAGGCCCTGACTTTCTAAAAATCAATAATATAATCGCATTGGATTAGATGAGTGAGCACTGTTGGTCCTGATTTATTTAAAACACTGGGTTTGCTTATCTGACCACAGTCTCATTGGAAATAAAGGTTTTCAATAAATTGTCATTGATGTGAAAAAATGAAATTTTCAGGTAAAGCTGGGATATTTGAATTTAAAACTGAAAGAGGATGCCCAGGATATGATTTGTTACTCTTAAAATGTGACAGTGCCCAGTATGTATGTTGTTTGTGATGTTCCTGGTCTGCTTAATAACAACAGAGATTAATACAAACAGAGATTAATACAGCTAAAAGTTTTTCACAGCAAAGATCAAGTTGTGCTTGATCAATGTATTTACCAGAGACATCAAAAGATATTAACAAAGGAAGCTATTCAATCAAAACTGATCAAATATGATATCCACATTTTTATCTTATTAGTATTGTTTGTAAATATTTCCATTTAAATGACCAGATTTGATTAAGTTATAAATGTGATTGGGTTGTGTGTGTGTGTGTGTGTGTGTAGCTAAGTGACTATTACAGGCACACTGCAAGGGGAAAAAGTCAAACTCTACAAAATAACATTTTTCTAGAGGGGAAATAGCTAGCTTAAGATTTCAGTTGGTTGGAAAATAAGACTAATAAAATTGGAAGGTTATCATTAGTGACAATTTGGGGGAAATTTTCAACTTTTCAGGTTTGTCACTCCTAAAATACATTCTAGGTCTTCAATTTACAAAGCAATAAAGTCGTTTCATTCTACATACATCACCATATCGGTGGTTAACTTGCTTTGTTATTTTAATAATCATTGCAGTAGTAAAGCTGTCATTTTCCCTCCTGTGACATGTGTCTTGGTTTGTCAGAACTCTGCACATCAGCACTTCATTCAGTTTTGTTTTGTTTCCAACCCAGTTGGCCGGGCCAAAGATTCCACTGGTCTCCCTCCTAAAGGGTGGAGGCCAGGCGCACACAGGCTTTCACTAGAGGGAACTGTAGCCAGCTGGTGCTAACTACTGGATAGAATGGTCACATGTTCCACTTGGAGGGGGCAGGCAGACTTTGTTTCTTCTTTCTTTCTTTCTTTCTTTCTTTTTTTACTACACTTCCTCTAGAAGTGTGTGGTTTTAGAGGTGGGTAACTGTGAGGGTAGAATTCTACTGATCCTGTCAAAATGGGAAAAATCCTCAATGATCAAACTTTTTTCACTACACCATCCAGTGCCACCCAATGTAGTAGATGCAGAGGGAGGGTCTCTGATTCACACCTCTTCTGTTCTGGTTAGGAGTCGAGATTCTCAGGGACTACCCAGGACAGTGGAGAGAACATGGGGTGGGAAGCCAAGTACCAACTCCAGTGGGAGTACTTTCTGTTTACTCTACCAGGCCAAGAGAACCAACCAGGGTGTTGATGCTGTTGAAAACCCAGTTCACACCTTCCCGAAAGTCCAAGGTTCCCTGAGCCCCAGCAAAGTGAAACAAACCAGAGTTGTCAGAATTTCTAGTGCAGGTCATTTTTGCAGAATTTTGTGCAAAAGGAATTCTAGTCCCTTTGCTCCACAAATGGAGACAACCAGGTGTCTTTGGAAGTTAGTCCATGGCCTGATGTTTGTCATATGTAGAAATCTGCCTTCAACAGGACATCTAAAAGTCTGAGTTTGGAGTGCCAGGCGTGGTGGCACACACCTGTAATCCCAGCACTTAGGAAACTGAGGCAAGAGGATCATTGTGAGTTCAAGACCAGTCCAGGCTATAAAGATAGCTCAAGGCCAACCTGAACTGCATAGGGAGACCCTGTCTCAAAAAATAAATATACAAAAAGAAACATTTTTGTCTGGGAAAGACTCCTCAGAGTCTCTTAAAACTTTTGAATTAAAAATCATATGGTAAGTTTATGTAACTATTTCTCTTTATTTTCAAAACTTGAAATAATTGACAAACATGGCCCTACTTGTCTCCTACAACCGTTCAAACTCCTTGGGATTCTATCAGTCTCTCCTTTGAGTTAAAACTTTACTACTAAGCTCTGGTTTAGAGATTCATTTTGAGAAGGCCTCCAGTATCAAGTAACAATTTCCCTTTTAGAAAAGGAGGCTGTTTAGAATCCTTCCTTCATTTTCTCTTTTTTGCCAAGAACATCCAAATCCCATATTCCCCCTTCTGACTACCAGGGGAACACCGCTTCCCCCAGCTCGGAAGCCATTGTCAGCCTATCAGACACCTCCTCCTCCAAACCTCATTCAACCAGGGGAATTTTCTATTTGCCCAGGACAAGTGAGCAATTCATTATTTCAATAACTGCCCTGCCCATGTCATTCCTGAAGAATAAGCCATTTATTAACCACAGGCTTAAGTTCCAGTGACACCCAACCCCCAGTCTCTCAATAAACCATGTTCTCAGGCTGCCTCCACCTCTCCTCCACCCCGTGCTCTTCCTCTCTGTATATTTTGTTCATAAAGAGTAAACACATCATTAAGAAAACCGCATTCCAAACTCTATACCATGTATTCATTCTCAATTCCATATCAAGACCAGCGAGGTATGGGTTTAAGTTAATCTTTTTAGCCTTGAATATTAGTGTTAACTTCCATGCAATTCAGCAGACTTGGTTCCCTGGTGTGACACAAAACACTTTCTTCTTTACAGGGGTTCGAGAAGGAAGAAACTCATATATATCATTTGCAATTATATAAATCAGTGTTGTGAACGGGAGATAGAAATACAGCCAGCGCATTGACGGTTTGTGTTATTTTATTATTTTTTTAACTATTTTTATTTTTTCTTCTCCAGATTTAATTTGGATTTTAGTCATTAACCATTGTTATGCTCACATCACACTGCAAATTTTCCACTGGGTAGCTGGATATGCCATTTGTATGTGTAAAGATATACACACACACGGGCTGGGGATTTAGCTCAGTGGCCTAAGTGACTGCCTGGCAGGCGTGAGGTTGTGAGTTCGATCCTTGGTACCAAAAAAAAAAAAAAAAAAAAAAAAAAGATACACACACACAGCAAAATGCACATACACTACTGATACACAGGAAGATACGTACACATTATACACACACACGCACACATTTTATTTCCTTGGATGACCCTGTGATTCCCCTCTGTGTTTAAAAGCATTCTCCTGGATGCTAAATAGTCCATGCAAATATCATCAAGGCATCATTTTATAAAATATTTTGTCACTTCCTGTTTTTCACTTTCAAAGGCCTATACTTGTGCTACACTACTCTTCTTAATAACATTGTGTTTCACTTACTATCTAGCAAGTATATTAAAAATGAAACAAGACCAAAATGTCCTTGAGGCACAATCTGGTTTCCTAACAGCTCCCCTAGTCAGTCCCTTTCTTATGCCACCCAACTGTGCAAACCTGCCTCCTCATATAGGCATCTTTTTCTCTCCTACCACAGGGCCTTTGCACCTGACATTTTCCCACCAGGAGTTCTTTGCCTCTACCAGGTTGCTTCAACCTGGTCAAGTCCTGGTTGCCCCTCAATATCAGGTTAAATTCCATGTCCTTGGGGAGACCTGTTTGCACACTCCAGATGAGGGCTCTCTGACACTCTTCAGTAGCCTGCACTCTTGCAGTACGAGTTATAATGGCCATTAGAAATTTCTGAGTAATTACACATTTTAAGTGCCATGAAGGTACTAGGTATTGGCTTTGTATTTAATGTACTTTCAGTACCTGCACATAGCAAGCACTCAAATATTTGTTCAATGAATTAAGGAACAACA
>RJWM01000207.1:0-85000 GCA_004363535.1 Dasyprocta punctata | reverse complement strand
GTCATGAATACCTCACAATCCTTTCTCTTTCCTTGATAGACATTTTGACTGTTGCCAGAAACTATCTTTGATGTGTTCCTGTAAAGAATAACACAGACTTTCCTGTTTGTCTCAAAGCTGCTGAAATGAAGCTTCGACTGCAAAGGACAAAATACTCTGCATTAAAAAATATCAGCACATCTCCCAAGTGCATACACACACACACACACACACGCACACGCACACACACCCCAGCCTAAACATTGCAAACTCAAAGCTGGCCTCCCTAGGGTTCAAGTAGTTCCTGTTGTTCGCTCCTGGTTGTCTTAATATGATTTTTTTCATCCTTTCCCAATCTCTGCTGCTTGTGTGTCAGAATAGCAACAGTAATTATCAGATTGCTATCCCCCTTCCCTCTCCCGGCTGAACTGCAAGGCCTCTGAGATTTCCCCACTGAACCTCTGAACCCAGCAAAGAAGCACTAGCCTGTCTTTCTTAGGCGACAGAGGAAAGTACAGGAACACAGAAAAGCCTTGAGCAATAAGAGGTCCTGGTCGACCCCAGCCTGTGTCACGATCTCCTGGGGAAACAGTGACCAAATCAGAGCACTGGAAGAGAACCAGAGATCAGAAAGTCCTTAGCATCGGGGCTTCCATGGAACTCAGACATCACAGAACATTAACAATGGAAAGAGCTCCAGTCAGCTCTTGCCTCCTCTCTTTCCTTGCTTGAGTTAAATTACTTCCCTTAGTTTTGCTTTTTTCCTCTGTGTCCCACTTTCTGGTCCTACAAACTAATGTTTATCCTTTTTTGTGCTACCCTTGTGATTTGTTTTACTTTCCTATTTATATCCACTATTAATTACTTATTTTTTAAAAATTGATTTCAAATGGACTCATTTTATTTTTTTAACATGGCATTCAGCAATAACATCCATGAAATCATGGTTTTAATGTATTAGTTATACTTTCCCTTTCCAATACACAGCAAATTAAAATTGTAACTATTAAACAATTCGTGGTCTGTACCACCTAAAATTGCCTTGTGTGTGACACTTACGTACATATCAAATTGGGAGATAATACTCTAGAATAAGGGACCAGCAAATACTTTTTTCCGTAAGGGACCCAATAAGATGGTGTAGACTTTGCAGACCAAGACACAAAAATCAAGGAATTCTGTAGGTATTTATATAACAGAGGAGAAAACAAATGTCCATGATTTTACCCAATCATTTAAAAATGGAAAAACCAGTCTAAGTAAGAGGTCATATAAAAACAGGTGGCAGGCTGAATTTGGCTCCCAGGCTGCCTTTGTCAGCCCCTGATTTCCATCACCTAGCTGGTGTTTATTTGAATCTTTGGAATTTTTGTAAGAATCTCAGAGACATAATAAGACTTATCTCATAGGAGGTTTGTGAAGACAAAATAATGGACCACATTAGGAGCTCAGCACGGCAGGTGGCACAGAACAGTTGATACACAGTGACTTCTCTCTTGGCGGGGCTCGCTTAACCCCTGTGTGGCACGTAGTAGGCACACAATGTACAAGCCACGGTTCTATTATTTCCAGTGTTAAGAATAGGACATCCCAAACTTTCATACACATCACGGTCAACTGGGGGATTATTTTCAAAAACAGGCTGGATCTCTGCTTCCCAGAAATGCTGTTTCCAAAATTTTCCAAGACAACCAGCTGAACACATGTGTGGATACAATTTTTTTTTAAATGTTTTATTTTTGGAACTTCTAGAGGTAATTGTCATCATTTCAATCACAAACCCGTAGCTTAGAAAGAGCATAATCTAACGACAGGATCAGAAATTCCAACCCCCAGGTTGGCCTTTTTCTCTACACTGATTTGTGATCACACACAACAGCACTGGCTTTAGCCCCCTTTGTAAATAATTAATTCGATCTGTCAGTCAGTTATCAAACCATGCTCATTGAGGACCTATTATGTGCCAGACCTTGAGCTAAGGGCTAAGGATAGAGATGAGAAGGAGCCAAAAGATCTTCCAACAGTAGAGTTCCTTCCCTCGGCTTCCATCCCTTGGCGTCCTTTATTTTCCCTCTCATCCCTTTTCACCCCCTGGCATCCTAAATGCACACTGGCTGTGCCCCTGGAAAGCTTGCTGCTCTCCCCAGAGCCTAGGACAGTGCCAGGCAGCCAGGCAGTGCGTGCAGTGAAACTCTGCTAACGGGCACAGACAGCACCACGCCTGCCACAGGGCCAGGCTGGCAGCCAACCAGAGGCATAGTCAAGGTCACTAGCCTCCCTGGTCTGGCAGCATGATTTTCAACCCTGCCACTCCAGTGGTTCTTTGATCTGAAATCATCACCTTAAGCCTCAGTTTCTTTATTGATAAAATGCACAAAATGTGCTGAGGATTCAATGGGATAATCTTCAATGTGCAGCAAAATGCTTCAGAGGTGGTAGTTCTATTGTGTTGGCTTTCTCATCACCTGGAATGAAATAAGCAGAAAACTCTTCTAGAAAATCTATGCACATGCCTGAAGAGATCAACTGAGTAGGCTGCAATGTGCCTACAATCTTCCTAATTCCACAGCCTACTGATACGCATCTAGTTGTTCACTAAGCTTAGATATCGTAGCACTTCAGCTAGGGACGTACTGGACACTGCCAATGCTGGTGGCAGGGAGGTGACAGGCTGGACACAGCCCTGTCCTCACAGAGTGTACTGTCTATGCAGAGTGGATGACGGATGGGAATCAACAGAACCCAGAATCATAGGTTTCCAACCCCGAAGTGCATAGGGCAGGGGTGTGCGTGGTGCCTTCAGGCCTTTGCTGGGAATGAGCTGGGAGGGGTGGGTTTGACGAGTAGTCTAAAGGGCCAGAGGAGGTTTCCCTGAGCAAATGACCCTGAACCAAGACCAAAACTAAGCAGAGGCATTAAGCAGCCTAGGAAGCAGCCAGGCTGGGGGCAGGATGGACACCAAGAGCCTGGGGCGGGACGGGCATCACATCGGGAATATGAGAATTTCCTGTTGGCCCAGCCAAGCACTCAGGGCCTGGAGGGTGGTGCTTCTCAAATCTTAACGTATGTGTGAATCGCCTGGGCACCGCAGGTCTGGGTGGGCCTGAGGCTCTGTGTCCCTAACACTTTCCTGGAGGGTGCAGGGGCTGTGACGAAAGGGTGAAAGTTTTAGGCCACGTCTCTGTCCCAAGAGCAGTGGGGCCTAGGCGAGAGGATTTCTGTAACATTTCTCTGCACTGTCAGATTCCATCTTGCAGTCATCATGGAGAAAATTCCTTTGTGTTTGAGCTCAGGGAACCCTCTGGAAGCTACTAAGATTCAATTGAAATTGCTGCTATTTCCTAGCAACTTTATTTGCCAGAGCCCAGTTTGGTCCCCATTGTAGGTGGCAGCACCTGGAACAGACTGGCCTTGCCCAGCAGAAATCCCTTGCTTGGGGGTTTGCCCTAGCAGCCCTGGGAGGTTGGTGGAGAGACAGTCCATACGATTATGCATTTTTTTCTGTTTTGTTTTGTTTTGTTTTGTTTTAATCAAGCTGGGTTTGCTACACACACACACACACACACACACACACACACACACACAGATATGGGTAATCTTTCAAATGCAATAATAACCACACATGGGATTGAAATGAAATCTTACAAACACTAATTCATCTCCAATTCAATCATTAAAGGATTACGGATTGGTTTGCTTTTGTTATTGCTGCCGGTTCCTAAGCAGACCCAGACTAGAAATCTCAGGACCGCCAGGCCAGGTGGTGGGAGTGATCGCTGTCGGGGTTGGGATGGTCTGGAAAGGTGACTGGTAAGTAGCTAATGAGGAACACAACGCTGAACTCACACATGAAAGGTGGACACGTGAGCCAGGGCGATGAGACTGGGGAGGCAAGCGCCCTTCAGATGACATTTTGGACGACAAACTGAGACGCGCAGCCGCTTGCCTTTGGTACAACTCTCCAGGTCTCCTGATGTCTTTCTGAGACGTCTGGGTGACAAAGATGGACCCAAGGAACAGTGCCCTTGTAAGCAATCCCAGTCGTGCTTGATGAATGTCCCCAAACAAAGGTTGCCCACTAACCCCCACGCTCGCAGCTCAATTTAATCACTCACCTCTGCAGAATTAAATCAAAGGTGGCTCCTATTACGCATAATTACCTTTCCAGCAGCTTGTATAACACAGGAAGTGCAAAGCTACTCACCAGGAATGGGTTCTCCAGAAAATTATAGATGCATTGGACTAAATCAACAACAGCCGAGGCACACGGCCTGAGGGACACACAGAACTCAGACTGCAGCACATGCGTGTTGCAGGGAACATGTCACACACACACATGAGCATATTTCCTTCACAGATATGAGCGGCCTCGACATACCACTGTGTGTCAAGAACAAAGTGCAAGAAAGCAAAGGCCTCTCCAGCTCAGATGCGCGACCTGCGCTGCCCCGGCGGGTCTCCCACAGCAGAGCAAACCGGTCTCAGAATGGGGAGCCATGGGCACTCCGTGGACAGTTCCGGAAATCAAAGTCCAGCTGTTCCCAGCACCTCCTGCACCCCGGGAAGTGGGAAGTGTTGCAACCCTGGCTGCCCCTGACACAGTCATTTTTCTCCTGTTCAACCTCACCACATCTTTCATTCCTGACACATGAAACCATGTTTTAAAATCCTTAGCATCTTCATCATTTCAGGCTTGTCAATTCCCATTTTGCCTAATTGATAAATAAATCAAAACCTGAAAGGAAATGAAAGTTGGGAAGAACCTTTGGCCCTTTGAAGAAAGGAGCTCCAGCAAGTTAGACTTAGAATGTACTTCTAATCTTAGCGATTTATTTTGGGACCTAACTATAGTTCATACACTTTCACTTTATAAACTTGTTTTTTTTTTTTTTTTTTTTACTTTTTTTTCTTTTGTGGAACCAGGAACTGAACTTGGAGCCTTTGCACAGAACTATATCACCAGTTCCTTTTTTAAAATATTGAGGCCGCTCAGGAGGCTGAGGTAGGAGGAGCGTTGTGAGTTCCAGGCTGGGTTGGGCTACAGCGCGAACGCAAGGCTGGCCTGAGCTACATAGTGTGACCCTGCCTAAAAAAAAAAAAAAAAAAAAAAAAAAAAAAAAAAAAAAAAAAAAAAGCAAAAAAAACCCAACTAGGGCCAGGAGTTTGGCTCAGTGGCTTAAGCGCCTGTCTGGCAGGTGCAAGGTTGTAAGTTTGATTCCCGGTACTGTAAAAAAAAAAAAAAAAATTGAGGCAGGATCTTGGTAAGTTCTTAACTGGCTCACGCTAGGCTGAAACTTACTATCCTCCTGCCTCAACCTCCCAGAGTGCTGGGATAACAGGTATGCACCACTGCACTCAGTTTAGAAGCTTGATTATTAAACCTATGCCCCAAAACATAAACAAAGACCTCAAAAAAGATATCTCTTTCCCCCAGAGAATAGATCTCCTTCCATGTGTTAGTCTAATGATCCTCAAAGTCTTGTTGATTCTCATGCAAAAACCACCACATTCAGGTTTATTGAGAGCTTATTATGTGCCATGCATGCATTCGACACATTCTAGACACAGTCTGTATGAATCATATCATGGCCTCATTTCATATCAGAGATTTTAAAAAAAATTCAAACACTAGTGCTTAGAAGGTTAAGTAACTTGTTGAAGGTAGGACAGAAAGTAAAATAACAGCCTGGGTTTAACCCCCAACCTGCCTGATTTCAAAGCCCTCGAAGGTAACACAAAAGCGCAGGTAGTATGAAGCATAAAGCTATGGAGTTTGCCAGCCCAGTGTGCACTGCCCCTTATTTGGGTAACACCACTTGATTTTGTTTTGGCAAATCCACACCAGAGACTCCTGCTATAGACTTCTTCTATAGCCCCGGATGCACATATGCCAAGGCAAGCTGACCAGAGTCCAGTAACTGGGTTGGAGGACAACCATGCAAACCTTCACAGGCCAAAAAAAAACGTAAGTGGGGTCCCCGGAAAGAAGCAGTTGAGCCACACAGATGATGGAGCTAGGTGGATCCCGACATGGAAGGAAGGAAGGAAGGAAGGAAGGAAGGAAGGAAGGAAGGAAAATACAATAAAAAGAGATACTGTGAGCTAATGCAGCCCTTCATCTGTTCCCACATCTGCTGAAGCTGGGGCTCAAAGAGTCACTCAAATGATGGACAATTTGTCATAGGCCACAGCAGGATTCATGGAAATAAAAACCTGGCTTACAAAGCTGCTAAGAATATGTATTATGGGCCTCTGGGGCCAGACACATCTAGTCTTAAATTTTGGTTCCACTTTATATTTATCATGTGAGCAAATTAGCTAGTAGCTCTGTGCCTCAGTTGTCTGGGGATTGGGATAATAGTGTGTCCACTTCCTTATCTGAAAGGAAGGATGAGTCAGGGCAGGTACACATGCGATGTCTGGGCAGTGCCTGACACAGAGTGGACTTTCAGGAAACAGTAACATAGCCGCTGTGATTATTTTAAGGAGCAAAGCAGAGGAGAAGAGGCACAGAGAAACCTACTGGTTCTCTTAAGGTTGTAGTGAGCAGTGAAAAAGTCACAGGGAGGTAACAGGGCCAGATTGAAGCTCCACACAGCATGCGATTCCTCTTAAGAGTTGACCAGAGCATTGTGTGCAGGGAAGAGAGGACCTGGGCTCAGGGAGGATTAGTGAGACAGGAAACCAAGGATCCTTGGCTACTGGAGATAGCAATAGTTGGTTTGGATAAAATCTGGGTGGAAATCAATAGTTAAACCCAGAAATGATCAAATGAACTTGAGTTCTTATGGAGCCATGAATCATCCTCACTACTCATGTATCTAGCCATTTACCCATCTACTCACCAAGCCACCTATCCATCTCTCATCCATCCATCTATTCATTCATCCATCCATGCACCCACCCACCCATCCATCCATTCACCCATTCATCCATTATCCATCCATCCATCCATCTACCCATTCATGCATTATCCATCCATCCATCCATTCATCCATTATCCATCCATCCATCCATCCATCCACCCATTCATCCATTATCCATCCATCCATCCACCCATTCATCCATTATCCATCCATCCATCCACCCATTCATCCATTATCCATCCATCCATCCATCCATCCACCCATTCATCCATTATCCATCCATCCATCCATCCATCCATCCACCCATTCATCCACCAACCCACTCATACTTCTTAAACCCACCCTGGGTGTTTGGATTATTTGAGGCACTCCATTGCTAAACTCTGAAGACAAAAGCCTTGCGTTGTCCACCCTTATAGCTCTAGCATACCACACAGGGTTCCACTTTATATTTATCATGTGAGCAAATTAGTTAATAGCTCTGTGCCTCAGTTGTCTGGGGATTGGGACAATAGCGTGTCCACTTCCTTATCTGAAAGGAAGGAAACAATAGAAATCAAGACATATCTGAAGAGTAAATAAAAGGATGACCCTCAAGTACACATTCTTTCTTCAGGAAATGCATGTGCCACTAATTCTTTGACTCAGCCACCCCTCTCTTTCCTTCTTCCTCTTTCCTCATCGAAGTCTCTTCCCTCTCTCACTTGGAACAGTGCTTGTGCCCTGGAAGATCTACGTGCAGCATCGACTTCAGCACTGTAAGCTTCTGGCTCAGGCCGTCACCTCTGAAGGCAAGGGCTGCCGTGTGTTTCTTGCATAGAAAATTAAAACATCTCCATCCATAAATTGGTTTGCTGAGTGCAGGACGCGGCACAGCAGTTGTTTTTATGATTGAGAGAACTACAGGAAGCCCTGCCCCTTGTGTTCATTAATTTTTTTCTTTTAAGTGAGAAGGTTGTCACATTTCCCTTGCTTCTGTTTTATCTTGGGGGTGGGGGCTCCCCGTCAACATTTCCAATTCCTTCTTTCCACAGCAGGATAGCAATGGAGAGGAGACGTTAGTTAGAAATAGTTAAGGAAGGGCCTAAGAATTCAGAATGTAGCTACAAACAAGTGTTTGGATCTATTTTAATTGTCAGAGTCGAATGATTTACTGGAAAGTCAAGCCAAAGCACAAAGCATAAAACTTCTCTCGTGGAGTGGATACTCAGAGGACTATGGTTTAAAATGAAAATCAGTTCACAGCTTAAAAAAAAGAAAAGAAAAGAAAAATGAAACCCAAAAAACCTCACAAAGTACATTGTTCCACACTGAAAATAATCTCGGTGTTCTTTAAATGTTCTGCTAAGAGTCATAACAGGTCAGTCCCCAGGAAATGCAAGAATACGTTATATTTTAATCAGGGCACATAAAACACTGTCTAGAATGTTATGTTGCCCAGGGGAATGCAGTGAGCAGGGAAAATGTACAAACTCCAGGTCAGTCTCCCCATTACATCACTGTGAAAAAAATAAATTTATGAGGTTAAATTATATGGATGTTATATATTGGAACTGTTAGCCCATTCCCAAATGAGACTGTTGGCTTAAACAACCACATTCCCTGAGAGAAATTTCTGAGTCTTTCTATTGTGGATGTTTTAATGGTAACTTTCACAAAAAATGAAGACTTATTTTTCGAAGATAATGAAATGAATAACAAAGAGCAAAGTCTAACCCCTCCTCCCAAAAATCCGAATTCCAACAGCGTGGGCACCTAAAAGAGTTATTTACATTATTCTTCTCTGGAGATGATAATGCAGAAGTTATTTTGTGGAACTTGCTCATGATTTATTTGATCTATTCCTCGTCTAAGTGATTGGAAACACAGATGTTGACGCTATAACTTTGCTTCCAGTAAATAATTCCTCAAAGGACTCACATTTGTGTAACCTTAGTCACAAGATGATAAAACTTATTAAACATTTATGGAAGCAGCAACACAATTCTGTTGGTTTTTATGTTTGGCAAGTTTGGGGACTCTTTCCCCCAACTTTTCCACCTTCTCTTTTTACTTCTCTGAAAGCAAGATAATATATCTTTGGGGACATTCCTGTACCTGGATTACAAAAAGAATTTTTGCCTTCCTTCTTTATTTCTCCATTTGCGGTTTACTGCAGTTTGACAGTAAGCAGGAGGGCTGGCATGCTGATCTGAAAGCACAATAATTAAACCAATGGGACAACAGACAAGGTGCTCCTGCGGGATCCGCAGAGGACGAATAAAAGCCCCGCTGGGGAACTTCGTTCTCACCGTCGCTAGCCTGCTTCGGAGATAAGCAAACATTCTGGTGCGTAATGTGCTTGCACTCATTTATCCATTCAACAGCATTCACTGAGAACTTGCTTTGTTCAGCCCTCTGGGCATAAACAACCTGGGTAGCTGAATATCCCGAAGACTCCAGGAACCCTGGATTAACGTTCACGTGTTCATTCATGTATTTGACCCTGACACATGCTGTGTTCCAGGAACTGCAAAGGAAGTGATCCCCATGATTTTGCAGTCTTGGGGGAAGATAGGCAACGATGTAGAAATTACAGCAGAGCATGAGGCTTGCTTTCCAGAGCTATCTGTCTTATATATGTGCTGGTTCTACTGATTTCCTTGAGCAGGGGACATCTTGTTAGGAGTGGTTACATTTTTCCTCTCACTCGGGACCATCATGGGAGTTGGGATATCCCAAAAACAGGCCCCATGGCTGAGCATATTGTGAAACTGGCTTCATGCTCACAAGGGAAATCTTAGAGAGCTTTGTCACGATTTCATTACCAGCTTAGCCTTGGCAAGGAGATGTGCACTACCAGGGCTGCTCCAAACACAAAACTCATCTATAAACAAAGGCTCATGCATAATAAGGCTCCTCCCAAGACACACAAACTTATACTCGCAACATATTGCATGCAACTGTACAGGAAATATACATCATACATGGGTCATACCCAGTTACAACTCATGTTCATGATAGAATAGACGCACAGCAAGCACATAAACAACACAAAGTATACATACAACCTACATGACTCATATACACAGGGATGACAGATACCCAATGCACGTGCACACACACACACACACACACACACAGGCACACACGGACACACAGCCCAGTTCTAAGGACCATGTTGGTCTCAGTTATGAGAAACATCTAGAACAATACGGAGCTTCTCAGCCTTGGGTCCTATCTCAGTTCTGTTTCTACCCCCAGAACCTAGCACTGTGCCTCAACACATGCTTTCTAAATTGCAACAAAGTGAAGTTTGGTGACTTAAAATATTAAATTGCAGGATTAACTATTCTTAATAGTTTACCTTGTGATACAGACAAAATCTGAGGGACCCTTCCCTGCCTGACTCCGCCCATCCGTATAGGGTTGACACCCCAAGGAGCTCTGCCTCCCAGAAGCAAGAGCAGTTCAGCCCTTCAGACAGGGCTCTGAGGACAAACACAAATCTTTTGTGTTACTCAGCCTCCGCTTTATCCTTGTGCCTGTTCCTGCCCCACCTGAATGTGGCTCCTAACAACTTTCTCATTGTTCCCAGGATTCAAACCCTTGCAGATGGCTGAGTCCTGCCCAGGGTGGGGATTATTGGTGGTTTGTATTCAGCCTGAGATTTCCTTACTTTAAGCAGACATTTAGGGAGTGCCTACTAGATACAAATCAGTCAACTGCATCCTTGGTTGGAGAGGCACACGTATCTCAGAGAAGGCACCCAGAAAGTCCAAAGTACAAAACACTAGCTACTTCAATAATTTTTATTCTCTCAGCTGTTTCCCCAACTAAATGGAGTAATAGTATCAAAGCTCTTTTTCTCTACATAAATTACTTATGTGATAATTATACAAATTTCTGAGAATATTCAATACAGGATTGTGCATGCTAGTGAAAAATGTGAAATGTGCTAAATGTCTGCTTACAGAGAACTGATGAACTAATAAAAATACATTCTTATGATGGAATATTATAAAACATATAAACAATAATTAGTTATATCTACTTTTAAACTTATCATCTTTTCCTTTTTCTCTACCTACCTATCTACTTGCATAGAACAACAAGTACAGTTTTTGAAAAGTTTTCAAAGTACATTGGAAAATTATTTAAACAGAAATTTTTGACATACACAAAGAATAATCATTTTCATTACATGTACAAGCAAGCAAAACTATACATAATAAAAAATATTCATCCCACATTCTTAATAGAGCCTGTCTCTGAAAAGAGGAAGGGAATAATAACTATATTTGTAGAATGCTTGTTAGTTAGGCATCAAGTATTGCTCTAAGAAGTCAGTATCAGTGGTTTTGTCTTGTCTTGTCTTGTCTTGTCTTGTTGTGACAGTGTTTCACTGTGCAGTTCAGGCTATCCTTGAACTCAATACATAGCCCAAGCTGGCCAAGAACTCATGGTGATCCTCCTGCCTTAGCTTCCCTAGTGCTGGAATTACAGGTGTGCACCACCATACCTGGCAGAGTATCAACTGTTTAAAACCTTCACAATATCACATGGAAGTAGGGATTCTTCTGTGTCTGTTTTACAGGACTGTGGCGCAGAGGTTTCAAGTTGAACTTAGTCTCATTAAATATTTAATCCCTGTATATAAGAAATACAGTGAAGAAAGATCATCTTATACTTGACTGATCTTTCTCTCTTCTATTTCATCTGGTAGACTATTTCCACCCCACACTAACAAATATTAATGTCAAAGACAATAAAATAAGACAATAATTTCATTTGATTTCTCATTGGTATAACTGCAGGTCAGATGGCTAGACAGCAAGCTTGTGTTACTGTAAAGATTTGTTCTAAAATGGAACCCATAAAAACTAAACAATAAAATGTAAAACAACTTACCACCAACAATAACAACGTAAAAAACACAATTACTGATTTTTTTTTTTAGCAAAGATCCTATCATAGTTTTAGCTGTAAACAACATTCTCCCTCTGAGTTATGACCCCAAGAATTTCACCGATTATCTTTTCTTTCCCCCTGTTATTCAAAGTATTCACTGAAGTGTCACCTACAATTAAATGCGTACAAATAAGAGACATTGTTAGCGAGCCTGACCATAAATATTATGAGGGACTCTAATGGGGGAAATCTACAAGAGTAGCTTTTCATTTGCCAAAATAAATAATGAGGGCAGCGTCGCTGTATGTGTTCCATATTTTTTGATGGCCAGGAAGAGCCACGGAGCCCGCAAGAGATTTATGAGGAACAGCTGAACGGCATCTGACTGCAGGACACATCTCCGAGATGCCGCAGGATGGGCCGAGAGCGACCCTTTTAGAGCCATCCCAGATGGACCGCGTTGAGGGTTGCAAGGTTCCTTTCTGCCTCCCTCACGTTTGTTTAATAAAACAGTAACAGATTTACAAAAATGTCATTGTGAGCGTTATAAAAGATTTCAGGTTTCAGGTTTTTGTTGTTGTTATTATTGTCTTGGACTTGAATTTTTAAAGTTAGTGTCAGGAGATTTAGATGAGCAAGACGATCTTTTCTTTTTTAATTTATTTTCCCTTGGACACACTTGACTTACTTAAAACCAGAGAGAAACACTGAATTTCGGTTCATGTCCTTGGCTTGTATGTCTCTAACTAGACCATGAATGTTTATTTATGTGACTCTTTGCAGTTAAGCATTGAGCACTGTAAGAAGCAGTGAAGTATAGTGTCTGAGGACCTGCACTCTGACACACAGATCCCGTTTCCATATCCAGTCTATAATCTTGTGTGGTCTTGGTCTAGCTATTTGAAATTTCCAAAACTTAATTTCCATATCTATTCAATAGACCAACACTAATTGTATCCAGCTCATGGGATAATGTCTCAGGGACGGTATAAATACCACCTACATGTAGTCCGTGTTCAGGAAAATGTTAAACAGCCATCAAGCTTGGTCTTTTTAGTTTAGCTGTTACAGGGATCAAGAAATGGTAGCCATTCTGACGATGACCACGAATAGTGTATTTTTCATAAACACCATCATAGCTTTGATTACACTGACTGTGGATCTTGGAAAAGATTTGGAAGTCCATTTATTGGGAGGAATCAGGAGAGGAAAGAGGGAATGGAAGAAGAAAAAGAGGGATTATTGAAGAAAGTGCGAGGGAATGTACTAAAGACAACAAAAAGTGGAGGAAGTCCTAAGAATAAAGCCAGGGGTTTTTTTTGCCTTCTCATTCTGTAACATTTCCAGAATTTAAGAAAGTACAAGATACAAAGAGCTGGATGTGGGAGAGTCTGTTTGTTTGTTTCTAGTCTCACTGATCCGGTACCCAAACTGCCAGTGTTGCCCTCTTTACATATTTGCTGGATTTCTCACCTTCTATTTCTGGGCTCTGGTGTTTGATGCTGTGACCAGGTAGACAGAATACATAAATGGATGCGTTTCCCTGTTGAAATACAGTAGGGAAAATAGTCCCTGGCATTTCTAAAAACATATGCAACAGAACGAGAGAGAGAGAGAGAGAGAGAGAGAGAGAGAGAGAGAGAGAGAGAGACTACTTACATTTTCTTTATTGACTAAAAGCCAAAATAAATTTTAAAATGCAAGTGCTGTAGCATTAAATGGAGAGGGATGGGAAGGAGGGAGAGGAGAGAAATAAAGAGTGACAGAGAGGAAGAGGAGGAAGAAAGAAATTATATATAATTTCCCCCCTTCTCTCCTGTAGTTCTAAGCCACAGTGAGTGCGTTACACACCTAGCCTCGTGGGTCTCGCCTCACCCCACGCAGTCAGAATCTCCAGACTCTAGCTGGGGAACGCGCAAATTTGCATTTTCTCAAGTTCTCTGAGTGATAAGTATTCCAAATCAAGATGGAGAATCACTGTTCTATTCCAGATGCCAAACCAAGACATCAATCCCAGGCGCTTCACATCCTCAACATCCCGGGAATGTAAAAAGTTCCTAGAGTTTTCCTCTAATGTCCCGGGAGGGGAGGTTCCTTCCGGTTTCCTAAGTGCTTTGAAGTTCTAATGAAAGCCTCCATCTTCCGGCCGCTGTGGCCTGGGTGTGACTTGGCAGTGCTGGCTCACAGCTGGTTCCACTGAACCCCAGTCACGCCCGAGCCTGGCATACACAGTGTCCTTGAATGTCACTCTACCTTCTCCTCACACATAGTGCGGTAGGGCCCTTCCCTCTATTGATTTCTTTATATGCTTCTTTAAATACCTTTCTGCTTTATTGACTTACTTCATTTTATTTTAAAATCAAAAATTATGTCACTATATTCACAGACAATGAAAAAACCAGTATCTATTGCCATCAGCTGCTGGAGATCAGGCAATGGAGATGTGAGACAAGACGACTAATCCCTGAGACTGTCCCTTGCTAAAGTCTGAGTTTGAGGTCCCTTCTTTCTGATAAATAAGGGCGAGAGCGATGTGAAAGATAGGCCCACATTGACTTCAGCCTTTCTTTTTGATCTATCCACAGAGGTCGCAGTGGTATTGAAACGGTGACATTCTTTCACCAGAAAACTCAATGGTTTTCAAGCCCTCACCAGTGGACTGACAACCCACGATGAGACTGTTATGCGTTCAAAAGTTTTCAAGGACAGGTTTGCTCCCCTCCTCACGAATGCAGAACATTCCGGCGGGTATAGACCTAAGAGGGAACCATTAGAAGTTTCCATAGGAGGAGATGACAGTTTGAACTAGTGGTCTATAATCTTTCACTCCTAATAACCATGTCACCATCATTCATTCTTGCAACATTCATGAAATATCAACTGAGTGCCCAGCCTTGCAGATACCAAAACAGGGTAAGAAGACCGCCCTTCAGGGTTACAATGCCAGTCACAGTGAGGAGCTTAGTCATTTAACATTGACTGAGCACTTACTGTACACAGGGCACTATTTCCAGAGCGTCGCTGGTATTAACGCTTCTCCCAACCACTCACAGAGGGAGTTTTTATTATCCCAATTCTACCAATAAGGAAATCAAGGCATGGATTGGATGATTAACTTGTTAATATAACAATTCAAATCTATTGACCACTTCCCATGTACAGGACACTGTGCTAAGGGTATTATCTGACTTATCTCAATTAATCCTTATAAAAACCCAAATGAGATGAGTCCTTTCATTAGGTCTGTCCTGCTAATGAGGAAACAAACTCTGGGAGGTAAAGGTACCTAAGGTTACCAAGGATCTGGTCAGTTGGTGAGAAATGGAGCCCTTGTCTTTCTGACTCCTGCCTAGTGGAGTCCACACCTGTGTAAGGAGTCCGATTCCCATTCCAGGCCCCAGTGGAGTGGCCTTGGAGGAGGAGGCCTCTTCCTCGAACTGTCATTTCAACCACAAAGCAGCTCCAGGTTTCCTTGGTTACATTTCGGCTCAGAGAATGGCAGGCGACCATGTTCAGTAAGACCCTCATGTGTAATTAGAGGAGTAAAATGCAAGGGAATTGGATAAAATAGTAATAAAACACAGTCAGACTTTGCTCTCCGCAGGTCCCCTCTCCCCAGCCCCCACCTGCCGGTAGTCTCCCTTGGGCCTGATCCCACCCCCACCCCTCCACCACCAGCCTGGTTTTGACAGGAGTGACGTGGGAGGCTCTTGAGTGGTCGGCCTGCTTCCGAGCTTGGTGCCCAGCACACAGTACAGCGGCTGCCAGGAGTCCGCACCAACCTCTCAGGGCTTCTCCCTCCTCTGCTCCTGTGCCCTCCAAAGCCCCCAGCTCCTCTGTGCAGCTCCGTGGGCCCAGCTCAGCTTCCTGGCCCTCCCTCTTTCAGACGGGCCCCAGTCCCAGGTGCCAAGCCTACCCCGCCTTCCCCTGGGAGATGGGCTGCAAGTCCCTTCCACTCCACTGCTGTTGGTGTCACTTCCGCCCTGAGGCCCCTCCTGACCATCTTATCGAGCAGCACGCTTCCCATCGAGCTCCGCCCCTTCCTTTCCTTTACTGAGCTCCTTCTCCGCAGGTAGCACTGCCTGATTCCCCACGCTGAAGGTAAGCTCCAGGAAGGCGGGCAGCCGGTCGCTTCGATTCAAGGCTTTCGGCCCAGCACCCTGCACCCTACCCGGTGCTCCGCAGCCCTTGTCAAATCTGCCGGAGGACCAGCTTGGGGCAGGCAACGAGCACTCCCAAGTGCTCTGCGGGACCCAACCTCTCCACCCTCACTTCCACCTACACCTTCACAGGTGCATACTTCTTCTGGCTCTCAAGTGGTTTTCCAAAGGTGACCATTAAAAGCAAAGAAGAAGGCGTTACCAGGAAAGCTTAGCGCACAACCTTTTAGTTTAACAACCCATAAGCCTCTGGGGCGGAGAACACCTGGGGCGGGGCTAGGCCGGCATTGGGACTGGGCCAGGCCGCCTGACCTCCGGGGTTAGAAGAAGGGCTCCTCCACCACTTTGAGTTCCAGTTTCCGGCAGCCCAACTCCCTTGCTCCGTCCCGCTCTCCTACAAGATGAGGGAACAACGTTTGCCAGCCCTGCTCTGCAGCTGAACGCTGTAGCGTCACGAAGAGCGAAGTCCAGGTTTACGACTGAAATGAGTGTTTTTGGCATTAACATTTCCAAAATTGGCACATAGGTACACCCGTGATCACGACTAGTACGCAGGTCTGCCCAGCATTTGAGATGTGTGAAAGAGATCCTGGTACTTGAAAGTGATGCTTTTGTGTACAAAGTGATGCACTAGTGGAAGTACTTATTTACTCACTTATTTACAGGCTCATTTATTTCTTCATTCTTCAGCCGATATTTATTTAGTGTCTAATAGGTGCCAAAGACTAATTTTTGTAACTAGATTTCTCCCAAAATTCCTACAAAAAATAAGACAATACTGACAAGAAGAAGAATGAAAGTATCTGCTTACGAAGAAGATCTTATGGAAACCCTGGGCCTTTGCCAAAGATTTTATCTGTATCAGACTATCTGATTGTCCAGGTCGACTGTGAGGGGAAGAGATATTCTTATCCCCATTAGACAGATGGAGATACCAATGGGAGCAAGGTTAAGGGACTCAGTTCCAAGCAACACGGCGGGCTGTGTCAGCGTGGAGCAGCTGCACCTGGGCCTTTCCACTGCCTCACTGACCTCGGCCACCCCGGCACCGGTCAGTCTCTCTGTGAGGGCCGGGCATGTGTTTTCCCTTCGGGTGCTGCCTCTGTATCCTGGGCGTTCTAGTCACCATCATTTGGAGGCCGGGTAAGACTCTGGGTGGGTGAAAGTGCCCATGCTCATCACTGCCTTTGAAATACAGGCAAGGGCCTGTGCTCCCCTGATAACCCAATCAGGTCAGGTCACTTCCCTGCCTGAAATCTCTCCCTCCCCTCAAAAAACGAATCCCATCCAGAATCAAATCTGGAAGTCCATCCCGATCTGCCCCTGCCTACCCCTCTCTTGTCTTACTTGGTATCACTCTGACCCACCCCAATCTGCCCAGGCATGGTGGCCTCCTGCAAGTTCTGCAGATATGGAAGTTTGTTCTGGCTTCTGGCCCTTGGCACTTACGGCTTCCTGTGCCTGGAATGCTTCTCCCAGCTCTGCACTGGGCCAGTGTCTCCTTCTTGTTCAGGTACCATCAAATCGCCACTTGAGAAACTCCACCCGTGACCACTCTGTCCAGAACATCAGCCCTTTCATCACTCTCTACCTCAGTAATCTTGATTTATTTTTATCAAATACAATTAACACTATTCCACATCACATGATGCCTTTCTTTGTGCATGAGGTTTTTAGTATTACTCACAAGAATATCAGCTGTGTGAAGGCAGGGACTTCTTCCTTTACTTTTTTTCCTACTGCCATATCTCTAGCACTGAGAACAATGCCTGGGCACACAGCACATAGTAGGTGTGCAGTCAGTATTTATAGAATGAATGAAAGCATGAATGCACTTTTTCACACAGGAAAGAACACCCGAGGGAAGGGCCCTCTGTGTGTGTGACAGTAGTTGGCCCAAAGGTTCTGTTTGGATATGTCTCTGAAAGCAGCGTTCTCTGACAGTGCTCTAGATATTCCAAACTGTGTAGACATGGTAATCGGTACGGGGGCGACTCATAGAAGCTGAGGGTCCTTCTTTGGCAAATCACTTCGAACACTCTAGAGAAACTATCACAGTAGATTAACAGCATGGGTCCTGGGAAGAGGGAGACTTGCATTTCAAACCCAGCTTGGCCATTGCATGACCTTGAATGAATCATCCCACAAGTTACATAGCTCCCCCTCAGGGATTCTGCTGGCATCTCCTGCATAGAGGTGCTCTAAAGAAGGAGATTCAGCTCAAGCATCCCTTCCACCACAAGGTCACCCCTGACCATCCATACTCACCTTGCCCTAATTCGCTCTCACAACTTTGCTTTTATAAAACATTTGTCAACATAGAGGATTTTTTCTGTATGAAAATTATCTTTCCTATTATAAATTTGCTTATATGTTCTCTAGCTTCCCTTTGGGTGACAGATCCTCAGACAAACCTTATTCATCCAAAGTTCCCAGATCATAGGACAGACCTGGCACATAGTAGGAACTCAAGAGATAATCCTGCTTGCATGAATAAGGATCAACACAGAAAGCATTTGATACAGTATCTGGTATATCATAAGCACTCATGTAGTGAAAGATATCATTACAGTGATTGTTGCTAGTGCTCTAATTACTATTTCTTGGGAAAGAATATTTTAGAGTTTAAACAAGGCTTCAGGCAGCCTGCGTGAATCTGCCTCAGAACTAAGAGGCTAACACAAGTCATGTTATACTCTGGTTTCTCTTCAGATCACATAAATCTTTCACCTTTTAAAACAAGTAATGTTTGTTTATTTATTTATTTATTTATTTGGTACCGGGCATCGAACTCACAACCTTGTGCTTGCTAGGCAGGCACTTATGCTGCTGAGCTAAATCCCTGGCCCCTAAAACAAGCAATGTTAACTTTTGCCATTGCATTTCCAGTTTTAAATATCAAAATGCACCATTATTATTTCTTTCAATTCCCTGGATCCATGATAGATGGTGAATTGTTGATGTCCCTTCTGGTATAAATTCTCATAGTTTGGCCATTTAGAGCAAAGATACACTGCTCCTGGATATCCATGTGGCATGTAACAGTTTCTCAGCCCTCCTCTCGTAAATTCTTACCACAAACCTGGGGCACAAGATCTATGATTGCTCCCATTTTATCAGTTGAAAAGTAGGGGAAGGGATTTAAGCAGTCTATCTAAGTTGATCAGCCAACATGAAGTAGACCTGAAGATCTAAGCTTGGATGGGCCGGACTCCAAAACTTTCATTCTTCCCTGCTGAGTCAGGTTTATCTTCTTGCTCAGAGCTACAGAACCAGCATGGAACAAAGCAGCAACCCAAACCAAGTCACTTCCTCTTATTCCATCACTCCATCCACAGTCTGAAATCTAATCCCGAGAGAGAAAGCAAGAAGCTACGCAAAGCAGTGTCCCCAACTTTCTAATAAAAGAAAATAGCCCAAGGCAGTTCTGATATCAAATGCACTTATAGCTTTTCATTTTGGCTCTTCCAAACCAAATGGCACTGAACGCATGGAAAACATTTAACTCTTCTCTATAGCATCATCTCAGCCCAGCAGCTATTCATACAGCCCTGGGGTGTAAGAGAGAGGCTCCTAAATACATAGAAAATTCGAATACCTGATAAATTGAAGTGATTTAACGTAAGCCCCATGCAGTGCATATAGAAATATTTATATGCCATTGCTTTTGCTTACATAAGTTGTTTCTCCTATAGACAACCTTGACCTCTATCTTATATTTGTACCTCCCCTGTCACCAGTTACGTATCATGAACTTCTCAAGGTACAGTAAAGCATTGTGAATGCTCTTTGCAAATTCATTACCAACAGACTAGATACTGCCAACTTGGTTTTTATCTCTTTCTGCCCTTCGTAACTATTTTCATTAAAAACAGTGACTATGTTCTGCCCACTTTAATATCTAAACTATATAATTTCCATAGATGTGGCTTTAAGAAGAAAGCTCGAGGGGGGTGGCTTCAGAAAATTCATTCAGTTCTTAAAGTTTAACTAATTAAGTTTGGTGACTGTAATTTTTATATCATAGAAGCCATCTTTCCTAGCACCTATATGGAGGCACAAGGCCTTTCCTGTAGCATCAGTGGACATTATAGTTTTTTGATTAAATTAGCCTTTGGAGAGAGATGCAAAAGAGCTAAAAATCTCCTTTAAAAATCTTCCCTGCTTCACTGCTCATCATTTGCTAAGAGGAGAAGTGTAGTTAAAATGAAATGCTATTTTCCTCTTATCTTGATGAAACAAAGTTTTCAGTCTTGAACCCTGAGCTAGCTATCTTTTAAATCGTCTTCATGGGTTCCTCTTGGTTTGCATGCCCACATTTGCTTATTAAAGTTATTTAAAAAAATAAGATAGGGTTGTGTGTAATAAAACCCATCTCTTGTGGAACCAGAGAGAGCTTAGTAGACCCAGTTTTAGGTTAGGGTGCTAGGTTCTTTAGGGATACTGAAATTGTTTCTAAAATAAAACAGGTGGAAAGAGAACTCTTATTTAGATGAGCCAAATTCAAGACAAATGCTTTCAAAAACGATCCAGGTTTTTTTTTCTCTCTGTAATTTCTCTAAGCTCATTATCTCTAAAACTTTTGCATTGTGCCTTTCCCTGTTGTTAAGCATAGCTAAATAATACTGATATATTAATAATAGGATTATCTGTGCCTCTTGGATTTTAATTTCTAAAATTCCAAATAATCTCAGGCATTACTTTGACATTCAGGGTACTGAGGAAACCCAAGGGATATCTTTTTGAAAGAGAAAGAATGTAAAAGATTGAAAGAAGCAACAACTGGAAATTCCAAATCGTCATTTCAGTGACTTTCAAATACCTTCAAAACATGTAATCATTTAATTGATGGAGTTTGCATCGGAAACAAATACATCAGCAATTCCCACTTGCATCTCAGCATTGTTTTCTGTGTGTCTGTGTATGTGCATAACATCTTCGGAAAGGACTTGCGTCTGATACTCTTGTGATGATTTCTCAGACAGAATTAGTGATAGAAACCTAGCCACATGCTGGAGACATTCCCCATTACTGCACAAGTTCAAGCAGAATCATGTGCTGGCAGAGATACCTTCCTGTTAGTTTGTAGTTTGTAGCAGTGGACAGTTGGGCTCTGAAGTCTAGTTTTTATTATGATTTCCAAGGCCGGATGTACCTTAAAATTCACTTTAAATGCTACTCCTATATATCTGAAAAAAGTTCCTAAAACAGACTGAAAGGTCAGAAATTGTGTGTGTGTGTGTGTGTGTGTGTGTGTGTGTGTGTGTGTGAGACAGACAGAGAGAGAGAGAGAGAGAGAGAGAGAGAGAGAGAATAAATTCAGTGAAAATGATGTTATATTTTAGAAGCCTGTAAACATACACTACTCTTCTTTCTTGCAATATTCCAGTAATGAAAATAAAACCCTGAATAGGGTGATTTCTTTTGTGGATAGGATACGTAAGCCCTTTTATAATTAAAGAGCTCCTTGCCAATGGTCACAAGGATTTCTAACTTTAAATGGAACTTGTGAAACTTAAACATTTTTTAAAAGCACAGTACAAACTGTTACAAATTACTGAAAATAGATATAAAATTCTCTTCTAGCCCGAGCAGAGTCCGTGAAGGTAGAAGCTGATCTCTTCTTGATTACAGACTACAGTAAAAGACATTCTGTATTTATCACAACATTAGAAAATTAAAATAAATTTCTCCCAAAGAAATAAAAATATAATAGAGTTCTCAACTTGCAAAGCAATAAAATTATTTGTGTGCCGGGTTTCTTTTAATACCACTGTGATTTTTTCTAAAAGTCGTTCAATTTGATTGTAATTAAATATGTAATGAAAAAGTACTGCTTCAGGGAAGCGATACCAGACATTCTCTAACTGTTAGTTTAATGTATTTCCAACTACTTTGCATCAAATGAAAATGATACTCTGTGTATGCCTGGTCTTAATATAGAATTTGTTAGGCGATTCTGTGTCTTTTAAAAGGGACCCGGGTGGACGCAGGCCTTGCCTTGGCAGTAGTGCCTGAGTCCTCCCAAACCTCGATATTGTTACAGAAAATGAATAGCACAAATACAGGGGAGAAGAAACCTGCTTTTGGACATTTAACTCCTGTCAGCTAATTGCAGATCTATCACAAACAGGAGCACACAGCCTAGCTTTTCCTCTTGGCTGATTTCTCTAAGCTCCCCGTCAGTGATGAACAGAGGTACATCATTTCTTTGGCCTTAAATAATGCCAGGTTCAGTTCCCTTTATACCTGCTCAATCGAGAGCACCATTCCCAAGCCACTGGGAAGAGAAATAGACCGATCCAGGGGTCATCCAGCTGGGCAGATACCCTCAAGTGAGTGAGAAGTCAGCCGGGATGAAATGAAAGCATAAACCTCTGTTGGAGAATGTGACAAAAGTCAAGATGCTTCCGGGACAGATCTGTCTCCTAAGGATGCCTAGGAAGTATTTGTTGGTGTGAAGCTTTTCCAAGTGAGGCAATAGGTAACTGGGTAAAAAAAGCAAGCATGAAGTGTTGGGAAAAAATACTAGAGAATTTTGAGGAATGTTTCTACCCTTCTTAAAAGCAGCCTCCCATGTCCGAACCCCCAAGCCTCCTTGTGGAGCAGCTTCCCAGAGCCCCTCTGGCTTCCCTTACCTGGTTCCTGCTAGGACTCCCTGGCACTTGCAATCTGCTGATTAGGGTTAATGTATTATGTCCTGATATGGCAGATTGAAAATGAAATCAATAAATGCCTAAAACAAATGGGCTTTTGAGATGTCCCATCCAATCTGGGTCTTTAAGGGTGAGGCGAGAGGCAGGAGAAGAAAATCAGGAAACAAGTGGGAAAAAGGAAGGACCACTTACGCAATCAATTTCAGGCCAAAACACCATGCGGACAAAACAATTTCCAGGTCCCTTGTTCTTCCCAATTTAGGGATATGCCCTAAATAACAGTGATAGCTACAAGAATTTGTATTTCTAGGATGCTTTGGGCTTCATTGTGTGTGAAAGTATTTGCATGCTATTTATCTTGGGGTAAGCAAAGGGATGTGTGGCATGAGATATTTAAACGTTCACGATACGAGCTTGTCTTTCTGTGTATGTTTAAACAAAGTGAGGGAGTGACGAAGGTGAAACCACTCTGTTGGTTCCCATTCTCTTGAGTCTTTTCCCCACTGGCCAATAAATTAAAGGTAAACTTCACCTCGAACAGCTAGACCCCTCCCCTGCCTTGCTCTTGCAATTCTAGAACCTCACTCATTAATCCAGAGTCCTCACTGCCATGAGGTGGAAAAGGAGGTTCCCAGGTCATTTCCACTCCATTGCAGTGTTCAGTGTTGTCCCTGCTGACTATGTTTCCCATGTAAATAAACCTGTGCTATTAAGGTGCAAATTACAACTTTTAAGTAATGATTGCTAATCGTCTAATGTTTACTGCCACACAAGGACATTCATGAAAACAAAATCTGCATTATTCATCTCCATATTAAATAAACAAAATAAATTGAGGGAGCTGTTCTTCCCTGCAAGATTCTCCACAGATCTGGAGCATCAGAAAGCTCCGGGAAGTCAGCAAGACGGAACTATCTAATCGCTTTGGGGAGAGCAGAGACTAATCGTAAGACTTCCGTACACATTAGATATTCATGCGTCCATGGTTAAAAAAAAAGATTTTATGTTCTATTGTAACTGGCTGGCATTAATATAAACACAATAGTTCAGGCTGGTGAAATGAAAGCTGTATTACACATGCGTGTGGACAGTGTCTGAAGTGCAGATTGCTGGGGAGAGAAGAATTAGAGTATGTCTACAATTTAAAAAAAAAATTTTAAGCACTCTGCATCCTACAACACGCAAACAAATCAAAATGCTGTTTCGTTTTACGTTACCCTCCTGCCATCTTCCCTAAAATGAATAGGGAGGAAAGCCTGGTAGAAAATCCTGTAATATTTTCAGGTGAGAGTGGATGCCTTTTAATGGCAAGTAAAATATATGTCAAAGAAGCAAGCTAAGCACGCTCTCACACACACACAAACCCTGGGTACTGTAGGTAGCTTTCTAAACTTTTTTTTGCCTTGCTTTAAGTAATAGAATGATGGAACAGCATAGCTTTGAGAAGCCAGGGAGAATAAAATTTCGGAGGGAAATATTCAGACTCCCCTCTTTCCTCACATCCCTTCTTCCTGCAGGGGGAGGAATATAACAAATAAAGACTAAAATTCCCCATCACTTATAATATCGTCCTGTTGGTTCTATTTGGAAAGCTACTTTATTAGAAAGTTTTATAATCGATTCCTTGAAACACAGAATTTAAAATGAAAAATGCAAAGGAATTTAATAACCTCTGACCAGTTCCTGGGAGAAAGAGCTGCAGGAGGGCCTCTGATTCACTGTCAGACTTTTTCTATCTTCCATTATTCATTAATCAAGTTAGAAATCAAGCTTTCAACATCAGTCCATGGGAGTAATTACTTACAGTTGTGCTTTGTATTCAATTTTAAGCAGTGATAAAAGTTAGGATGGCCACAGTCTTAGAATCCCCCTTTTCTGCTTTCCTGGATGCTAACTGGCTAAAGAGTCCCCCAGTGGATAACTTTGCTTGAAAGTAACCACTCCTGCTGAAACAGAGTAGGGTACTGATGACCTCAGATGAGGGAGAAAAGACTGTAGGAAAAACTATCTGCTTTATTAACATAGAGCAAATAAATACTATTAGAGGGGCTGCGCTGTATACAAAATGTATTAGTCCATTTCAGCTTGAAAGAGATTCCCACTTCTTCCAGTAAAAATAAATCATGAAAACAAACAGACACCAAGAATACAATAGGCCAGAAAACTGAAACTACAGTAACAAGTTTCTAACACACACACATACACACACACACACACACTCTGTAAACAGACTAGCCAACGCCAATAGATACCAGCTTAATGAAAGGATCTAATTTAAATAATGTGATACAGTGTTATGTTATGTATACCTGGATCCTCATTGGTCAGAGGATAATTATAATCAAAGTAGTGCAATTCTGAGCAAAGCACTTTTTGTAATGAGCTCACGAAAGGGGACATGTCCAGTCATTCTGGTAATTTAAATTACTGCCTAGTTGTTGATGGCCTTTACCGGAACAACAGGAAAAAAAAAAAAAGTAATTTTCAGGGCAGTATCACTTCTTGCTGGATGGTAGCCCAGGGTTCTCTTTAGGGACAACAATAAGGACGTTATCTCAAATAATCTAGCTACACTTAAACTCATGTTGCGAGAACTAGATGAGACAGGCTCACTCTTGCTGGCTCTGGGAGGCCATCGCACACACTGCACACTGGCAGATTGTAAAGTAGTCTAAGTTTCAAAAGAAAAAAAAAGGGAGCTATTGTTTTCAAAGGAGGTAGCTAGAGTTGAAATAAAAAGAGAAGAAAATCCTTCACTGCCTCAGTAAGTTATGAATATATACGTAGTAAAACTATTTTCAACATTTTGGTCTTAGGGAAACAATTTTAAAAATATACAACTCTAAGATTTATAAATGATATTTCCACACGTGACTCTAACCAACCTACAGATGGTTAGGGAAGCAATTTCGTACTCAGAAGTGAAAATAACACAGATATTTCAAAGGACATGTGCTGCCATTCAGGCTGCAATCGGGTTGTGCTGGAGGCTGAGCGTGGTGGTCCCGCATGTGGAGACGCAAGTACTCGCTTTCCCTAGATTTGTGACTAAGTTTGAATTTCTCCTAAGGGTGACTTTGCAAAGTTTACCAAAGTGTTCCACCAAACTTCTCCCTGTGTCTTTCAGCTGGAACAGAATAAAATGTGCTGATGGGATTGCAAAAGTAAAACCTTAACTAATGTTACCTAAAACCAAAAGAGCCAAGCTAGACAGAAGAGAAGGAGGGAGGGAGAGAGAGAGAGAGAGAGAAGAAAAGCAGCAAAACTTACTTTTTTTGCTAAAGCCCTGATTCAACTAAAGGACACAAAGAAATAAAAACGCCCACATGAAAAGCCAAACAAGATAATAATTGTGCATGTCTGGCTCTGAATATAGAGGGCAAGGCTTGCGTCACTGGCACTCTGAGTTACCATGGTGAGTGATTTATTGATATATATCAAGAATGAATAGATCAAAGCCAGTGAGATGACAGGTGATCAATCAAATGTCAAATCAAAACTAGCAATCAAGTGGAAAGCTGATTTTTCAGTGGGTGGGTCTGGCAGGAGAAAAATGAACTTTCATATTACACTTCCGAGAAACAAAACCCCAGCATACTATTAAAAAAGCAATTAAGCAACCCAAAAGAAAAAAAAAAAAAAGAAAAAAGAAAAGAAAAGAAAAAGAAATCCTTTGGAAGATCTATTGTCCAGATCCATTAACCTGTCCCTGTTTTTTTTTTGGGGGGGGGTCGGTTGGTAAATAAGGATTCAGGTGAGGTAGCTCCTATCAGACAAACCAATGTGCACGTGAAGTTTGCAACTCTCTCTGGGCAAAGAAAATTCAGAAGTGCTTCATTTTATAAAGGGGCATCCTCCCCTACTTCTCTCTCTTTCTTTTCTGTCTTTCTTTCTCCTTCTTTCTCTTTCTTTCTTTCTTTCTTTCTTTCTTTCTTTCTTTCTTTCTTTCTCTTTCTTTCTCTCTCTCTTTCTTTCTTTCTTTCTTTCTTTCTTTCTTTCTTTCTTTCTTTCTTTCTTTTCCTTCCTTCCTTCCATCCTTCCTTCCTTCCTTCCTCCCTCTCTCCCTCCCTCCCTCCCTTCCTTCTTTCCTTCCTTTCTTCCTTCTTTCCTGCCTTCCTTTCCAGAGAAGACAGATGACTGAATAGATTCCTATGCATGGATCTTTTCAGAAAACATTCAAAGGTTGGTTCATCCTCTTCCTGGGGTGCTTTTTCTACCTAGCGATCAAAGCTAAACTCCCATTGCTCGCCCCACAGCCAGCTTGCAGCCCTGCAGCCTGAGGCTTGGGCAAACCTCCCACTTCAGTGCCCCAAGACCCTTCCAGGGGAAACTCCGTCCCCGGAGGCCAGAAGCTGTTGGCACTGACCACGCAGAGGGCCAAGGGGGTGGAGGGGCTGTCTCCCTACTCCGCACCCCAAATTCTTAATTGGACTGTGGCTGCGGAGGCAAGAACAGACCAGGAGAAAAGTTAGGGGTGGGGTAGAGGGTGGAGGAAAAAAAGTTTAAGGAGGGAAGGCTTGGTGGGATAGCTCCCCCCCACCCAACTGGCGTCTGGAAAGGGGAGGATTTGGGAGAGCTGAGAAGGCGAGAGAGGATGGAGTTATTCGAGGGGCACCCGGAGCGAACTCCCCTGAAAGCTGAAGGGGGTGGCGTCCCGGGGCACCCCGGGGCAAGGAGGGCGGGCGAGGAGCTCGGCGCGCAGGGCGCAGGACGCAGGGCGGCCGGCTGGGCAGCCCCGGCGAGCGAGCGAGCGGAGCCGCGTCTCTTACCTGCTGCCCGCCTGGGTGCCTGCTGTTTCCTCCTTGGCATCGCTCTCCTCGCGCTCCAGTCCCACTTCGGGCGCCCCAGCCCCGAGCCGCGCGCGGGGCCCGCAGTCTCTCTCGCCTCTCTGGGTCTCCTCCGTGTCTTGCCCGGTGGCTCCTAGGACGTCACTCGGCCTCTGTCCCCCTGACGATCCCCCCTGCAACTCCGCCACCACGGGCCGGAGACCCCCCTCTCCGGCGGCAGACACGGCGGCTGGTGCCGGCTGGCTGGCTCGCAGTGGAGGTTGGTTTTGCCTTGTTTGTTTGTTTGTTTTGGGTTTTTTTTCTCTCTCTCTCTCTCTGTTTTTGTTTTTGCTTTTGGATGTATATATATATTTGTTTTTGCTTTTTTTTTTGTGGTGACTGGTGAGACACTTGATTTCTTTATTAAACATCCAAGACCGGGTTCAGATGGAAAGGACGGCGGGCGCACACGCGCCACACGCACACGCGCGCGTAAAGATAAGGAAGAAGAAGAAAAAAAGCAATCCTGGGAAGGTAGTGGGTTTCTTCTTTTTCTTCTTCTTCTTCTTCCTCCTTCTCCTCTTTCCCTCTTCCTCCTCCTCCACCTCCTCCTCCTCCTCCTCCACCTCCTGCACCTCCTCTCCTCCTCCTCCTTCTCCTCCTCCTCCTCCTCCTCCTCCTTGGTCTCGATGGCGGATCCGCGCGCGGAGCGATGCGATCACTCACGGTGGGTCTGAGGCTGCTGTCAGATCTCCGTCTGGGAGTGATATGCGAGAGGACAGGAGCGGGTTTGGGAAAGACAGAAAATCTGGAATCCACTCACTCACTCACTCACTCACACGCAGACACACACACAGACACACGCACGCACTCTCGCTTCCTCTCCCACACACACTCACACCCCCCACATGCGCGCACACACACACGCACACGCACACACTCGCACACACACACACACGCACACACACACTCACACTCGCGCTCACACACACAAGGCAGGGCGAGGCGATGCCAGCAAACATCGATCCCGCTGAACAAACTGAACATTAACAAACTCCTCCTCCTCCTCCTCTCCCCGCGACCTGATGACAGGGAGAAATTTACTCCCCAGCCGCAGAGCGGCAGGCAGAGGGAGTCTATTAAAGGGACAGTGTCCCGGCGCCGCCGCGGAGAGGGGCTGGGGCAGAGAGCCCCGGCCTGCCAAGCCCCTAGGGGATCTCGATGCCCACCCAGCCCGGGACACCCCTCCGGAGGAGGATGGGGGCAGGGAGGAGGACGCAGGGGAGCAGGGAAGGGGTGGGCAGCCAGCAGGGCAGCGTGGTGGTTAAACTTGGAAGCTGGGCGCCAGCGCCCACATCAGGAGGGGCACAACTTAGGTTTGCTTGGGGCAGGGGAAGGGGAGGGGACCTTATCCAGGGGGCTACCCCCAACCTTCCTCTTAACCGAATCCCCCAAAATGTCCTGCTTACCTGCCCCCATTAAGTTTAGTTCTCCTGTTCCACCCACTGTCTACATGATTCAAGGTGTTCTTAAAACAAAATCTGCCTTCTGCAGAGCACTCTGGGATAGGCTCAGGGCTGTAGTGTTTTTGTTACCTTTAAGCCGTATTTATTGAGCACCTACTCTGTACCTGTTCAGGAGACACAGCAGCCACAGAGAAAGGAAAATCCTGGCCCTTTGGTATTTATATTCTAATGGGGGACAGCAGACATACCCCCCTGATGTCCCATCTTTGCTTAAATGTCACGCCCTCCTGAAGGGCCACCTTATTTATCATTTCCTGAGCACCCCATCCCATTTCTCCATTTTATTTTTCCCCACCAGGCTTGTCAATATGGCACACGCTGTCTCCAGTTTTCTGTTTGGTTAACCGAGATCCCCTCTAGACTATGAGCTGCGCTGGGAGGAGGGATTTTTGCCTCTTTTGTTCTATAATTACCTCCAAGGATGACAGAGCTTAAGGCTCATCATGGGGCTGCCCTGAAACATTTGTGCAATGAATGAAAACTCAGTAACTGCACATGTATCCTAAATTCAGAATGATACACTGCATGAAGATGGCAAGACAGGGCGTCGTCCTTGGGATTTGATGGAGATGTCCACCTAGACAGATGGACACCAACCTTTATCATTGAGGGCTCTTACGGGTCCAGTACCTTCCCAGGTATTGGGGACCAGTCTATGAACAGGTAGAACCTGAACCTTGCCCTTAGGGAGCTCTCCTTCCTGTGGGAGTGACAAAGAGCTAAGAAGAAGCCAGGGACATAGGCAGAGAGGAAGTGTGCTTTGGACCGCGATGCACCTGGACTTGGAGGGTGGAAAGTTAGTGAGCACCTAGGTGGAGAAAGTTGAGTCAAAACTGACTTCTAAATGTTGAGAAGGAGCTCAGTAAAAAGGAAACTCTGACACAGATACCCTGACCTTACAAAGACAGGTATCGCAGGAAGCATCTGCTTTCTGCACCAACCTCCCCCACCAGCCCCTCTTAAAATGCACACGGCTGGCTGCTCTTCTTACCCTGGAACAAGGCTTTCTAACCTTGGCACCATCAACATTCTTGGGCACATACCTCTTTGTCGGAAGGGGCTGTCTTGTACAAAGTAGAATGGTTCCCAGAAGCCCTGGCTATTACCTGCTGAGCACCAATGCCTTCGACTTTCTCTATCAGAAATCCTGGGTAAAGGACCAGGAATCTGCATTTTGAACAAACAACCCCCAGTCCCACAAGCTACTCTCCTGCTTGCTGACCTTTTCTCTCTGGGTATCTGACAAACCCAATACTGCTAGCTATAAAACCAAGTCATGCTTAGATATTCATACAGTGTAGGGCTCCCAGGGGTGACGTTGTCATTGTGGGTACTGGGATGAACTTTTACCCATCTTGCCCCTTTCTTTCCCATTCTCATGCCCACGGGAAGCAAGACCTTACCTGTGTGGCCTGGGACACCTCCTATGCATCCCCGCCCCCGCCCTTCCTCCTGGGCAATGACCAGGAATGACTGGGTCCACTAATATCTTTTGTAGCTGTTCTTCTGGGCTGTAGGAAACTTAACTTTCTCCATCCTACTTGTCAGCCACGATGTGTCATTGTCACTGTTCGCAAAGTGCTGTTTAATCATTTTTCACATCGCCACATGCTTCTGCACCTCAGAAGTGTAGCAAAGGTTGCTAAGTCACCTGCCCTCAAACGGCCCTCACCCACAAGCAACCCCGCCTAATCCCAGCCTAGAGAAAATTTATAGTTGCATCTGAGCTGCGGAGTTTCTCGCAGTTTCTTTCCAACAGTCTCAGAATTTTGCCTTCACTCCCTCCTGCTCCTTAGTAGCTGTTCCTAGTAAGTCTGCAGTACCTATCTTTTACTAGCTGCCAGTGTATTGTTGAGCCCACACTTTTGGAGTGTTCTTGCGGTAATTTGTATTTTTTTCTTACTGCTACTAAAGCAGAACAGTTAGTTTACTTATCAACAAAGTAGATGATGGCTACACATGGGGATGAATAGCAGGACGATACTCAGATACTTTTGAGTGGTGCAGACATGACATTAAGTAACATTGACTCGCACAGGGAGGAAGTTACTCGCTTTCGATTACCTTTTAACTTGAGAAAGTCTCCATTTAGGGTTGGGCATCTTTTCTGTATATAACACTTGCTAACTTGTGTTCTTAACCAAGATATTCCAGATCTCAGACTTGGAAGCTTGGGGTAGAGCAAGTCTATCTAGCTGAACTTTTACAAAGTCATCTGTTTTCGTTGAGTTCATGTTAGGGTTCCCTTCTACTTTAGTCAAAGACACTTGGCTCCATGTGTGGCAGCAATCCCAATCTCAGAAAATAAATATATTTAAGGGCCCACCAAGAGGACGTGTGGTGCAGGTGACGGCAGAATGTGCCAAACCACCACATGCATTACTAGAATTGGCAAAAGTACTGTGCTAACCCACACGCACTGGCTCTTTGGGAAACTTCTTCCCAGAATTGACAACTTACACTAATGCTGTGTTTAAGTCTTAAGGACTTAGGTTCCTGGGATCCTGCACTCAAACTATGGGATATGTAAGGGCATGAACCAATTGGCATGACTGTCCCGGAAGAGTTGTTCCCACCCTGGCGGAGGATCGGAATCACCTGGGCAATGTTATTATTACTATTCTGCTTGTTAAATTAAAGAAGCCCAAGCCCCACCCCAGACTTACTAAATTTGATCCCAGGGTGGGACCAGAAAATCTGAAAATTTTGCAGTTGCCAAGTGATGCTGACGAGGTGCCAGGTATGAAAACCTTTCCTATACACAGGTCTGGGTTTTGTCATCAAGCGAGTCAAGTGTGGGGACTTTTATTGTGCATGAGGACCACAAAGCAAATCTAATCATGCATTTCCTCAGAGGGGTCAGTTGAAGGGGCATTTCGGGGTCCCTAGATGCCTGTGAATTCCCCATTTTGTACACTTTATACCGAGGGGTTGTTTTGGTTGCTATGTGGCTGTCCGTCTTACCCCGGGACTCCGAGTTAATGCGATGAAAACAGACACTTGCTGAGAGCCTACTGTGTATGGGGCATTTCCCAGACACCAGGCAGCCCGTGGACCCCTGGAGTGGGTGGGGCTGTCTCCACCACTGCGGGGCCTTTCCGGGGACGAGATTTACACTCACTTCCCCTCCCACAGGATTCTTCCTCCAAATCTGTTTCTAAGCTCAGAGGTCCCCTCCCGTTCCCACCTATCTCTCTTGCTTTGTGGGCATCTTTCCCATGTACTTTCCTGTTTATTTGTCTCCTCTAATTGAACTATAAGCTTGATTCATCTCTATGTTTCTCTACTAGAGCTCAAGGAAAAAAAAAAAAAAAAGAAAAAAACCTGTGCAATCACTGAATACCAAGGTAGGCATATTTGCAAGGAAAGGTGTACTATAAAAGCGCCTCAGGTCCACAGAGTCTGTATTAGATATGGATCTCTTGCTTTTTTTCGCCTGTTTGCCATTTTTCCGATGGATGCTGTTGTCTCTCATCAACTTCTCTACTTTCGTTTTTTTTTTTAAACCACTCCTCTCACTAGTCTAGTGTTTTCTTCACATTCTCTTAATACCACCTCTTCCGGGAAGCCCTCCCAGGTGATGGCATATGGTTCACACTTCTCTGGTTGCTATTCTCTCACAGCTCAGAGACTCAAGGTAGAGGATGGCTCCACATATGGAAGTTCACTGGCAAGGAGAACCGTTTCATGCTTGGGAGTTGGGATGATGGTTACCTAACAAAGTGGGCCTGGGTGGCTTCTGAGGGGGTGAGATTGTTCTTAATCAGGGTTCAGTGCATTCAGTCTGGAAGGTGGTTCATTGCCCACTTCCAATTTGTGTGCTTCTGCATACTTACGTAATGCCTCAAGAAGAAGAGGTGGTGTGCTCAGACTTTGTTGCATATTATAACAACTGGGTGACTTAAAAAAAAATCCCAACAACCGTATCTCACCCTGGAGCCATTGCATCAGGCTGTAGGGGTAGGATCTAGCCATGGGAATTTTTTTAAACTCCCAAAGGATTCCAATGTGTGGCTGAGTTTGAGAGCCAAGATATCATTCAATTTTGCCATTGAGGGTATAATTCATTGCCTGTATCTTAAGTCATTTAAGTTGTTTGAGATGTCTTTCCCCCTGGTATGCCATGAAAGCTTTCAGATAGCAATCTCTGGTGATGTCCTACCCTGTGACACCTGGTGCCACAGAGAACAGCAAGGGCAATCCCAGGTTGGGGAGAGTGGTGAGGAGCAACTCCGGGGGGCGATGGGGTGGTGAATAAGGGGCGAGGGCAGAGCCCACTTGAGGGTTAGGGACAGGAAAAGCATCTCTGAGAAGGCAGCCTGGAAACCGAGGTCTGGAAGCAGCCAACCAGGAAAGAGGGCGGGAAATTGGAAGGGACAGCCCGGCCTCTGAGAGGAAGGGGAGAGTGAGTGGGCAGCGCTGAGATTCAGAGGCACAACCAGGGGGGGGAAAGCGGACGAGGAGAGGGGAGATGGGGCTCCATCACAGAGGAGCTCCATCCTCCTGTCAAGTTTGAATTTTATCCTTTCAGCTGTTGACAAGGGGTAATTCATTTATGTATTCCCTGAAATCACCTAGTCCATTAGAGACGGTTTGCTCCCCAACATAAGGAAAACTATGTCTTGTTCTGCTGGGTGGAAATGTGTTTTCTAAAAACAGTCAAGGTTGATGACTATAAAGTTTGCCAATGCTTCAGGCATTGGCCAGCTTGCTTCTCGGAATAAATCCTCCAAAAGTTATCAGGTTCTCCTTTGACAAAACTATCGTGATTGGGCGAGGTGTAGAATTTTGCAACTGCAATTAAGCACTCTGTATATTTTAAACAGGACGATTGCTGAGTGGGCAGGTTGGGGATAGGGAGCTGTTAGATTTAACATACATCACATTTCTCCCGGGGAGTTGGCTACTTATGGTTGGTGACAGTGTTTTGCTGCTGCTGAAGAATCCAGACCAAGTCTCTGGCCCAGTAATCCATTGCTCAACTTCATTAACGACAGGAAGACATTAAGTGAAAGTAAGGACTGGAACAGCCTGGGCACCCTGTGATGGGCAGCCTTTAAGTCCTGGGCTCTGGTATATTTTATGCCACCTTGACTGTGACTCAAGCTCCGCTTCCTAGACTCATTAGAACTGTGTGCCCCAAAGTGCCCCTCAACTCTCAGAAGCAAATAGAGAATGATATAATTCACTCTGAGAACACCTTCCCGTCTTATCCAGAGCATGTCTTATCTATTGTGATTAGGCATTAAGCGTTCTATTGTCCTGAAAATTTCATGAGATTCTCCCCCTGCTTGCCGGGATTATGTCAAAGTGACTTGTCCTGAATGCTGTTTGCGCCTTAACTGTTGCGGGGCTGTCCAACAAAGCTAAGGAGCCCACAGGTTTAAAATGGTTGGAGTGTCTGGGATGGCGCCAAGCCCTCCTTCTAGGTGTGGCTTGCTCTTGCTTCCCTGTGATAAACGTTTGGGGATGCTGAGATCAAATGTGCTTGCAAGTAGTTTATTTAGGAAATGATGCTAGAAGTTCCCAGTCAGAGTGAGGAGGAGGAGAAGGCAGCCGGCTTGGGGTGTGGCAGCTAGAGGGTGAGGGGAGACAGTGCTGATTTTGCTCCTTCGGAGGTGCCCTCCAAAGGCGAGAGAGCAGAGATGTTTATCAAGCTTCTCCTGCCGGCCACGGGGCCAGCGCTGCTCCCGACCCTCTCTGCAGGCAAACGGGCTATCGTGTTGCTGACCGCTACAGTTCCATCACTAAGTGAGGCAGAGGCAATGCCTTCTGCATCAGAACCACCAGGACTGTGACCCTCACAAGGGCAAGGAGGGGGCCTGCACTCGCCGCAGTGTCCCCACTTCTCAGTGGAGCCCCAGGCCGACATTCACCTTCACAACGCCATGGAATGAAGCTGCGAGGCCCGCAGGGCTCTGTGGTGCTGCTGACGGCTTCCCTCGTTTGGTTCACAGGATGTGCTTAGTCCTTGCTTCTGAGTCTTTCCTCTCCCTGAGTTTGCCAGCCTCTGTCCCCATGGTGGTCATTCGTGGAAACAGGGACCTCTTTTCTTCCTCCCTGGTGGCTCCCTCTTGGAGTTGTGGAGCAGAGTTTTCATTATTCTCATAGCTGGAGCTTTTGGGCAAAATCAGCACATGCTCTGACACATATGAGTACACTCTTAAAGAAAAGGTGGGGGGCACAATTTGAAAATTAGGATTGTCCCAGAAATACTAAGCCGTAGGATCACTGTGTGTAGGCCAGGTAGGCATCAGGGAAGAAAGGCAGGTGTGGGTTTAAAATCAGAGCATCCAGCATTTAGAAAAGTATTTTCTAGCCTGAGCATGTTCTCTTACCTCTCGAGGCCTCAGTGTTCCCATCTGTCAAACGGGGCTGATCATATCACTGATTCAGTTGGGGTGTAGAAAGAATGCTGTGAACATATACAAAGCACTCAGCACACCAGATACAGGGCGATCCCTGGGAAGCACGTCCACATTATTAACCTTTTTATAAGCATTTGTTGATTTGATTGACTGTTGTTTACCAAGCGCTTTTAGATCTGAGGTCCAGTCTAACGTTTACTAAGGGCTAAACTCACTTTAGCTCAATACCTTGTATTTGCAATGACACCAGCTTACAGCAACGCCCACCAGCCCTGCACTACCTTTCCCCACCAGCGCCCGCTGAGCACCTGCTTCGGCCCCCGCCCGCAGGGTCTTCTGTTTACCTGCAGGGGGCGCGTCAGGGGACAACGCACCTGCCACGCTCTTACGGGCCTCAGTCAGGGGTAGGACAGGCAAACGACAGTGAAGATAACACAGGAGATGACACTTACGGAGCACTTGATGCCAAGTACTGTTCTATGCATTTGGACAGAAAAGCGTATCCATCCCTTATTCCGTGAAGGGCGGCGCTTCGGTGGTCTCCATGGCGCATAGGAGGAAACCGAGGCGCGCGCAGGTTAGGTAACTGCCCTGAGCTTACAGAGATAGCGAACGGAGAAGTCTGGATGCAGATCCTTCTGGTGTGGCACTGGCTCCCGTAGTCTCAATCCCCATGCGCTGGGGCCGCTTGGTTATGCTGTGTTCCCCGTGACTTCCGGGTCACCGGCTGCCTGTTTTTTCACTCCATGGCCTGGCCCAACTCACACTCTGCGGCCAAAGAAACTTACGTGCCCGTGGTGTTTCCCAGAGAGCGAAACAGACTCCTGGGCTCCACCTCTGGCGCTCCTGGTTTTGCAGGTCTCTGGCAGTGGGGAAGCTAAGTGTTCTGAGAATGTGTATTTTTTTATTTTTTTGTTTTTTATTTTTTGGTAATACTGGGAATTGAACCCAGGACTTTCTCACTGAGTTACATCATTAGCTCTTTTTAAATTCTGAGTCAGGGTCTTAGCCAGTCGTTTAGGCTAGATTCCTGCCTCACCCTTTCAGAGCGCTGGGTTTACAGGTGTGCACCACGCCCGACTGGAATGCGCATTTCTGACCATCTTCTAGGAGGCCCTGAAGCTGCTGGTCCAAAGACCACACTTTGCATCTCTGGAATCCCAACAGGGTGATGTTGCTTTCCCTCCCCTAGGGGCCTCCTGCCAGTGTCTGCAGACCTCTGGGCCGGTGATACCCCAGGGGTGTTGCTGGCGTCCAGTGGGCCTTTGTGGATGTCACATCTTGGGCGAATGTCACACATCCTGCAGTGCACAGGGCAGTCCCCAGCGAGCAGAGTGATCTGGTCCGATTGCCAGGAGGGCCGAGTGAGGACGCGGGTGTGGAACACAAGGGCAGAGACCTTGGCGTGCACAGGAAGCGCGGGTGGGGGTGGGGTGGGTGCTTGTTGAAAATGTGGCTGCTGATAAGTGGGACTTGCGCGTGTCCGAGAGGCTGCCCTTCCAACCAGTTCTGACAGGGGAGGCTCCTGCAACCTACACCGGGACCCCACCTTTAGTAGCCAAAGCAAAAATGCACCCCGTGGTAGGTAAAGGTCTTGATTTAGGGCTCAGGCTACAAGAGACTTCTCAGCAATGTAACATAAGCATCACTTGCATTTGTTCCAAACAAAACTTTGGTAATCTTCTTTAATAATCCTCTTTCAACTCCCCCTGCTGTAAGTTTTGCCCTGAAAGCAACACTGAGCAGGGGGGCTGGAGGGATGAAGCCCTCCCCTCCTCTCGCAGCAGCAGGCGGGGCCTGTTTTAAATGAGACCCCGGGTCGCCCTGCTTCCGTGTCTCGGAGCGTCAAGTGGGGCCCATTGTTGCCCGCTGTAGTGGCTCCTTTCCCAAAGCTGCGTGCTCACGGTGGGCGCTGCACCGGCCTGACTTGCAGGGTCTGCGAACGCCAGATGAAAAAGCGGCTGCCGTGAAGATGGTTGCTCTCTTGGGAAAGGTCTATGGGAGAAAAGGGACTCTGAGCCCGGCCCTCCAGAGACGGCAGCCCAGCCCTTGTGATAAATGGTAGCATTAACAAGGTTTGGTTGAGAGGGAACCTACAGATTTATGACTTCCTGTGTCCGCCAGCAGATGTCATTACGGCTGACAGAACAGAAGGCCTTTCAAGAGCGAGCTGGGGCGGGGCTGGGAAGAGGGGAGAAAATAAAATCAAAGGCAGAAGCCCAAACTAGTGTCTGGGTGGTGGGATTAGCGTCGATACTGTCGTTTTAGGGATGCCGGGAAGTTGCACCAAACATCGCGTGACATCTTTGGGACCTGGCCTCTGAGATTCAGGCAGGCACTCTCAACTGAAAGACAAAGTTATCGGCTTTCCTCAAATAAGAAGACCTCCGGGTTTTGTTCCCTTAAACATTCTCTAGGATAAAATGAGTACTTTGGCACTGCATAAACATATATTTTACCCCGAAACATCATTTTGATGGGTTACATGTATTCATTTCGTAAATATGGCAGCTCATTCTGAAATTCGTTTGATATACATATAATTTTACCCATTTAAAAATTGTTTTATAGGATGTCATTGGTATTTTATGTGCCAGAATTTTGTGTGGTATTGAAAAATGGCATTTGTCAGGGGACCAAAGGCCCATATTAGGAAGTACAACTTCTAACATGTACTTAACAATAATTACAGGCCACATTTCCTCCTTTTAATCTGCACCCAAAGATTTACCTTCTGTGGGTAAAGAAGGCTTTATTTTTTTTCTCTTTTTGTAGTTGACTAATGAATACTTTTTTTGCTCTGGACTAACGACTACTTGACTGTATCTCATCGTTTGGGTTCAGGTGGGAAGGGCCCCCAAATTGAAGCCAGAGAGAACAATGCTGATTCCACGCATTGTCTTTTTAGTTCTGTCCAACAAGTTGTTTCCCATCCTGGTCTTGGCAGAAATTAAGACCGTGGAAGACTCTAAGAAGGACAGCAACAGCGTCCCTTTGACTCTTAGGCTGTCAAAAAGAAATCATTTCAAGCAAAAACTTGACCTTGAATCTTCCGTAATTACAGCCATCACGTTGATATTTGTATTGCAGTGAATATTTAATATCAATGAGTTTTTATTTTTACTTTTGATTTTTTTGCAGGGCCAGGGATTGAACGCAGGGCCTTGCACATACTAGGCAAATGCTTTACCACTGAGCCACATCTCCAGCATCTCCTCTGAGATTTTCAAACTAATATTGTGGGTGAAAAGATGGTTCCCTCCATAACACCTTCTGCAGACCAGTCTGGGGTGTCAGGTGGTGACTCACTGCTAAGCCGGGGGCTGCAGGCGCTTGCTTTCCCACTCACTGTCTGCATTGTCGTGGGTCACTTCCTTAAGTTCTTTAAACACATTTTCTCAACTGTGAAAGGGGGACCATGAGTGCACTCTTCTCTTAGAGTTTTTGTCTAATGAGCATTGAATGCAATGTTTGTGAAGTGATTAGCCGCTTGGCACAGGGGCGGAGCTCGATAAATTAGCTATTGTTATAATGATTAATGTTAAAATATCTTCCCTCTTGATTGTTTCACAGGTAGGCATGCCAACTCCTGAGCTGATTCGTGGGTCACCTCGAAAAGAAATCCAATAATAATAACAACATTAATTGCAGCTGTCACATATTGAACATAGACGAAGTGCCCGATGCTATGCTAAATGGCTGACGTGCAGGATCTATGGAGTCTAATCCATACAACAGCCTTATGAAGCAAGGTATCATTACTTGCATGTGCTATGCAAAGAAGCTCAGATTGGAGGGTTTGTCAGGAATTTTCAAACTGGAGTGCACTGAGTGCTGGGTTCCCTTGCAGAATTTCTGACTCAGTAGGTCTGGGCTGAGGCGCCAAGATTTTCGTTTTAGCAAGTCCCCAGGTGCTGTTACTGCTGGCCTAAGGACCGCACTGGAGAAACACTGATTCCAGTCACTTGTTCAAGCTTACAAAATGAGTAAGCAAGAGGATGAGTTTCCAAAATTGAAATTTTGACTTAGAAATGTACTCTTCAAACATCTGTATTTCTTCAAATTTTCTAAAATCAGACTTTGGAATTAAGAGCTGGTTGTCATATTCGCAAAGCACAGTAGCTAGGACAGCTGCTTATTTGCCTGAAATGTCCCATTCCATGAGGTTTTTCATGGCACAAAACAGTTGGTGGGACCTTAAAGGGGAGGATTTCAGGGACATTTGCAGAAGGACCACTGAGTCCTTAAATCACCCCTACCTGGCCATGCTTCAGACTGGCAGTCCTGCAGAAGTAAAGGATTAGCAGGAGCTGGGACCCAGGTCCAGCTGCAAAATTCATTATAAATTCCAAGATGGAACCCAGCTGGGCAAGCCACACCTGGCTGCCATCTGTGCCCGAGAGGCATGTCATTTCCTAGGTTCCTGACCAGGCAGAATGCACAACACACAACCCACTTGGGCATCAGAGGGCTCTGGATCCCTTGAATATTGTAACTAGTCAGCCAGGGGACCGCTGCTGCAAGTGCCATTGGTGTAAAAACTGGGATATGTTTTGTTTCATGCTGGATGCTTTGGGACTGCAGGAGAGGAACTTTACAGAAGCATGCAGTGCAAAATATGAAAGGAAGCAAAGGACATAGGGCTAGAGCTAGGATAAAAGCTGAAAGTCCCTTAGCGAATACAGAAATCCCGCAAAAGGTCATTGGTACTTTTATTTGGTTGTAAATGCAAAGAACTGGAATCTAAATATGTAGGCAAAGTGCACATCAAGAAATGTAAATACTCAGGACCTTGAAGAAAAGAGATAAATGTAGGAAAACAGTTGGTGTCATGGACAATGGCAGAAGCGGGCTAATGAGTGACTGCAATGGTACAGGATGGAGGGCTGGGGTGTGCGCTGGATTTGCTCTCTAAAGCCTGAGATCTCAGAGCTAACTCTATAGATTTAATTGACCTGTCTATGAAGGCCCTTCCTCTCCTATATACTTGGATGGATTCATCTGTACATTCATTCATTCATTCATTCATTCACTCATTCATTCAACAGTTTTTTACTGAGCATGTGTTACAGGCCAACTACTCTCCTAGACACAGGTAGTAAAAGCTCAGACTCTAGTCTGTTCTCCTGAAGGTTAATCATTAATGAGTGAGACAATATACAAAATAAATTGTATAGCATATTAAGATCTGAAAAATTCCAAACAGAAAAGTTAAAATGGAAAGAAGATATGGTTTAGCAGGTGGTGTGGTTGAAAGGTAGCTTGTCTGTTCTCAGTTACATTTATCAAGGTTGTTAGGGTTTGGATCAAGTTTTTGCAAAATGATTCAGTCATGATCATTCTAACTTCACCAGTGTACTACTCCATTGATGGATTTATAATTTGATGGCATTACTAGGAGTTGACAGAAACAGGAACTAAAAATCAGTTGAAGGCAGTGAGTGAAGAGAATGTTATGTTGGGAATTATGACTTGTTCCCAGTCCCTTTGTCTCTGATCCTTTTGTTCTCCCTCAACTTCCTGGTCACCATGAGTTGAGTCTCTGTCACATCTTTCTGCCATGATATTTCTGCCTTACCATAGGCCTAAGAGCAATGGAGCAACTAACCATGGACTGAAACTTCTGAAACCGTGAGCCCAAATGAATCTTTGCTTTTGTAAGTTGATTTTAACAGGTATTTTGTCACAGTCATAAAGAGCTAATACAACCATCAATAAATACCCTTTGGTTACAAAGAAAAGAAAATTAAGTCACACTGGTCTAAGGAAAACAAGGAAAAATTTTGGCAGTACATAACCCAGAAGTCCTGGAATTGATAATTTTAATGGGCACTGTTATTTTTCCTTCTAGCACTCACTCCACTGATACTTCCTGACACAGCTCAGATTTTGCAGAGTATCTAACTCTTACTTGGCTTCTGTACCTCTGAGGAAGTAGGACCTCCCTCTAGCTCAGGGCTTAAGCCAATCAGGGCACTTCATTCCTCCACTGATCACAGTGATTGTTTCTTGAGAAGGCAGGGTTCCAAGGCAGTGAAATGTCAGAAATGCCACCTGAGTGCTTTCTTTTGCTGAACCTGGAGGGGAAAAATCATTGCTGGCAGCTATCTTATAATCAGGGGGAGGAGGAAGCTGCTTTAGAGTAAAGTAAAGAAGAGAGATGAAGAGAAGAAGCCAGAATAAAAATAAAACCCCTGGAAAATAAAAAGATCTGGATGACACCATTGATCCAGTGGATAAACACTCTGGAGTAAATCTGCCAATGTCTAGACTTACAGTTAAATGAGTCAAAAACAATTTTCTTTATGGCTTAGAGCCATTGAGTTGGGCTTTCTTTTAGTTTAAATAGAGAGATAAGATACCTAGTTCAGGCACAGTTATGACCAGATGCTTGCTCATCATGGGCCCCTGCTTTTCTTGGTGTGGACTTCACAAGCCTGGCTTCCCCCAGTGTCCACTGACAGCCTCATCCCTGTAGCACCTTCCAGGGCTTTGCACCTCCCTGGCTGTGTTACCCAGGGTCTGTGCCAGTCTTTGAGCCGAGCACTGAGGTCGGGGGGTGGAAGACCACTGATCTGGAACTGCCGTCTTCTCCTGGAGCCAGGGCTGAAGCCTGATTCATTTAAATCACATTGTCTGAGAGAGCTGGTTCTTCAGATTAGGAAGTTGGTCCTAGAAAGTTGGGTGCAGATGCTGGACAATCAGAAAGCATGAAGTTATACCCTCATGTCTTATTTTCTATCTTGACATCTCACATTTTCCACTGTGAAATGAAAAGTTATGACCAAGTGACTGCTCCCAACAGTTTTATCACCAAGGAGACCTTCTCTTACCATTCTCTGTTGCCCATTCTTGGCACCAAATCAAACTAAATTGGAAACATTTTGTCTGTAATTCACCTATTTGCCCATCATGACATTCACCTACCATTCAACATGCTGTTGCGGAGTATCCATTGGTTTCTGGCTCTGTGCTCCCCTGTGAGAGCACAGCAACGACAAATGTTGGAAGAGATGTGATCACTCTGTTCAGTGACACAGAATGTGGGAGTCTGCTGGAGGTTTCCTTTCGGGGTTAAAAAGCCATAGCTATCCTAGAGAAACTTTTGTGCTCATCATCTTTCTATTCTGCTTGGAAAGTAGGTATGAGGGTGTAGTGTCTGGAGTGGAAGCAAAAGATCCAAAGCCATGAAGTGACATGGATGAGGAAGAATCAGCAGGGTGAACCTGGTGGAACAAAAAGAACAGTCGAAGTCCAGGGTCACCATCATGTGACCCAAGCAGAATCTCTAGGCCTCTACCCATCCAGGATTTTCACTAGGTGAGAGAACCCAGGTCTGTATTGCTCAAGACACAGTTACAGTTTTCTGTTACATGGAGTCAAAAGCATTCTTACTTGCTATGGTCAGATCCATGAGAGGTCCCCAAGCAGCCTGTAGTCCAAAGATGTGCAGCAAACTGATGACTACAAATATCACCAGGGTCCTTCTTGAAGAGGAAGCACTGGAGCTGATATCAGGGGACCTGATCATTCAAAGAAACTACACGTATGCAGCAAGGAATAACATTTCTCTATTATTTTAGAGAATTAAGTGAGAGGTCCTCGTAGTAAGTACTTTCCCACTGCAGCCCATATTGGCTTCTGCTGGTGCAGTCCAAAAGAAGCCACTGATCACATGTAAATGAATGGGTATGGTTGCATTTCAATAAAACTTTATTTACAAAAACAGGTAGTTGGTTGGGCTGGCCAGTAGTTTGTGGGCTTACAAATTAGGGAATCACAACTGTATGTACAATAAAGACAGCAATCAAGGAGACTGTACTACTTATTCAAATATAAGAGTCCAGTCATAATCCTGCATTACTAATTTTCCAATGTCAGGTCCTCAAGTGCACACATTCTGGGACTCCTCCATGCGTCTGTATCCTGCCTTCTCGTTCTGCCATAGCTATGGGTAGTGGTGGGGGGAAGTCAGGTGGGCATCAGCCTACAATGAACACAGAAACACTAATAGGAGAAGTTGGGAAAGTAAAGAGTGGGCCCTTCCTGATGAAGACACAGACCATGACAATGTGAAACAGGCAAAGCCACAAAAATATAACACTGCATTATTTTTGCTAGAATTTTTGTGACACTGTGTTTGACATCAGCTCAGAGATGGCAAATGTGGTCAGAAGAAATTCTCAAACCATGTCACCTGTGCTGTGTTGTGATTTATCAGGGGTGTGATTAATATTGTGGATTGTAAGCCTTTTACTTTACAGAAAGTCGCGCAGTCCTTAGATGTCACAAGAGACTTCCAAAGAGAAACCAAAACTGAAGAAAAGTTACATTTTGCCACCTTCGTTTTGAATCATGATTCTCTTTCACCAGTGAATGTACAAGTATAATTAGCTTTGATTCTGAAGAAAAAAAAACCTTAGAAAATTAGATTCTCTCTACTCTTACTAATTATATGTTGGAAAAATATTTGAAGCATATTGGGTTAAAGTGCCAATCAACTATTTACTCTTGATGGCTTTCTTTATATAAAAGCCCACAACTCAGCTATGGTCAGATCCAGGAAGGTATCATAAAAGGAGTGCATTGGATATGGGACAAAGGAATGTGAAGACCGAGGCAAACTGGAGTATTTATGCCCTGCCCAGTCTGTTGTTTCTCTCTCCATGTCTCTCTCTCTCTCTCTCTTCCCCACCCCTTAACACCAATGCATACAAACTCCAGTTCCTTTTTCTGGACAAGAAACACACACTGCTTCAACTGATGCAGCCAGAGCTTCTGCACTGTGCTGAAGCCTGAACTGATCAAGTAGCTTAATCCTGCCTTTTCCTGAGAAGATGAATAGTGGTTGAACATAGCACCCTTTCCATATCTCACACTACGGACCTATTAGTATTGCTATTTATGTGAAAAAAGAGGAGAGAGTGCTAATTTATACATACATTTGTTTTGTAAAAATCCTACTCCTATTCTCTGATTGGTTCAAATCCCCCAGATATCACTCTTCTGTGATCTGTAATCTGGCTAGAAGGGGAAATGCTAAGTTCTTTAAGAATTTCAAATTCCTATATTGCCACTTGTAGTGAACTGTGTCATTTACAGAGTCACACAGTTTTTCCCCTGCCCAAAATGTCACAAAAAGAAAAGTGATTCACAGCAGCTTACACATGCCAAACACATTTGTCGAATAAACAACACAGAGCAAACTGCAATTGAAATACCACCCCTTAAAGAAACACAGTAGTTAATCTGACTTTAATTGAAATGTTGCACGTTGATACTTTTTGTTTATGCATGTGACAAAGCTGATATAAAGGAGAGTAATGATGATAATCATATTCGAGACATTTCGAAGGTTAGTACTTCTGAAGCACTTTGGGAAGAAGAGAAATACCACATGTACTCATGTTAAAGAAATGCTGCATTTGGTTTAGAAAGTGCTTCCAATATGGTAATGAATAAGGTAAAATTTCCATTTTAGTGCAGTGCTGAAGCGTGCTACTGCGTGTTTCTGGGAGATAGGTTTAGTCACTCAATAATTAAACAAAAAACCGGAATTATTGGGTATAATGGAACCCAGTTGTTTTTGCTGCCTAACTTCTATTCATCTTGCTCCTTTAGATAACAGCATTTAGAATTTGCTTTGGGGAAGTTTATTCTCTATTGTGCTCAGCAATACCATTCCTGGGGTGTGGCTCCGGGATTTCCCAGTGACTAAGGCAGACAACCTCCCACACCCTCCTTCGGGCAACCAGGATTCCACTCAAGGTGGGCAAAACCTAGTCAGAACCAAGATCTGTGAAGAAGTTTGCTAGGGTTCTGGGCAAAAAGAAAGGGTTATTTTTCTTTCTTGAGAACCACAGAAGTGTGTGTGTGTGTGTGGTGGGAGGGTGAGTTTCATCTGGAGTCTGTGTGATATGAAGATATGAAGATTTGAGTAGTGTCCCTGTTACTAAAATGAAAGAGCCTGGCATGGGCAGTGGGATCCATTGAGGCAGAAAGAAGCACTAGTATTGTGAAAGACAGAATGTGCAAAATGGAGAAAAACACTGGTCCTTGATGACACTCGTTTCGGCTGCACCTGAAGCTGCTTCTGCCCTCCATCCTTTCGGGGACACAAGACTACACATCCCATCATTTCTCAAGACGTTTGAGTTGAATTTCTGTCATTTTCAATAGCAAGATTTGTAACTCATCGTTTAGTTTTGTAAAACTGAGGATTATATGTTAAATATATTAATGTTCTTTCAATGAGTTATACTAGGAAAATAGGACTTCTACTTTATTGTTTGGTTTACTATATTATTTTCAGTTGAATAAAAGCCATCCTTGGTTATATTGTTACCAGTCTCCTTGTCCATACTTTATGACATAGATCAAGTACTACCTTCCTTATTATTGCATTACTGAAAAATAATTACAGAATGGCATTTTAGATCCACTGAAGGTAACACATGTGATGTTAAGAGTTTGTGTGTTAGATTAGCGAGACATGATCTTGAATCCTGGTTCTATAATTTACTAGCTGTGTGACTTTGGGCAATTTACAAAAACTCTCTTAAGTTATTGCTCCCATCATATAAAAACACTGTTAATAATAGCATCATATTTCAGATAATGTTGGGGAAGATAAATGAGATGATGCATATACAGCTCTAATTGTGGTATCTGACACAGAAAATGTTCAATAAGTGTTGATACTGTTCTGTTTTCATACTATCAGCAAACCCACTATGTAGAAATATCCCAATAAATCTAAGTTACAATTATTCACTCAATAAACATTTGCTATATGAATAATTTAGAAATTGATGAATTAATGATTGAATGAGTGTGAGTCAATTAAAATATAGTTCATTGAAAAAGTGGAAGCTGGAAACAGGGATGAGATTTCAAATTGAGGCACAGGGTTGGAGGCTGAGAAGGAGCAGGAAAAGATGGGAAGGTGTTCTGTGCTTTATGGGAATGCCCTTCCCATGATCTGTGTCCCCGTCAGGTGAAATGTTCTGCAATGTCGCTCCCTTCACACTCTCATTACTGCAGGTCATCTGTCGGGAGCTTTTTGATGGGCAGGTTTATAGACAGCCATAAAGCAGAACTTATGGCTAAAGTCATCATAGTTTGTTGAGCTCCATGCTTAGGGGTCCACATCATTTTCCTTTTTTTTCTCCAGGTCATATTCATTCACTACACAAATGCAATTTAGCATAGATGATTTAATTCTTCATAATGCCTTCCTATAGCTTCTGGAATAAAATTCCAGAGACCCTTAGTAAGACTAAATGGAATAATTTGAACACTTGCTGAGTGATTATCTTAGTTCCAACCTAAAGACTTGGCCAAACCAACATAGCTCGCCATTTTGAATTTAACCATTTCATCCAACGTTCACAACTTCTGTGGATGGTACACTCATTAACTCAGCTTTGCTGATGAGAAAAACAGATACATCAAGGTTAGACTACCTGTCCAAAGCCATGCAGTGGCACAGGCAGCCTACTCCTGGATCTTCTGCTGCAACCCTATGATGAACACTGTTGTCCCCCTGCTTCCTCAAACAACTTAAGCTCTCAAAATGAACTCAACAAAAGTGAGTGTCCTGAAATGAAATTCTTCAAATGTGGATACATCTCAAAACAGGGATATTTTGAGATGATTTTAAGAGCTTATATTTATAACTTTATCCAAAAGAGTTTGAAAATATGTCCTACTCATATTCCGTTGATCCTTAGTAGCCGGTAGACTGATACTTGGAGTTGTAGTTCAGACACAGTCCTGGGATTCTGTTGTTGCAACCAGGGTTCCGTGCAGGATTCTTTTTTCCCAGGGATTGAACTCAGGACCTTGTGCTTGCCAGGCAGGTGCTTATGCCATTGAGCTAAATCCCCAGCCCAGCCGTGCGGAACTCTTGGTGGTGAACGCCTCAACTGCCAATCTCATTCTTGCAGCCAAGCCCAGCCAGAATTAGCTGGAATTCTGTTTTGGCATCTTTTCATGCCTACTTACTTGGGAGCTATGCAATTTGTAGTATCTTGGCCTCCAGTTTCATAGAACAGAGTATAGAGCAGGGAGCAGGAGCTGACAACAGTCTCGTGACTAGCACCCCGGCAATTTCTGCACCTCTGGGAGTTATGCATTCTTTTGATGCTGAGAAAAGTACGCAGCCCTCAGAGGGAGTCTTGTCAGCCTGGTTTGTTCAATGTGACCTTGCTCACTTCCTTAGTCAGCCTGGGAAAGAACACATGGGTTGATGAACCAATCACATTCTGTCTTCCCAGAACTTGAAATTTGAAACATTAAGTTTCTGTTGTCAAACCTGACTCATGTAAATCTGGAGCAGTTGTATCCCACCAAGCACAGTAGCATAGAGGAGAACGAGGAGAAATACAAGGGAGAAGGAGAGAGAGAGAAAGAGCAAGAGAGAAAGAGAGAAAAAGAGCCAGAAGGGGTGACTTTCTAGGTCCTGATGCAGTCTCTCCCTGTGGGCTGGTCGTATTCCAGTCTTTTTGTATTCTCTGAGACACCCTAACTCTTATATCAAATAATCCAACATTTTGCATTGACTAGATAGGTTGATTTCTCTTATACCTCAAAGCGTGGATTAAAAGACAAGTTTCTTTTCCTGTTTGGAGCAGAATCAAATCTTTTCTTGCGATAAGGTAGCTTACAAACACATTAACATAGTTTTATTGGTCAGATGACTAGTTGATCGACTTCGTTGAAAAAGGACATAAACTGAGCAGAGCTATTTGTTCAGTGCTTTTAGCAACAAATGCAAATAAAATTTTAAATTTGTTCTTTAGCTTTTCATTTCTATGTAACATTTTATAACTATTTAAATCTAAATTTTTAAATAATTATTTCAGAGTAGTTTTAAATGGGTGGCTCCATAGGAAAGCACTTTTTGTTAACTTTCAGAAAAGTAGAATGCTGTGTCTGGATGTCCCCCCAAAGCCCCATGTGACCATTGGCTGGACTTTTTAGAGGTGACTGAATCTAGAGTGTGTGATGTTGGAATCTAGAGTGGGTGATTACTACATTAGTCCATGCTCTGTTTGACATAGATCTGGGAGTGGATATTGGGAAGGTGCTTCCTGTGTGTGAGTGCTGCCCACCGCCTCGATACAGTATAAGGGACAGAAAGAAGGCTGGGATGGTAGCGTAGTATTTGCTGCTTTGATGCTTCACTGCCTGATGCCTTCTGCCGGCTAGGAGCTGTTTCTTCTCTGTGATGCCCCTCTTCCATGCCACCCTGCCCGGGAGCCAGCCAACTATGAACTGAAACCTCTACAAACTGTGAGCTACAATAAGCCTTTTCTCCTCCTTTAACTTTGGGCGTCAGATATTTTGTCTCAGCAATGAGAAAAGTAACTGAGATAGGGGTAATAATCTATGAGGCTAGAGAAATAAAGAGGCTTGGAATTTCCAGAAAAACTGTCTATTATTCAAGAAGACAAATGATCATTCTGATGGGAGTAAGATACAGTTCCAGGAAATGGCTCAGTGTATATAGGGCAAGTATCACTAATCTGAGAATCCAAAATAAAGAAAAAATTAGAAATCTAAGTCATTTTGGTCCCTAGCATTTTCTGTAACCTGACCTAGACATAGCAATGTATCTCTTACCACACTCTAACTCAATAGCTAAAGTGATTAGGAAAAGAACAGAGTGGGAAAAGGGGAGAAAAACCAAACTCAAACTAGTTTAATGAAAGAATATTTTATTTTATTTTTTGCCTGGATCTGAGAAAAACATGGCTAGACTAGCTCTGGGCGTGGCTGGATCCAGGTGCTCCAAGATGCCGCCAGGGGTCGGTCCCTCGGCACCTTGTAAATTCAGTTTTACCTGTGTTGGCTTCATTCACAAGCACGGTCACTGGGTGCAGAGTTTCCAGATGTAACGAATAAAAGCACAAGATGCCTGGGTAAACTTGAACGGTGGCTGAACAACGATTTTCTGAGTATAAGTGTATCGCATACAATATTTGAGGCATACTTACACAAAAAATTATTCACTGTTTTAAATTCACTGTAATGGGCCTCCTGTATTTTATCTGGCCACTGTATTTGCAAGAGACGGCACAGCAGGCTGCCAATGCTTCTCAACTTCAACTTCCATTCACAGAATGCAGGGGCTCAGGGAGAACAGACTTCTTTTCTGAAATTCTAATGTATGTAAGGACCTGGACTGAAACACCTTGCTCCTGATTCCTAACGGTCCTGAATCCCTGTGGCCATTCAGGTAGACAGTGGATAAGTCAATTAGCACATAAAAGAGGGATTCTCACTCTCCTCTCTGTTTACAAAATGAACAGGTAAAAAGGAAATGCTTGTCAAAACAAATCTCTATTTGGCCTTCTCCATCTATGGGACAATTTCTGTAATGTGTCAATCATTTCGTTGAAAAATAGCCTCTCCAATCCACAATCCACATTTTCAGATGACACCCGCCTGTCAGTCTCTCACTAAATCAAAGCCAAATTTCAGGCCAAGCAAAGACCAGTTTGTCAATCATCGTGCCTGCCACACATCCACCAGCTCACCTGACAGCTCTAACTTCCCACTCTCCAATAGAGTGGGTCTAGTTAAGCTTATTTGTCTCCCCTAATTGAGTTCCTTTTAGGACTGGTAGCTTAGCAACTAATAAGTTATTTTCCGTGACAACTGGCCTAAATTTCATAGCTTTCTTGACCATTGCCACTTGTTAGAAAATTGTTTTCCCTCAAGTGGCTAAACAGCAGATGTAAGATTTATTTAATGCTGAATTGTTCTATTATTTCTATTTATAAGCACTCCTCCACTGTTTAAAAGTAAACACAGAATATGTTGTCAAATAGACATAGTTTTAAATCAGTATAAAATGTCTTGGAATTTTGTCCTGAAATCTCAAATTCTCCATTATGGGTAGCATTAAATGATGAGAAAGAAGCCTAAAAGACAAATTCTTATCATTTTTTAGGTCATAAATTATTTCACAAGTGTATGTGGCAGTCAGTACAAGGTGATATACCCTCGTCCACATTTGTTCATTCTGAAGGAACTTCGGAAGGGTTGGCAACAAACTCTAAGGACATTTAGAGAATAAACAGTGCAAATGTGAAAGAAAAATAGCAGCAATGATAATAAGAACCTTATAAAGCTATCACAACATAGCCATGATTGGTATGGAAACAGCACTGGCTAATTTTGTGTGTTCACTTGCCTGGACTAAGGGATGCCCAGACAGCTGGTAAAACACTATTTCTCTCTGTGAAGGTGTTTAGCATTGGAATTGGTGGATTGAGTAAATAAGATGCAAGTGACTGTCCTTCAATCCATGGGACACCTGACTAGAACAGAAAAGAGAAGAAGGGTGAATTTGTCTTCTGTGTTTGAGCTATGACACCCATTTCTCCTGCCCCTGGCAACTGGCATTCCTGGACATGCTCATGTCTTTGGACTGGTGCTTACTCTTGTTGAATCTCCTGGTTTTCAAGCCCTGGCCTTGACCTGGAACAAAACCATCCACATTTCTGGGTTTGTAGCTTGCATAAGGCAGGTTACTGGGTTTGTCAGCTTTTGTGAACACACAAGCCAATCCCACACATTAAGTTTGTATTTATATATATATCTATGTCTCTATCATCTATCTATCTATTGATCATCTATCCATCCACCCATGCACATCTCTTATTCTATTGGCTCTGTTTCTCTGAAGAATCCTAATACAGGGATCTTACTATTTCTTTGGTAGCCTTCCTTCCCATTTCTTATCCCCATTTTAGAAAAACCCTCCACTGTGTATAGAACAAGTGGGAGATGGCACTTCACCCCACTCATTATGGAAGCTGAAGAAATTAAACCTTCACTCCACCACCCCTGGCAGTGATGAGATGAAAGCTTGATTAGTTGAATGTGCCTGTCCTGCACCTTTAAATTTAGAGCTGCAGGGAATTTGAGTTCACCCACAGTAGCTGCTCTGGTGTCCAAGATCAGAGGCACCCACAGCATGTGGTAATGTTACTTGGCCAGGACTGTTGCTGCCTGAAGAATAATGTTGTGATTCTCGTCCCCTCCCTACTCTTGAGTTACCACACTTCTAACTTGGTTCCAACTATTCATTCATTTTGGGACTCCTGATACACTTCAAGTGTGTGTATGTGTGTGTGTATGTGTGTATGAATGCGTACACATAAAATTCACAACTTTTAGAATTAGCTTCTACAGTGTATAACCTATACTTCCAAAACTTGTAATTGGTTTAGAAAAGTTGAGGTGTGCGATAAGGACTCTGTGCTCACTGTGGGCAGTGCTGATTTCAAAAGCTTTGTGCAGAAGGACTTCAAGTCATCTTTACACAAATAGAAGCAAGGGAGTAACTGCTGCAGACTGATCCATTTCTCTGGGGAAGGAGAAAAAGTCACGGGTGTTGCAAGCAAATTTTAATCTTGATAAATGAAATCTTTGTTTACCTCCCTCATCATTTCATCTTCAACAAGTGGCATAGCATCTGGAAAACAGTAGATATTAATTTAAAAATGTGTGGTGAAGGGAAAGACTACATGAATGACAGTGAAAGGAAAGAACGCCCAGATGAATTTGGCTAACATGGAGACCTGAAGTAGGGAGGTGAAGAATGAGACTGTAATGTTAGCTTGGGGAATTATACAGAACTTAAAAGTTAGGAGCAAGACTTTCCCTTTTTATGAATTTTTATCACATTACAATGTAGAGCGTGCATCATAGTGTGTAAAATGTTAAGTGGTCACCCTCCAGATTCATGCAGAGACAAGGAGCATACTGGGCATGTCAGGGGAAGCGTGATCATGCCTATAGCCTTGGTTAACGAGAAACCATCTCGATCTACACATTTCTTTATACTGAAAGATGCTGGCTCTGAAGCTCCCTGTGACTACCTTATAAAAGGCAGCTGAGCAGAGAAAACCAGCACTCTGGGCTGGAGTGAGGCAGTGCAATGGCTGCTGAAGAGAGAGAAAAGCTCTTCCTGTGAAGTAAGGAACCAGCGGTAGACCTCTCGCACAGCCTATCACACAGGGCCTGCTGCTTCAGTTGTACAGCTGTTCTAGACTTGAATTTAAGTTGTGTCTTTTGAGTACCTGCAGCCAGGGAATTCCCTGATATTCATAATTGGTCTTCTAATATTTCAATCTGGACTGCTCAAGGGAGCAGGATGACTAGATAATGGAGATTTGAAACCGGAGAGCAGAGATCATTCCATTAGCTACATTTGGACAGTGGTTTTCCCTGTATCTTAGTGGGCAGGCACTGGAAGTTAGCATCAGAGCTCTCTGTCTATTGGTGTAGGGTAGTCAACTTTTGTTGTAGCATTTACTGTGCATTAGGATTTAAGATCTTCACATGTGTCACCTCATTAAATCATTGGAACAACTTGCAAGTGTAGGTGTCAAGTGTGGATCAGAGGAGAATAGCTGCTGTTTAGGGGAAGGAGAAGGTATTGGGAATTACTAGGAAACGTGGAATGCATGACGTTCTTGAGTTCTTATGAAGAGGAAAAGAAGGGGATAAATGCTACAGTATTTGCATTCCAGGGACTGAAAAATGGTTGAGTCAAAGAAAAGTTATGTTGGAATGAGGGCATGATTCAGTGGAAGCCACTTTCCCTAGCTCTGATTCCAGGGCCATTGCCCCAGGGCTCCTTCTCCGTGTTTGTGGAGTGGCAATAAGAAAAGCACACATGCTGGGGATTTAGCTCAGTGGTGTAAGTGCCTGTCTGGCAAGCACGAGGTCACGAGTTCCATCCCCGTACAAAAAACAGAAAGAAAGAAGAAAAGCACACATACAAATGATGAAAACAGCAATAACGGAGCGAGCGGCGCACGGCCTGGTCATTTTCTCCCTGGACAAATGTCCATGCGTGTGAGTTTGGCCATTGGAGTTTTAGATAGAAAAACGCGATGGGTTTTATAGAGCAGCCTTGTGCTTTGCTTCCTGCCTCTGTGGCATAAAGGAATTCGGCTCCTGTTTGGAAGAAAACCATGATGGAATCAGATTCTGCAGAAGCTTGGAAAGCGCTAAGGGGTTCACGACTCCCAACTGCTTTCCCGACTGGGCACAGATTGAAGCGCCTGAAGAAGCGGGGCGAGGAACGCATTGCGGTTCGCACTCCCGGGGTGGGGGTGACCCGGAGCCGCACTGCAGAGGGATCGGGTGTGGAGGAGGTACAGCTCTCGCTGCTTGGGCACCTGGACTGTGAATCCCATAGGACCTTGGGGCATAAGAAGCCAAAGTCAAAAGACTGTAAATATTATTCAAATAAAGAAAGTGAGAGGTCAGAAAGCAGCAGGATGCTGGAAGTGTTTTCTTTTTCTCCTTCTGCGAGGCAGCGAGGGAGTGGGAATCACCATTTTACAGCTCCGGCTGGCTACTGCGCCCAGGGCGCTCCCTGCTCCGCGTGTGAAAGGCCAGTTTATGAGGCAGTAACAAACCATGCCGCAGTCTCGGTGGCCACTGCAAAGGTCAAGTTCTTGCTCCTGCTCAATAGCTATCATCGTTCAGCTGCCGCTCGTTCCTCGCTCACTTCATCTGGGACCCAGGCTGATGGAGAACTCGGTGGGGAGAGAACTGCTCTTAAAAGACGCTGCTCAGAAACAATGGTCATTTTTGCTTATGTGTGATTGGCCACCGCAAGTCACATGACGCAGTCTGATAAGCGTAGACGTGTTCCACCAGAGGAGGGCAAAACTGTGCCTTCTGGCCTGCATCTTCTCCACAAAACTAAGGAGGAATAATTACAGAAGTCATTGTACAGTGAAGGCAGCTGATAGCCTCAGTGTAAGTTACCCAGTTTTGACACAAATGCTAAGTTGGTAACCCAAGATTTAAAATCACATTTTACTCCACTTCTCATCTATTTTTATTTTTAAAAAACTGTATCACTATGTCTTTCCTGGTAGCTTCCATGAAGAATGGAATGAAAATGTTTTCATACATTATTACAAGAATAAAGATCACTATCCTTAAGTAGGTTAAGCTAGGAGGGTGTTAGCTCACTGCATTCCATCTCCTATTTTCTAGAGACTTGAAAATGTATGAAACTAGCCAACGTTTTTAACAGTTATTATTCTACATATGTCAGGTACTGTGCTCCATGTTTTATATGCTTAGTCACAACGACTTCACACAAACGAAAAAGAGAAATATGTTGCTGCCCTAACTTTATAAATGTCAACACAGCATTTCAAAGAGGTTAAATACCTTGCTAAATACGACTCAGTTAGTAAAACAGTCGTGATATAAGCCTGTTTCCTTATCCTTAAGGTTGATTCTCTTGTCTTTCTATGTTCTAGAGGAAACCTTTCCTGGCTTTCAGTGTGGAGAAGATCGAAAATATAGAAGAGACGCTGAAGGTCCTGAGTGTTACTTTTATTTACTCTGTGCATTACCCTGTCATCATGACAAATGCTGATTGGTCCCTGTGTAAGACTGTGTGCCACAGTATTAAAAAATGCCTGGTAACCTAAACCTAATTAGAAAGGTATATTTCTTGGGAGGGGTGGGTGGCAATACTATGGAAAGCACTCCCAAGCCTAAGATAAACAAGTTTTAGTTTAAAAATAACTTTAACGTTCTGTGCTACTGCTCATTTCAATTAGCAGACATAATAAAATAGAACTGCACACTCAACTATATGTGCTATGTAAAGAATATAATTACATCAAAATAGATAACCTATATAAACCTACTTGAACTTATATAAATATGGATCTAGATTTATGTGCCTGGAGATGGAGGCTGGCATATGAATCTAATCATCAACTTCTGCTTTGGTAGCACTTTTGGAGATAAAATCTTGCCATCTGCCATGTCCTGGAATGGAAAGTGAGCACAGCTACATTTGCAAGACAGATTTTTGGGCCATGTGAGTCAGATGCCCAACCAGGTTTGGTGAAGAGTGAGTCTTTTGATGGGGCATGGCTTGGATAAGTGGTCCAAGGTAGAGATTCTGTCCCATGATATTTTTTCTCCAGTTGTTCTGACCTGCAAGCCAGAAATCTGATGGTTGGTCTGGAAACCCTAGATTTCCTTGACTGCCAGAACTGTCCTCCTGGTCTTTCCATCCACTGGCCACCTTGTCTCCCTGTCCTCTCTGTGTCCCTCACTGGATTCACTCCATCCTCTCCTTCAGAGATTATTTTTCTACAGGGTTTCTCTCTTGTGGTGCTATTGACTTGTTGAGTTGGGTACCTCTTACCATCTTGTTGTGTTGGCTGTCCTGTATACTTCAGCACCCCTGGATTTGGTGGCCAGTGATCAACTGTGTTCCAGAATATTACATGGAAAATTCCAGAGAGAGAGAGAGAGAAAGAATATTTATATAAACTCTATTTAGGATATTGTTATAATAGGTCCATTTTATTAGTATTATTAATCTCTGTGTCCGATGTATAAATTAAACTTGATCACAAGTACTTATGCATAGGAAAAAGCAAAGTTTCGATAGGCTTTGATGCAATCCTTCATTTCTTGCATCCATGGATAGAGGGAGACTGCTATACTATAGGATTCTCACAATCACCCAGCCTCTATAACTCAATGCCAGTAGTACCCCTCTTTCAAGCTGTGACTGCTAAAAATGCCTCTAGACATTGCCACAGGTCTTGGGTAGGTAGGCAAATTGCCTTGTTTGAAACTCACTGGTTTGGTGCCATTATTCTTTTATTGCAAGTCTATTCCATCACCTCACCATGACTCAGTAGGCTCCATGTGAGAAGAGAGCCCACAGCCTTGCCTAACGCCTTCTTAGAAGTAGAAGTAGTGCCTCAATAAGTAACTGAGCAATGAATGGAATGCCCTTATTTTATGTGAAGTGCAATTCTCCCCCCACACATCCCTGCACTCTGCTACTTAAAATTATGCATTAGAGGATGACATCAATGCTGTTGTTAGGACTCCTGAGCTTTGTAGAAGAAAGCTATGAATTAGGATTCTTTTTCCTCCTGAGATTTGGCTTACCCTCGAGGTACCACAACTGGAGCAGCCATAGTCCACAGATTCATTTCCCTCTTGTTTAATTGCATATGGCTTTGGAAAAAGAAACAAAAAATGGAGAAATGACCTAAAGCTTTCCTAAAGTCCTCATGAATGACACGTGAGGGGGAGCATCTGAAAGACTTCACATTCATTAACTAAACCTTCTTGTTAGGTTATGTTCCCTGAAATGCATTTGACAGTAAATGAAGTAGAAAAGATGGCAGCTAGAGAAAAAAATAAAATTCTGTCAGATTCTGGCACTAGAACAGGAAGGTAAAAAAGCAGGAACCTGGGGAGGCATGGATAGATCAGCACCCCACACTGTGAGTATTTTATGGCTGGGCACATTGCCTCAGATCAGAGCCTGCTGCAAAGCTAAATTCATGCAAGGCGCTCTGTTCAGATCCTAAGACCATGCATAACTCAGGCAACCTAGATAAGGTGCTTGTCAGGGCAAAAGCAGCAGGGATACAGGGCTGACTGGCAGCTATGTGAAACAGTGATCAGAGAAGAGAAAGAAAAAGGAAAGACATGTTCAAAAATATTTGGACTGTTTTAGACACCTTCCCCCATTTCAGCTAGATTACAATTTTGCCCAAACCTTGCTTGAATACTCAGAAGGTGAAACCAGTTTGCAGGCAGTTCAGTGAGCAGGCGCTGGCTTTGTCTGAAAATACTTGGTTTTAAATGACCTCATGGGATGCCCTGCATTTCCTGATCCTTCGCTTCTGCCTGTGTCCTCTTCTGGCGCTCAGAGAAGGGAGAGATACAGGAAGAGAGGTGGCAGGCTGGTGTGCCTCTCCGCAGTTGCCAAAAGTATTATGTGGTTAATTCGGCCCAAGCCAGCCTTCCTGAAGTTGGGCAAACCTGTTTTCTTTCCCTGTGATGTATCACTTAGAAGCACCAACTGCAAGGATTTCTTGTGTTCTCACAAAAAAGGGAAGGAAACAGCTGGTAAATGTTTCACAGATGGTAAAGCTCTTGGCATCTCTCTCAAGAGAGGGCCACCCATGCAGATGGCTCATTATTTTAACATTTGGATTTTCATCTTATTAAAACATCTTTTTTTCCCCCTGGTTTTATTTAGCATCATAAATTCTCTTACACTTTAGCAAGCGACTGAGCGATTTGAAGATGCGCTCGCTGAGAAACATCCTTTGGCTGGGACATAGATTGGTAACATCATTATTCCCAGCTTTGATCTCAATGTGATGGGTTTCAATCTGATTAAAAATTCCAATAAAAGGGAAAGCTCAGAGTAGTGAATTTATCAAGCAGAAGTCCATGAAGTCCACATAGTGGCTGAATTATTCAGCAGAACGATAAACCGAGTGAAATTGGGGGAAATAGTTTTATTTGATGCATAAAATCCCTATTACTATGCAACATGCATATATAAAAATAGACAAATGCACAGAGGGTGTAGATCCATAAACACACCCATTCTACATATGGAGAGAGACTTCTGTACCATGAAACATAACAGCCAAAATTTAAACCAAGCTGTGCCAACTCTTGGCAGCATAGATAGGAAAGGGCCAAGATTTCAGAGGCTAGTTTCCCACCCACTCAGACTTCAGCAGGACGAAACTTGCCTCTTCTCTCTGAATAGTTGTTTCTAGGTGCGGAAACAGGCCGGCTGTCGTGTGGCCAAATGGGAAGAGATGACGGACTCGCTGCACTAACTTAGTTGGAGGAGCAAGTCTTAGTCTTCTCCTTTCCAGATATTTCTCCTGAGGACTGGGAAAAGTTGTGGTCACTTCAGCATCCCTAACTATTGTGCTGGGGTGTGGGAACTGTTGGAAATGCAAATGCAAGTGGCGAAGCAATGTAATAAGAACAAACCAATCTATTTAATGTGGTGTGTGATGCTGGCCTACATACAGGATCAGTATTTGCGCTCTCCCAAATGGGCCTTATGGAGCAAGGCCTGTGTGTGCCACGTTGTAAATGTTTATTAGCGATGGTACACAATGCACGTTATGAATCCATGGAGCTCAGAGCTGGCTCACTTTGGGGTCACATCTAAGTCCCTTAAATGCTGAGAAAATGTTAGTAGTTGCCAGCACCAAGAATGGAGCGGTGGAGAATGTACATAGGTATCATAAACGGAGGCTCTCATCATCGACTTCAATCACCTCTGGTACCTCCAGCCTGAAGCATTAGCTTGTAGGATGCGTGCTGTGAGCTACTGGCTTCTCCATCAGATGGGAGCAGAATGGGAGGTGCTGAGAATGTGATTTCTTAAGCAGGAAGTGGAAAGGGCACAGCTGATTAGGCATACTAGGAGCTAACTAACTGGGGAGCTAACTAAGAGTTGTGGAGGAACGAAAGAAAAGTTTTTATTTTACCTAATTTCTTACAAAGCAGATTTATTCTATGGGTTCATGCTTGCTTGGTGGTTTGGGATATCTACAGTATAAATTATAATGGCAAAAGCACAGGGCCTGAGCCTGCTTGGATGGCACCTTCACTCATGATTCTTCCTCTTCAAGCTTATGCTCTCTTATCACCTAAGCTGGTGGTTCAGGAGTGGTCCTCAAGCTGCAGCTTTTGCATCACCTGAGCTCCACCCGGGCCTCCTGGATCCAGAGCTCTGCAGGAGGGGCCCTGCGTCTGTGCTTTCACAAGCCCTGCGGGTGATTCTGATACACACTCAAGTTTGAGAACTACTGCTCTGAGGCATAATAGTTTGTCACTCCACCAGTGCCCAGGAATCTTTTTGGTGACAGACATCAAGTACGATTCCTGCAAAATCCTGGCAGCAGAATACATTTGTTTATTTAACTGCATGCAAAATACTTGTCAAGACGGATTCCAGGGGCTCCTTTTGCAAAGGCGTCCTCTCTCCTGCATTTACTCCACCCATGCCTTCAGAGACTGCGTAGGTCTTTCATCCACACGCCCAAAGCATAGAGCATTTTAAAAGCTCCCCACTCCCCACCCTTTTCACCTAAAATTGGCAAATAAGACAGAGGAACGCCACACCTAGTTTTCTGCATCAAGCAGGAAAGATTGACAGATTTCATTACATTTGTCACAAGGTCTAAAGCTCCAAGTGGGAGAAAATAATCCCACTTAGTAAAAACATCTCACTGTACCTTTGAGTCAGAATGGAGAAGTACAAAAAGTATTGTTCCTAAGAAAATTGCAAGGCATTCGCTTGTGTTTTCCAAAGTGTGATGACTATTCACCAGATTCTGGTTGAGGTGGCTGAAAACTCCCCCCCAAACTATCTGGGTACTAGAAATACCCGTGCCCCTTGCGAAATGGCATAAGAATCAGAGGAGAAATGAATTTCCTGCGGTGCAGATGAGCCACTTAAAATCGCTCCCATCTGAGCCTCCCGCCTTTCCCTTGTGCACACTGAAAACCATTTGAATAATGCACGTTATTCAATTGCATTGTGCACTCTGAAAGCCATTTAATGAAGGTAGACAGGCTTCCAAGAAGGTGCATTTTTTGACTAATGTCGGTACTTCTGGAAAAATCCTTCCCCAACATGGAAAGCAAGAATTACTGAGCAAGTAGAAGAAGGAACACTATTACAATGTCTAGTTTCACTCAATCAAATCAAATGGAAGCAACCTTGGGTTAAATTTGATCTCTTCTAGGTGAACGTTAGCCTATGCAGTGTATATACTGAAATGCTGCAAATCGATCATGTTTTAATAAATCAAACTGTCTTTCTATTGACTTCCATTATATTATTGAAGTTGCTTTGTCTCTTTCCAATTGATCATCAATTAACGGTGGCTTTCAACTCCAACCTTTCTGTTAAATACTTAACAGTCTGCTTAAACAAATAAGCAGCACTCTTAGCTAAATAAAAAATTGTGAGCATTTAGGAAATTCATAGACACTTATTTGTACATGGAAGCGTTTCAGTAAGGTACGTATGTCTCATAAGAGTGATTCTTCATATACAATTTATTTGGTTAAGGAAAGGCACTTGGCAAGGGATATTTTAAATTTCATTATTCTTGGTAATTTGAACAAAGTGGAAGGTGTAAGGTCACTGTGAGCAGTGTGAGCTTTGGAGTCACACCTGGACAGACCTCACTCTGTTACATCTCAGCTATGGACTGATTCTCCCTAACCCTGAGTTTTCTTCTCTGTAACATGAATCTAAAATTTTCTTGGGCCTCACAGGGTTGTAGTGAAGAGTTATCTAGTGTCTGTACTGTTAGCAGAACGCAGGATGCTCAATGGACACCTGAATAAATGCCAGCTGGTGCATTATTATTATGAGTCACAGGTATTTTTCCTGTGCCAAACAGAGAGTGCATATAAATGCCAATTTGGAAAACCATTGAACAATTTAAACCATGGTGATATATTTTAAATAAACATCACCATTAGTTATATCTCCAAAGAGAGGCTCAGCAGAGTGAGGACTGGTCTCACCTAAGCAGAGAAACTAGAGGTTATGATAATGAACAAAGTGAATCTCATTTTAAAACCAAACTCTTCAGTATCTGAAATTTTTATTAAAGGATAATCATGATCTTCAGAATAGCTATTGACACTTAAGTATCACAAATTGAATATTGGGCACCTGGGTAAATACATGAGTTAATTTATTTAAATGTCACAATCACTCAGCAAGGGAATACAGTTATTTTTCATGCAATCGAGATATAGAGATGATAAGTGATAGATGATACCAAGAGAGAAGTAATGGAGCCAGGATTTGAGCCTCAGTAAATCCTCATTTTGGGAGACACATTCTCTTGACAAAGGGAGACACAGAAATCACCGCACCCTCTGTTTTGCAGATGGAGAATCTGAGGGTAGTATTTAGAGCTTGCATATGTTTGCAGTAGCTGCTCAGTGTGTAAGAGTTGAGGAGAGGACTGTGACCACAGATAGGAAAGGCGAGTTACCAGCTTAGCCGGGAAGGGCAGACAAGTGTTTTCATTCCAACATTTATTCTCCAGTGACTAGCCACCATAGTACAGAGACTTCCCAAGAAAATGTTATTCCCAAAATTCATTTTTACAGTCCTTGTAAACTTATTTGTATTTACCATTTCCTATTTGACTGTGTAGTCATTGGTGTCTCTACATGAGTGTGCTTCAAAAGGGCGAGGGTCTCAAACTGTCCCCTGGGTAAGCAATCTCATGTCTCTTCTCCCTGAGTCCTTTTGATCGCTGTTGTCTTGAGTTGCTGGAAAATTTAGCTCTCTGTGCATGATCTCGCTTTTCTGAACTAATCCACATAGCCGTGAGCGGGCTTCAGAGCTCAAGCAATGCTTCTTGATGGATGGATCTTCAGGAAAGGCACTTAGTCAAAGGAACAAAGCAGATAACAGATAGAAAACTTCAGGTTGCCCATAATGGAAACCCCTTCCCTAATAGACAGAACAACAATAAGCAAAAGGAGTGTAGTCCTCAACTGGGACTGAAATTCAAGGACTCTTTAGATGAGCTGGCTCCAGACTTAGGCCTTTTCTGATCTACTCTCATCTGTCTCCTCTCCCTGTCTTCCACTCTTAGATAAGTAGCCCCTCCCACCAGAGCAGCATGTGTCAGTGGGGCCCAGAGCTTCACACTTGCTTACTCTGATCCAGCAGGGGTGAAAAGTCTACCTAATGGAAATGATCAAGATCAACAACAATCCCACATTTGAGTTGCGTTGGCTTTAATTAGCCTGATGCTAACTGTGGTGCTACTGACCTGGTCCTTTTGGAGAGGAAGATGGAATAAGCACTCTCAGATCAACCTTTAAATCAAGGGCCAGCAAATTTATTCATTAGAGAACAAGACAGTGAATAGCTTAGACCTTGTGGGTTCCACCGTCTCTGTCACAACTACTCAGCATAGCTGTGGTGGCCCGAGAGCAGCAGAAGAATCCGGAAATGGTGTCCAAGTTCCGCCTGCACGCCACAGTTGGCCAATCCTGCTTCAACATGTCCAGCCTAATACTGGAGCAGATCTCTTGCATTTTTTTAACTACTCTCTGCCAGTGGTCCATCTAATGTTACCCTGATAAACTGTGGGTTCCTGGTGATCTATCACTTTCTAGAAGCTCAGTTCAAGAAGCACAAGCCCACAATTTTTAAAAAGAAAATTCCAATATTTGCTTGTGTCTCTCAAAAATCACTAAGCGGTACTCAAGATATAAGCCAGAACAATGCTTCTCAAAACCTCTTTCTCTTTTCTTTAGATCAGAGCTTCCCATCTAACAAATCCCCAAACACTCATCACTGAGCTGCTTTCTCTTCTCTCTCTTTCCTTTGGGACACATGTCCCTCGCAGATCTTTAACACGTAGTCAGCATCGTCTCTCCTCTCCTCTCCTCTCCTCTCCTCTCCTCTCCTCTCCTCTCCTCTCCTCTCCTCTTTCCTCTTCTCTCCTCTCTTCTTTCCTCTTCTCTGTCTCTCCCTCAATCCCTCTCTCTCTCTGTCTCCTATCTCTCTATCTCTCTCCCTCCCTCCATCCTTTCGTCTCTCCCTTTCATTTTGCCTTCATTTCCTGTAGACTTGCAAATTACTTGTGCTAACTTTTCTCAGTTCTTCATCACAAAATATCTGATCTGACTGTCAAGGGTTGCCCAGGATTGAGTATTGGACAAGGGAACGGAAAATACAGCACTGACGTGTCAGTGTATCTTGTCCTTTTCCAATGTGAAGAAATTAAACCTATGGTGTGTTAGAAATAGATTTCAGGGTAGTGGTGATCTTTTTGGGAGGGTGGGGTGGGAAAGCAATGGGAGGTAGAATTTCATTTGAATCTGAATAATTTCGTTGCTTTCAAAAACTAAAATAGCTGAAGGGAATGTGACAGAGTGATAACATTCATTATATTTGGGAAGTGGGTACACATTGGTGTCTCATTTTCTGTGCATTTGAGAGATATTTCATATTTAGAAGTTAAATAAATCAAAACATTGAAAAAAATAACATCTGTGAACATGCTTTGTTAACTTACAGTCCACCAGACTGATCGATGTCAAACATTAGCGGAAACTGAGTTCTCCAGAAGACGTGCAGAGTGGAGCCAGCCGGAGCCAGCTGGGAATTTCTCACTGGGCAGATCCCAGGGTGAGGGCTGAGAATCTGCATTCCTAACAAGTTCCTGGTGCTGCAACAAGTGCTGGTCAGGAAAGAGACTGCACTTCGAAAACCATTGAGGCAGACAGCAGGTTCCATGTGGGCAAAGACCACACGTACCCCTTCTCATTCCTGCCGTCTCCTTTGATTCTGGATGCTTGGTAAACATCGACCTAATGTTTATGCAAATGAGTCCGTGCATGTGGTACACAGAGTAATGTGTCCTTGCCAAGAGTGTAGGAAGGATCCTTCTCTTATCCCTAGAAGGGGACAAGTGGCTCTGATTGAGCACAACTGAGGGTCCTGGGAGATGAGAATAGGGGAAAGTCAAGAAGCAGAGGTGGTTGTTTTCTTTTAGGAGGGTATGGGGGCAAATGAATAAACCAAGAAAGAAAGACAGATTCTGTGCTGTCTCCGGCCATCTGGAGGGGCCCTACAACCTCACCCTACAGCAAACCTCGGGCTGCAAGGTGCGGAAGCCTCACTCTACTCGCAGATGTGCCTGTATCTTCTCATCCATATCCTTGGCTCAGTAAGGACACGCTAGCTGAATAAATGAGATGTGAATATGGCTCCTGCTATGGTCTGAATGTCTGTGACTCTTCCAAATTGATATAGTGAAGCACAAGTCTCAGTGTGATAGTATTAAGAAGTGGGGGCCATTCAGTATTAAAGAGGGGTTAGTGCTCTTTTAAAAGAGCCCAAAAGCTAGCTTGCCTTTTTTCACATGAAGATACAGTGGAAAGCATCATAGAAGAATCAGAAAGTTGGGTGCTTACCAGACACTCAATTTGCTGCTCTCCCTTTTTTTCTTTTGAGTTTCTGGGGATGGAACCCAGGGCTTCATGCGTACTAGGTGAGCGCTGTACATTGAGCTAGTCTGACACCTTGCCAGCACCTTGAACTAGGACTTGCCAGCCTTCAGCCCCGCGAGAAATACATTTCTGCTGTTTACACACCACCCTCTGTACTCCTTTCCCTGTCCATACTGCTTTATCATTTACATACTTGAAGTAACCCTGCATAGACCCACCCATGAGTATGTCTCAGTTCTTGAAAGTCAGTTTCAATGTGCTTTTATGGTTTGAAGTGCCCTCTCCCATTTTAGGTTACTTGGGACACTTTGCCTCTTCTGCCCCTAACTTCCCATGCTTAGCGTGAAAGACAGGACAGGAGTCGGCTCCCCAGGCGGAAGGAGAGGAGAGAGCAGTGATGAGAATACATGCAGTCCTGGGCAGGGACACAGAGGCGAGGCCCTCCTGGGTGAGAGGCTCCAAAGCAATGGGGGAAGGGAGACCGGAGAGTATTTATAAGGCGCAGAGTGAAGATCTAAGAGCCAGAAAGGATTTTATTATTAAAATATTAGTTGTTCAGTTTTCTTTCTAAAGACGACCAAGCGCTGGCTTTGAGAAGCCTTTCCTTAGCACCACTTAAGCCGCAGGGCTGTCGTGTTAAGCCATGAGCCAGGGGTTGAGGGATTTGGGCTGTCTGAGTACAGCCTGGCACTTGGACGCCCTCTTGGTATTTTTTTTTTTTAATCACCGTCCAGTTTATGAATCATTGTTTCTACTCACCTTAGAAATAGTCATTCTCAACATTTCCTCTTCCAGGTTGAGCTTGCACTGACTTTTATACATCCCTTTGGCATCTTCCCTACTTAATGAAAGCAGAGCATATTCATTTCAAGCTGCTATGAACATATGAAATAAAAAATAATAATATTCACCTTTCAGGGATAGCTTATATTCTTTCGCAGTGTTAATCCACACACATACACACACACACACACCTCAGAGTGTCTTTTTTTAATGAAAAATTTTATATTGTCCAAGACATTGTTCTGAAGTTAACTCTGTCTTCGCACTCTGAGAGTTCACCATTTCATGTCTGTCCTTATATGTACTCTTATTCTAGTTAATAGAGACCTAGCATTGTATTCCATACAGTATTCAATGCTTTTTCCTAGGAATGGCATTGATACTGCTTTAATATGAAGTGATGGTGAGCGCTGTTGAGCACGTAACTTCACTTACCCACCAAACCCGTCCACTGTCTCATCCTCGCTCTGTAAAACACATGCCTGCTGGAAGCTGCTCACAGGCCCAGCCCCAGAAAGTCATTACTTGATGATTGCCAGTGGCTTTTTGAAGTAGAAACCCAAGGACCATTCATCCTTTTATTTACCTCTTCATCAAACATTTAGTCTGCTTCTAAGATGGGCCCTATATTCTATTTTTTTTTTTTTTTTTTTTGCAGCACTGGGGATTGAACTCACAACCTCACACCTTGTCAGACAGGGGCTTAAGTCACTGAGCCAAACTCCCGGCCCTGATGGGCCCTATATTCTAAACACAGTGGTGAAAATAGCCTTGCTTTTATAGGTAAATACCTATTGGTAGAAAAATAAATGGATAATTTCAGAAATGGAAAGATGATATTGTCCATTGGCAGTTAAGAGAATGAGTTTTCCAAAAGAAAAAATATAGCAGGGTGAACACTTTGGGTGTGTGGGAAGAAACAAGCAGGGCATACGGAAGGAGAGACAGGGGCGTGGGGCAGCAGTTACCTGAGCTTGGGGAAAGTGGTACAAAGGGGAGCCACGAAGGAACAGGGCCATGTCAAGCAGGACGTCATGGGTCTCAGGAAGAAGCCAGTGGTACGGGAAGCCACTGAAGGAGCTGCAACAGAGCAGTGAAAATCTACCGTGCTGGGCTGGGGTGGTCGGAGTGTAATGGATGGCCAGGGAGGAGGATGCTACTGGTGCCCAGGTAAGGGACAATCTCTATCCAATGTCAAGCAACCGATGTGGCTCCACGAATCCATGTGATCCTACTCTGACTTTTGGAAAGGAATTTCCAATGAACTTAAAAAGTCAGCAGTTATCCCTGATGGACTAAAACCAGCTGGACAAAAAAGCCAGCAAATCAAGACAAGGACAACATCAAACAGCAGAGGCGACACTGAAACATGGAGGATGGGACCCCTATCCCTGGGGAGGCTGAGTCATTGAAAGTTAAAGTGCCAGAAGGAGCACCGGGTAGGATATTGACTTAACAGAGGTCTCTGACCTTCTCAGGTCTTTCATCTCTAGGCAGTTAAGACCCTTGAGGTTGACTCAACACATGTCTCTGGGTTAAAGAAACAAAATGGGGCTTCGCTCTGATCTTTGACCTCTTTGAGGTAGGAAATAATATTTGCAAATGGGAGGTATCCATGCTGTGGTCAGAGGGAAGGTCAATACTGGGGTTACTTTGTTACAAATCCGGCAGTGTCGATCCAGTTCACCACACAGCGTCCAGCATCTGTGCCTCACTGCCTCGACTGACTGACTTGGTGTTGTGGGAGACAACTTGAGCGGGTCCCCTTGAATGCAGAACAATTGCTGCAACTTTGATTATATTGAAACTTATTTCCTTATGTTGATGTATACAGAGCTGACTATGGTATTTTCTTCTCTCTTTAACTGGCTCTAAGCATTATAAATAAGGCTAGCTGAGGTACTGGTGTGTAATCTCTAAAGCCATCCGACAGTGTCGTGTTGCCTCCCATAGTGATCTCTGTAAAATATATAGGCACAGCGGGATGGCAGAGCCAGTGAGCTCCAGGAGTGTCAACTGGGTATGAGCCTCGAGAAAAAGGCTGTGAGTTCCCAGGGCATAAAAGTTTACATATCAGAAGCAGGTACTGGTATGTAGTCTTTAAAGCCATCAGACAGTGTCCTGTTTCCTTCCAAAGTGACCTTTGTAAAATGTATAAAGCACAACGGGATGGCAGAGCCAGTGAGCTCCAAGAATGTCGACTGGGGATGAGCCTGGAGAAAGAGGCTATGAGTTCCCAGGGCATAAAGTTTGCATATCAAAAACTGAAGCAGCAGCCTCCTAATACAATTCAGTTGCTGTCTTGATTAGGTTGTGCAAATTGAGCCCCTTGCATATCTTCATCTGCATTTTGCAGAGATACCTTTCTCACTACCTTGCTAACCAGCTCAAGTTACTCACATAATTCCCGCCATTCTCACTGTCACTCATCCTCAAGCCACCCCCTTTCTTCACTAGTGAATAAATTCTGGGAGAGGCCTAGGACCGAGGCCTTTGTCCACATGTCCTCACAAGGATTGGACTCAGAACCTCTTGGCTGCCCTTAACCTTGAGTATGTCTCAAAATCCTTACTCTCGCCGTGGGTTGAGTTGGGGATGGTAGACTAGAATTAATTTGCTGGGATTCCAATAACATCTCAGTGGATTTATAAATATAACTTCTTGGATTGTGAGAAAAACTAGAGAAAAGATTTCAGTACTTGAATTACCGTACTCATTGTTTGGGATTACAACAGGTGTCACCAAACTCAAGCTGCTGCTGGAAATCTGAACGACTGAAGCAAGAGAGCAGAAGCGTGGGGGCAACCTTGCCCTCAGGGAAACGGCTGTGGGCATCTAGCCTCCAGACATAGTAACACGAGGGTGCAGTTTTGTCCCAGAGTTGTTTTTGAGTATATTTTTCTAGCCTCACAAGGAACACAGTATGAAATTATGTACGTCTATCTGTGTATCAATGTAGACGAGGGAGTTGGGGATGCCGCCCAGTGGTACTGTGCTTGCCTAGCATGTGGGAAGCCCTATATTCAATCCTCACCACTGCAAAAAAATAAAATAATTAATTAAAAAATAAATGTAAGTGTACGCATGAGAAAGTTCTCGAAGTACACATTTTTGGACAGCGGTCTTGGGGAAGAAGAGTCAACATTTGACTCTACGCAATTTTGTAGCAGGTTGAATCATGAGCAATGGCCAGTTTTGATAAGTAGGCAATGGCTTCTGATTGGTAGTTTCCTACAGTTAGTGTTACAAAGATCTGAATTTTTGGAGTGGCAGGAGAGTGAGATGGTTAAAAGAATGGACTCCGGAGCTAGGCACAGTGATCTCCAGAGATAGTTCTGCTTCTTCGGTTTAACCTTAGGAAAGGTGCTTTAGTTCTCTGTGCCTTAGGTTTTTCTGTTTGAAAAGTGGGAATAATGATAGCACTTAGCCCCGTGCCACTGTGTGAGTTAGAGGAGGTGCACACAATGTGCTTCAGTGTGTGCCTGTGTAAGCCTTCTGTGTATGCTAGCTATTACTTTTTCAAGACACTTCCTATAAATCGTTGATGTGCTTTTAAAGAATTTGTCTAGGGTGTCCTTAAAAACTCTTTCTTTCTAGTTATGCAAGAAAATTCCAGGTGGTTTTTCTTCCAGTAATTTCCTAGAGTCTAGGAAACGTGCTCAAACCCTCGGACGTGCGTGGCGACAGCATGGTGCTCACTGACAGGCGGAATCATTGCTTTTCATGAGTCCCTGGGTTTCCTGAATTTCTGCAGTCTTTCTCAGGTGAGTTATTTCCCCCTCCTTCATTGCTATTTATTTACATAGCATCTTTCTGCTCTTTTAATTATATCACTAACATATTTGTAAACTCATTCATTGCCCACCCCTCCCTGCTTTTGCTTCTTTGTACTCTCTTCTAAATATAACCATGGAAACAAAACAATGCAGTTCCACAAACAAAGGGGACTCTGCAGGGTAGGCAGAAAGAACCCTAAGTCCGCCTTGAGTCAACTGCAATTTCTTGTCTTCATATTTTATAAAGCAGCCCATGGCTCTCACAATAGAAAGGGAGGGAACCTGATTAAATGGCATACATTAAAAGGGAATTAAAAGAGATGCAATGGTTTGCACTAAACCACGTAGGCAAAGAGACTCTACTCCAACTTGCCTGGGTGGTTTCCAGTCTGGAGGCAGTTTCTGAGCACACAGTGACTCACTTGCTCATGAAAGAATCGCTTGCTTGGCTAATTGCCTCATCAGCCAGCCATTTGCCTTTCACCCCTGGAATGACAGGGAGATATTGTAAGGACTGGGGATAGGGTAAGGTAGAAAGGTAATTAGATATATTCAGAAGTGAGCATACAAATAGAGAGTGAAAATTGATAAAGATATTTGAAGCACTCAGTTTTTGGGTAGTTTTCTTTGTAATTGCGGAAAACAATAACAATAAAAATATTTATTGAACCCCTACTAGGTCCCAAATACTGCCTGAGTTTAGCTTGTAGTCACATCATCCAAAGCCCTGCCCTCCAGGTCATCGATGCTCTTGGAGGAATGAGGAAAAACACAGCAATGAATAGTTTCCATAACTTCATGTTCTGGAATTCCTACAGAAGAAATAATTGGTGGTAGGCAATAGAGGTCAATTTGAGGTCAGGAAAAGTCTCTCTGGGAGGTGGCATTTGCACTGAGACCTGAAGGTGAGCCAGGAAGCCAGCAGCCAGGAGAGGCAGTGTCTAGGCAGAGGTGGACTTCTTGCCAAATCCCTGAACTGCCAAAGGTTTTGTGGTGGAGAAACAGGAAGGAGTCAAGTGACTAATGCAGGCTGACACAGTTTACTGTGAGCTTACTGAGTCTCAAACCAGTAAGAGAGCCAAAGCAAAAAGGAAAAATTACTTCCCTTGGACATCTACATCATGAGTAACAAAGCAAGGTGAGAACCTGATCTATGTAAATCGTCTTTAAAGAATTTTATCTCCCTATTGTCAAAATTGAGCAGGTTGAACATAAACGGTTCATGTTGGCAGCTTGTTGCCAGGGCATCTATGTTATTTTTCCAGTGCACTAAATTTAAATTAACTGGGGGCTTGAGGTTTGACACCAACTCTTACTAAACTTTGCCTCCTAGCTTGTCTCTTTCCTGAACCTCATCTATAAAATCTAATGAGAGAGTTACAGAAGGTTCTCAGATGGTATTTAGACAAGCACATATTCAAATATGCAGAATGTTAAGCATCATCACTATTATTAATATTATAATTTTGTCAATATTCTTTCTGCCTTCATATTAATAGTCTCCTCTCTAGAATCTTGTGTTGTACATCATTTCATATTCCATCCACCAATGTAGAAGAAGCTCTATAGCATAACAAATGGCTTTATAATCCAAAAATTTGCTCATTCATCACAGTACCAGCTATATATCAAATATTATGTAAGATTTGGGAGGAAAATAAAAATGTTTAAAAGCACAAATAATAAATCGTATCATGCATGGTGTCAGCATCAAAGGAATGAGTCCTGAATATGCACCTTATTAATTATGTGAGATAGGAAGGTCCTTCACCTGTTGGAGACTTACTTAGGCCTCACATCTGAAGAAGGGCGATAATAATAAGCTATATGCTGCTTTGACATGCATTAAGCTGCTTGATGCATGGAAGTAGGAGTCTAGGATTTGGAATGTAGTCACATCTCCAGACTATTCCATCGAGTTGGCCTCAGCATGCAAGAAGCAAGAATTTCAGGAGGTAGAAATAGGAGGTAAAAAATTGGTAGAGATTCACTGTAGGTTAGGCATAGTGGAGGTCTCAGTTCCCACCTTCTCTGCCCTCCAGAAGAAAGAGCTCAGAGAGATTCTGGAGCTGGTTCCAAAGGAATACACAGCAAGTTTCTTAACAGCTAAGCAGAGAATTGCTCTCCAGATAGCAAAAACAGCCCATGCCAAGGCACACAGGCTTGAAACATAACAACTGACTAGGGAGTCACTAAGTGACTCAGGACAGCTGTTTTGTACATTGTAAGATAGGGAAATAGAAATTGAGAAGTAAGGGCAAAGAGGTCATATTTTCTTTCCAAATAATGTGCTTATTTTACTCATGATAACCAACTTGTCCCACTGTAGCCTCTCGGTCACTACCTGAAAAATTTTTGAGCAAAAGATTTTCTTTTCTTCTCAACAGTTGAGAGCAAATCAAAAATGTTGCATCGAAAGCTCAATGGAGGGATGACCCTGTGGACACCAGTTGTTAACTGCCAAAGCACCACCTGAGGTTAATTTCTATACTGGGCCAGGGATCCTAGCTTCAGCCAGACCTCCGATCCCCATGAATAACATGATGACATTCAAGTGTACCAAAGAATGTTGAATGATTGAAAGATTATTTTCAGAAGGTTCTTATGAAAATAGAATTTGTGTTGGTGGGAAAAGAAGAAAACACAACAATGATACTGGAAAGTAAGCTGGAGGACGTTTATTCTCAGGTATAGAAAGGAGAGTTCATCAGGGTTAGACAATTACCCAGGCATGTCAGAATGAAATTGTGGCAAAAACACTCCCCTGAGCAGGCAGCAGATGATGACTAGCACATCCTCACCACAACACAGGCAGCCACTCAGCCTACATGACCCGAAATCCATGTGCAACACCCATATTGAATTTAATGATCTAATTTAAGGGTTGACAAACATACTGTTTTTCCAAGGGATTAGGAATGGCCCCTCCCTTTTCCTCAACCAGAGTAATTATTCCCCTAACTTGAAGCAATAGTGGTGAAAGCACTTTTTGTTTCTCCAATCCTCCAGTTGAACCCTCAGGCTATGATTTTTTTTTTTCGTAAGGCATTGTTCATGCACAGTGGCATAGAATTTCATTTGCTGGGTTTCAAGTATTAAGAGCACAACACAAAATCTAAGCAATTTTAGACATGTGTCAATCTCAAATAAAAAAGGCTTTGTGCTGGCACAGGATGTCAATGCTTGAATTAAAGAGAGAAGAATTTCCCTGAGCGAGAGCTGTACATGCTGACATAATACATTGTTAAGCCTCTGTGTTACGATACAACCAATATGTTTTAATAATTTATTGGTATTTATTTAACACACAAGACTGTCATACCAAATCTAAAGCAAGAGGTCTAGGCTCCTTATTGATTCATTGCATGGTTCTTATCAGCATCATTAGATGCTTCCTTAGACAATTCCCTGGTGTGCGATGAAATTATTGGAGAGTATTTTGGAAACTTCATTAGGGGTGCATTTTGATATCACCTTCTGGGGACTCTCTGTGGAATACTGCTGAAAGGATTTGAATGAGGCTTTGTCTTTTTCCTTCTTTATTTATCAGACTCTATCTCCTGATAAAATCGCTGTTCTTAGAGTTAATCTCATTCGAACACTTACCCGAAATCTAGCCAGCTAAGAGAACGCCACAGGCTACTGTGGAAAGTCACTGGAAACAGAATCTAGGTTGATACTTCTGAACTGCCTTAATCATTAATTCATCTACTTGAGAATTCATTCATCTTTATTTCACCATTACCTAATGAGGATAATGGTGACTATCAAAATCCACAGGCTAATCATTTTTTAAAAGTAGGTATTTGATAATTATTAATTAATAATAGTGTCAACAATAATTTTAATGTCCCAGGTATTCCCCCTTCGGGATTTGTGTTTTCATTATACTTGCCATAAGGACAAATGACTACCCAGAATTAAGCTTTGGTTTACAATTTTCAAATCACAGGAGCAAGGAGAAGCTATCTTCATGTAAAAATAATCAGACCCTTTTTTTGAAGAGCCTCAAATGGCAGAGATGAAGAGAGAATAAATACAGCTGATGATATTTAGTGTGACATCAGTAATTCTCAAAGGGACTCTAAACCATAGAGTTTACTGGTATGGATGCTCATTGCTTTTATGGAGGTGACAGGCCTGACCTGTCAGGTACTAGTAACACCCAGGACAGACTAGAAATGTCACAAACTACTAACAGTTACTACACATGATATAAAAGGATGTGTCTAAAAAGAGGTGGCTTTTTAGAACTGGCTTAAACCTGTTTCTTTAACAGACCCATCTTATTCCTATAAGGAACCTAAAATCAATTTATAAAAAATTTAAAAATTAGGTGAAAATATTTTATTTCAGTATTATGGAAACCTAAATATAATTAACATTAGCTTTAAAAATGGGGAGTTACTGACTTACATACACAAAAAGTCCAAGTCTAAGCTTCAGACATAGGTGAACCCAAGTGCTCAAGTGACAATTCTGGTTTCCCTTGCAGGTTCTCTTTTCTCTAAGTTAACTCCATTCCCCAAGAGAGTATTTGTCTCCCATCTGGAATTCCCAGAAGCACAACTTACCTATTATCAACTTTAACTCCAGCAGAATGAGGACATTTTTATTGTGTGTTAAATTGTATCACCCCAACACTCCCAAGTCCTCACTTCTAGCATTTCAGCATGTGACCTTATTTGAAAAATAAGTAATTGTAGATTTAAGTGGTGAAGTGAGGTCATAGAGGTGTATAGTCGAGTAGGCTGGATCCTTAATGGAATAAGACTGGGACACAAACCAGCCCAAGGACTCCGAAAGAAAATCATGTCAAAATTGAATTACACTACTATTAGTCAAGGAGCTACAACAGGCTAGGAGAGAGGCTTGGGACAGACACTTCCCTAGGAACTTCAGAGACACCGTGGCCCTGCCAGTATCTTGATTTAGAACTACTAGCCTCCAACACTGCAAGACAAAATTCTGTTATTTAAGCTTCTGTTATTAAGTCCATGGTGCTTCTTACAACAACTCTACATACATTCTTCCTTTCCGTGATTTGCTGTGGTATTCTGAGATCAATTCTGTTTGGTTTCATCTAGACTACCTTAATCTCCCTAAAAAGGTGTCTGGTTGGGGATGTATAACTCCACCCATTCCAGGATGGGGGTAGACTCAGTCCTACAATAGCTATGCCTATAAAGAGCGAGCAAAGAGTAGTTCTCCTACGAAACATCAAAGAATTATCACCAGAGCAAAGGAAGCAGGTAAAATCAAATGAAAACAAAATGTCCATGAAATGAGTTCATCAGAGAAGAGAGAAAAACGAGGCGATGTTAGCTCAGTGTAGTGCTCTTTCCCACGACAATCCTCATCTCCTGATCCCAGTGACCAGGGATCCCACATTCATCCATTGCCTGTCCTGCGTCTCCTCAGTAATCCATTGCTGAATCTCTCTGATGAAACCTAGACTGCCCTGCATTGTCCCTCCTCCTACAACATGGCCTACTGCAATACTAGCACTAGTAATTCTTTTTATATCACTTGTTAAGTGCCAGCCACAATGGCAAACTATTTCATTCATTTAATACTGATAATAACACAATGAAAAAAATATTGTATTATATTATCCCCATCTTATCGGCCAGGAAACCAAGGACCAGAGATGTTAAGTAACTTTCCTGAAATTATACAGCTAATAAATGCTAGGTGACAGGACTAAGATTCCAATCCCATTCACTTGGCCCCAGACACAATGTGTTTTATCAGTTCGTCACATGGCATCAAATAGCCCTTTGTTTTCTTATTTTTCCTCTTTCCTGTCTCCTTCAATGAGGACAGTACTGTATTTCTTAAGTGTGCTGAAAATGCTGCTGATGGAATTTACAGTGATTTTAGATTTTAAATGTCAGATATTTAAAAATGGTCAGAAATTACAAATACTTTTTCATGGACATCTACCCTTTATGGAAAGAAAGATTCCCCTATTTTATTTTCAGAGGTGCTAGCTACAGTCTTAAATAAATTTATTTAAGTAAAAGAAGATGATTAAAAATGTAATGAGAGTATAATGGTATATATACTACATAACTATAGATAAAAATTGAAGACAATGGAAATAATTGAAGTTTGAGATCTATATGCTTAGACTATAAGCTCTCTAAAGAATATATTTGTATTAGCTAATTATCTGTCACTATGACAAATATCCAGAGTAAACAACTTATGAAGAGGAAAGGTTTATTTTGGCTCACAGTTTTAGAAGTTCCAGTCCATGGTGGGTTGGTCCTATTGCTTTGGGCTTAGAGCTGAATATCATAGGGGAGTGTTTGTCAGAGCAAAACTCCTTACCTGATGCCTTGAATGTGAAAGAGAGAAAGAAGGGACTGGAGTTCCACTATTCCCTTCAAGAGCATGCCCCCAGTTTCCTGAAGACCTCCCACTAGGTGCTTGCACTTAAGGTCCACCATCACTCAGCAGTGTCTTGCTAGGTACCAAGCCTTACATATATGTTTTTAAGTGAACATTCTGGATCCAACTTATAGCAACAGTATATCTGCTGTGTTCTAAACAGTATTTCCTACTAGGTCCAGCACATACTACATACTCACTTAACATTTTCTGAATCATTTCACATTGACTCAGTTACTGTCACTATAGAGCACAAACCAACACTGTCTCAACTGAATTTACTACATTTAGTTATGTCTTAAAGCAAAAATATGATCTTCTTACTGTTAAAGAATTTAGCCAAGCATAATCATGGAGACTGACATCTATCAGCTGTTATTTAGAAATCAAAGTTGGGGTCTTAGTCCAATGACAAGGTATTAGACAACTTTGTAACTTAGAAACAGTTTATGCCTCTGATACATGTATTTTCCAAGAATGGGAAATTTTAAGAATGATGCTATTGTTTGTAACAAGCATCTTTAAATATCTGTCTCCTCTTCCCTTCTCAGAATAACTTTAGAAGAGGGAGGGAGTTCAAATGCGGGACCAGAAATTTTTTGCTAGGTTACAAGGTTCATATTTTAGGGTGAGAGAACTTAAAAAACAAAAGGATTGCTCTTAATCTTCTCTTACAACCATGTCTCTTTTGGAGCCATATACAAACTCAGGCTGGTAAGGCATAGTGGATAAGTATGTAAACTTAGGGAAGTTAATTAACTCCCATGTGCCTCCTTTACTTTTCTATAAAATGTGGATTATAATGGACTTATTGAAAGGATAAAATGAGTTAATGCATATAAAGCACTTAGTTTACTGTTAGGTAAGCACTTAGTAATAATAGGCATTGTCATTGTTACTATTATTAATACTGCTCATTAAACTCCTGTTTTCTTAGATATATTAGAAGATCAAGCCCAGCTATGATGAGATCCTTTTTAATGTCAGATGCTTTATGGATATCATTTAATTTAATGAAATTTCAGGTCAGGTTCTCCAGAAAGCAGACTATGCAACTAAAATTAATGTGAAAGTTTACTAGAGAGTGCTTTTGGGTTTTACATTTGCAATGGAAGAGAAGGAGTCAGGACTTAGAAGAGAGACTGTGGGTTGCTTGCAGTCACAATAACCCTCTCAGCTAATTACACAGGGAACTCTGGACTGAGATGACCTTTCAGCGTTGTCTTGAGCTGGAGGAGCTGGTCTTTTTATCCCCATAAATGATCCTTCCAAAAGGGGGGTGTATGACCTTGGGAGTTTTATCTCTTCCTGTGAGCTACTCACAGAAAAAAATTCTGGGCTATCAGGCATCAATACCTTTGTAGCTGATCAATACCTTTGTAGCTTCAGTCTCAACCGGTGGTTCAGGACGGTGTGGCATAGTGTCCACTACAGTCCACCCCTTGAGTCTATATTTTCTTGTTCTATAAGTTCTATATAAGTAGCTCTAGGTTTCAGGAAAATGCTTTGCCTTGCACAAAATTACAAAAAATGATTAGTGCAATACACTGATTACTACTTAGCTATTTTTCAGGTCACAACTGACCTTCATGGTCTATTCTGTATTTTTAGATGCCTTCACTCTCAAAGCTAGAATCTCTGAATTTAGGTGGCTCACTTCATGCCATGACCCAGACTTTCGTGTTTGAAGGGTCTAAACCCATATTCACCATGGTATTCCAGCCAAAACAATGGCCCATTTCTTGCCTCTCATGTTTTTGACATAAGAAGTTCTAGGTAATGAAATAGCAGGTATAGCTTGAAGATCAAGGGACTCTTGCTCTGTTGTCTGGTTGGATGATGTAGCAGTAGATCAAACATTACATAAGCCCTGAGTTATTGTTCCTGGTGAAGGATCCATCAGTCAGAAAGATAAACCCATAACTCTAATATGTGTATATTCCAATAAAAATAAATTATTAGCTAGGATAGAAGGGTTCTAAAATATCAACTTGCTACAAAATGGTGCTCTGATCTCTCAAAGTCATTGTGACATGTTAGGAATTCAGATTGATCTCTCTTCTAGACATGTTAGACATTCAGCAGTAGTAGGTAGAATTTCCCTTGTTGAGTCAAAGTCGGTTGTTGGTGTTGTGAACGGCATCCATCCCTGCTACCATGGTTACTCCGCTTTTAAGCCCATGTGTGGGTAGTGGAGGCTAAAGACAGGTGGACTGACATGCACTGGTTACATCATTCTGTCCACTTGGTTGTTTAACAAAGCTTTCATTGTGGATGCTCCTGGGTAAGCATAACTATAAAATACAAAAACTTACTCTGTTTTGTTCCAGGTGCTTTGCCTACATCTCACATTGGGAAATTTTTTCCTCACAACAATCTTTTTAGGTAACTCCTGAGTAGGGCCAAAGTGCTTCTGCCTCCCATGTTTCACTTCATCCGACATACGGAGCTGGACCATTTGTCAACCAGTCAATTAGTTACACCTTTTTCTTCTTTCTTCTGATTACTGTGCAAGTTGGTGAGCTAAAAGGAGACCTGGTAAGTTCCTATTACACTCATGGTCAGTGTAAACACAACATGATACTTGGTCTATGATTTCTCGTATTGAAGTCTATTTTTTTTTTGTCAGTTCAAGATACATTAAGAATAGTAGTATTTAAAGGAAGCAGCAAATCCCACCCATCTCTCACCAGTTTCACAACCAATTAAGAAAATGATGCTATATTCTGAAACATGAAGATCACAAGGTATGATACAATGGTTTGAAGTATGTTGACTCCAAACTGCATGAACAGATAATTTTGTTCGACTGATAATAACTGAGCAACAGCTCTATGATGATCCTTATTTTAGACCTTAAGATTGTAGGGATGATAAGAAAAACAAATCTTTGACTTAATGGAGTGTTCATTCTAATATAATCTGCACTCTTAATACTTTTTCAGTCATAGGTTTAGAATCTGACCCTAGCAGACAAATGGATTATCAGTGTAACCAGCTGTCTGAAAGTTAAGAGTGCTTCACATGTTTTGGGCACTAATACTGGGAAAGAGATGGACTTCTAGATTGATAACAAAAAGACAGGTCTTGTCCCAGACAGGTCTTGTCCCTCACTCAAGACAATAACATTGTAGGAAGAAAAAAAACCAAAATATACTCTGATCCTAAGGGCTAGGCGACCTAAAATAGACAAGGAGAAATTCTAGGTCATGCTTATGAAAATGCATTACCTAATTTTTATCATATTAAACATTGTTATATTTGATGGCATACAGAAAGAGTCTAGAAGTATTACTCTAATACTATTCTTTCTAAAGAATAGAAACTTCCTTATAGAGACATAAAGAGAGGAAAATAAGTTTTTAAATTCTCAACCAGAGGGCAGAAACAATGTCGGTTGTTTAAATCAACTGAATTAACTAGATTTGGCCAGGAACAGAGTAGATATTCAATAAAGTCTTATGGATTGCTTAATTCCAATATTCATACTTACACTGATAAATTTCAGGAAGAATCACAAAGATCAGACAAACATCTCCCTGTTCTGGCTCAATCATGAGTCTCTGGCTTTTTTTTTTTTATAATTATAGTATCCATAATATCAGTAAATACTTTGAGGTGAATTCTTTGTGTTTGGCTGGATAATACCCACTGTGTGCCTTGTTAAAATTACATGGTTTCTTTCTGGATGGAAAACATTCTGTTTATAAAATGTCCTAATATCACGCTTCATGATAAATTAGCTGTGTTTATTTGTTTTTTTCCTGGCTGTCTTTAGGAGATGATCTAAGGTTAATGGTAGAAATGCTACCAAAATAAATGGTTTCATGTAGTCAAATATTTCATTGGAGAACTCTGTTTTAGGGAACTTGGGAAGAAAACAAATGGATATTTTTGGAACATTTGAATTCATTCCTTAACTTTAGGAGATACATTAAAAATATATTTTTCAGGTTACACATAGAGTCTACAATGCTTCCACTGACATGTCAATTAGAATATTACACATATTTTCTTCCGGTAAATCTTAAAAAGGATGTACAAGATGACTTCAGAATCTTGCATAAAATTGGCCATTTTCCACATGAAATGGTTCAATAGAATCATAATCTATTATGAGAGTGATATTCACCAGACTCAGTTTAAAACATTTCCTTAAATTGACGTCTTGTTCTGAAAATAAGCAGATATAATATATGCCACTAATGCTGACAAATTTGAAGACTTAGGAAAAAATATGGTCATGTAGGTAAAATCTAGGACTCTCTTTTTTCTATCTCAGATTCTGACTTAGCTTTATGGATTCAGTTAAGATTTGCTTTGGGGTTACACAGAATCTCTGTGCTTTTTGGTCAGTGATCTCAGATAATGACTGCCCCCGAGTGTCGCTGCTAGGATGAAGTCATTATTATTTTTCCCCTTGGGCTTCAGTCTTCAGGTCCAGCTAAATACGAATAACTATTTATCAGATAACTTCTTCCTGCTAGGATTTCCGTACTCGGAATTATGTGTAAGTGCTGAAGTCATTCTAGTTCTTACAGTCAATATTATTTTGGAGGTAAATAGAGATGTAAAATTTAACAATGGACTTAAAATGATGGCCCAATAAGAGAAGTCTATGCTGTAAGTCAAGACGTTTTAGTAAAAGAATCAAAAAGAAAAAAAAAAGTTAATATACATTAGTGTTAATAAGGCAAAGTGTGAATTTACTTCTAGGTCCTGCAGGTAAACTTCAGCATAAGAAATTAGACATCTGATGTTTGTAAACTTAACTTTCTTGTGCTTTTCTAGACTTTGAGTAATAATAACTTCAGAAGAGTTAGAATTGACTCAGAGTCCTGTTGATCAACTGAGATTCCACTGGAAAATTTGTTATGCAGGTTCTTACTGAATCTTTGAAGGGTTATACTGTATTTTGATCTTTTAATATATTCTTAATTAACAGAAAATAAATTTAATTGCTTTGTAATACTGTTAGAGTAACTTTTTCACTTTTGAAATCAGAAAAAACAATAATAGAAAACAAAGGGGAAATCATCCATCATTACACCTTCCTGTGTATGACCACTACTAAGAAAGGATGTATGATGCTGCTGATTTTTATTTATTTATGTAACAAAATATATATTGGGTTTCTGTGGCAGGTAGCTTTCCAGGTACTGCAAGAATAGAGACACTTGTATTGTGCAACCTTCTTGCAACTTACTTTCTAGGGAAGAAACAAAGAATAAACAAGAAATGTGATAAGTGCTATAAAGGAAAAAATGGCCCATGTGATTGAAAATAATGGTGGACTGGTAGTAGGGCAATTTTAATGACTAAAGAACTTTTTGAGGAGGTTGAAGAAAAACTAAACCAGACACAGCTCTTAGGCTATGTCAAGGGCTTGTCAGAGGGAACCACCAGAGCAGTCAAAAGGATGGAAATGACACAGTTCCTGGGACTGCAACACTAAGTGACAAGTGGGGACCAGTTAAATGGTTCTGTGCAGGCCACAGGAAGTGGCTTGGCTTTTCTTCCAGATGGTTCATGTTTTTTTATAAGCTCAGTTTAGTTGCTGCATGAAGACTTTAGAGGAGACTTGAGGGAGATAAGTGGATGAGTTTGGGAATGCCTGCAACAGCCCATGTGAAAGGTGACTGTGACTTGGCTTGCGTGGGAGCAATGATCACCATGAGAAAGGAGGATGGGAAGGATGACTGTGGAGATATTGTTGGTGGGATTTGAGGATGCTTTGGGTATGGGAGATAGGGTGAATACAAGAGACTACAAAGCTATTATAACGTGACCATTTTTCCTTAATAGATGAGTGATCAATCAGCAATGGGAATTTTCCAACCTTCTTCATGGCCAGATGGTATTCAAGAAACTCTTATCCTATTGGTTATTTCTCTAATCTCCTAATGATGAAAATTTAGACTGTTGTGGATTTAAAAAGAATTCAGTGAATACCCTTGTCCCTATAACTTGTATAATTACTTCCAAAAGGTATTTCTAAGAGTTGATTTGTTGGATCAAACAGTTACTTGGCTTTCAGTTTTGGCATATAGTTTCATTTTCTCTCTTTTCCAAGGAAATCATGTGATATAAAGACTTAGTTTCATAATTTTATCATGAGATACAGTTTTATTTTGTATTTTATTATTATTTCATATCGTAAGCAATGGCTTTTCTGATAAGATGATGGATTTATAGACAGTATGTAGGGAAGAGGAAACTTTCCAAGTGATTTTGCAGAGGACATCATCTTTGATTGGAGGATTTTATTTCCTAGGCTAGAAGGCCAGGAATTCTGTCCACTTGTGGGTCAGTCTTGGCCACTACACTGCTGCTCATAGTAAGTGTCCTGGAGCAGGACCATTTTGTGCATAGGTTTTTGAGGTGGCCTGACCTTTCTGGTCTCAGCAGCAGGTGGATGGATATTTTTGGAAAACTGGAAGACAAGGATGCCAATAAAGTCATCTTGCAAGTGATTTTCCAAAGTAAATGACACAGCCATGCAGAGATGATTGTGCTTGGCTCCAAGCATCACCACTTGTGTTTTCATCTGGGTTATTTCACTACTCCGGGTCCCCCTGTCATCATTTATGAGAAAAGAATTCAACCTCTACCTTGTGTTGTTATGTAAGGGTGATATGACATCATTTTTGCTGCAGCTATTAGCTGATCATTTACCATGCAGCACACTATGCACCATTTGCTTGGTATTGATGATCTCACTTATTCCTTACCATCACACCACAGTGGGGAGCACTGATATATTTTGTATTTCAGATGAGGAGAGTGAGGTGTGAGACATTTTGTGATTTGCTGAAAATCACAGCCCCAACAAATGACAAATCTGGAATTTGGAAGCCAGGAATCTGATGGCAAATTGATGGCAATTTTAGCTTCATTGGAACCTGTAGGGTCATGAGGTGAAAGCTTCTCTCTCATTCAGAACTTGGTAGAAATTGAAGAACAAATTGCCTTTTTCCCCCTTGTTTTCAAGTACCTGCTTTTTTCCATTTAGATTTTCCTGGCTCATGAGATTAGAGTTTAAAATGGTTTAGTAGAATTCATTATACCCCCATGGCAGGGATTCTGAATCTGGGGAGAGCTTTGAGATAATCCTGAGATAAATCACAGAAGTCTCCTCTTCTACTTTGCCATCATGACTCATAGAAAGAGAACTGTAGGTTTTACAGGACAGTCCAGTGGAGAACTTCTGCCCTTTCCTCCATCCCATAATCTGTACCCAGGGAATCACTTGCTGATTGATGTGATTAGGCAAACTACTGGCACATGTAGTCTATACCCCTTCTGGGCTGGCCAGCCCGAAACTAAGCAGGTGTGTGCTCTTTCATGTGGACGCATTCCCAGGTGGAAGACACATCTAGGCTGAGCTGACGCCAGACCTCTAGGCCTGCTCACCCCTTCCTTGGTCCAGTGGGCTCTTGCTCATACGGACCAAAGTGAATGTCAGAACTTAGAACTGAGCCTGGCAAACTTCTGACAAAGCACAGTAGCCTCTCCATGTATTGTTCGACTCTTCTGCATGCATTGGTGGAGAGATAAAACAGCCCAGCTGCCCACCCCATTCCTTACAGATTGGGTCATGTTGTGGAATATACTCAGTTCTGTTTACGCTCATTTTTTACATCATTAATTTCTGCTGGTTGAAAGCAGGGCCAGTTTTCTTTAGAAATAGGAGACAGAGGCCATAGAGAAGGGCCAGGAAAGTTTATTTCCTGATAACATAGACTGAGATAGTTGGTCAGAGAGGCTTTCTTGGTGAGATCCAACATAAAATGATACAAATAGTTAAGGATACCCAAATCATATTCTAGAGCAGAGTTCAGCAAATGATGGGCATGGGCCAAGTACAACTTTCCACCTCCTTTTGTTAAAAATCAAACTTTAATGAGACAAGGTCATGCATGTTTGTTTACAAATCATGTATGGCTTCTTGGTCAGAGGTGCTGGCTTTGAATAATTGCAATGGTCATTATGTGGCCCATAAAGCACAAAATATATTTGTTGTTAGGGCTTTGGAGGAAGTTTTCTGACTCCTGTTGTAGATTCCAAGTGTGTTTCAAGCAATCATGTATCAGTGCATCCCTTGGGGAGTGTATTAAGAGGTTTGGACACAGGGGTCAGGAAATTTTCTGAACAAACTCACATCTCATGCCAGTGTTGCTGGTCCGTGGGTCACGTTCTGGGCCGTAAGATCCTAGATCGGGGCTCTCCAGTGGGACCTCCTGCAGCTGCCCGCTCAGGTCACCCAGACCCATGTGGCGACTGCCACTTGGAAAAGGGCTACTGCGACAGAGAAGTGGAATATTTAATGTGTTTAATTTCAATGATTTTAACTAGTCACATGCACTAGTGGCCACTGCATGGGACACATAGTCCCAGAGCCTAAATCCTACATCTGCTTGCTTGTTTCTAAGGAAAAGTCAAACCACGCGTGATGCCTGAGGCTTGCCTCTGACTTTTGCTTTGTTTTGTTTTGTTTTTAAATACATAGGTATTAGCATTGCAGACAAGTTTAGAGGATATTAAGTCCTGACTTGCTCACGGGGAAGTGGGGGGGGGGGCTCAGAGATACTGCAATCTGGCCTGAGTATAATAAACCCCTTTGTTACATTTAAATACCATCATACTATCTTATATACAGCAAAGCACTGGGATGTTTTATGGTAACAATGCAGCAGCACGAAAACCCCAGACAACTCTAAAAAGGCACTAATTATTATTATTAGTGTTTTGCGCTAACAATAAATGTCAAATGGAACCCTGAAAACAAATAACTACCTGTCACCAAGTGAATGAAAGGCAATTTTAGTAAAGTGAATTAAAACCCCAAACATCACCAAGCCCAACCAGCGAGCAATGCCAAGGCAGCGTAGCGTACTTCTCGGTGGACACCGATCCTGGAGTAACCGCGGTGGATGTCCTTGGGGTGAAGTCCTGAGGACCCTCTGTGCCAGCTCACTAGTGCCCAGTGGACCTGGAAAGGGGTGGTAGACAGAGCTGAAGTGCAGAGGCATCTTCGGGAGAAGCCCTCCATCATAGGGGATGGAAATTGGAGACCACTGAGGTTGGAGAATCTTTATTTATTGGCTGGGCTGCAGCCCGCTTGTGTGTTATCAGTGAAAAATTAAAGTTGGACAGCAGAGTGTGGATTTGTTTTCCTGACATCTTTCCCTTAGATTTTTCAAAGTGCATTCTGGGTGTCTCCCAAAGACTATTTTTTAAAAATAAATCGTACATTTTATTTTTTCAAACTTCATTTATCTTTGATATCTGATTGACATATTCAGGACAGTCTAATCCTTTCTGCTGAAGTGAGCTATGACAGTCACTGCTACAGCAGTCAACATCACAGAGCCCTCCCCAGGAGCAGGGACTGCATCTGGAGAGAGACGGCGAAGGAGGACGTGGTGGCTTGGTCTCTCGATGGCTATCACAGTGTTGGGACCTGGCCTTGAGGTCCAGACAGAGGAGGCATAGAAGCTTGAGTGCATCTCTCCATAATCATCACCGAATCATCAGTCTGATGCCAGGGAGCAGAACGAGGCTAGGGCTTGCCTCTCATTTTTCTAAGAAAAGGCACATGAAGCAAATGTTTAACATGATCAGCAGAAGCTTAGTTTATTGGCCCTGGTTTAAGGGTTTTAGGCAGATTCTCTTTCTTCCTCTCACTCAGCGGCTCTCGCTCTCTCTCACTCTCTCATTCTCTCACTGTCATATTTCTCTTCTGTGTTACCACTGCCCTGTGTTTAAATTGACGATGTGGTCACACAGCTCTAAGTTCGAAACCATTCAAAGCGAATCAGAGAGAGCCTGCCTCCCCCTCTGCCTCCTAGCTGTCCTGCGTCCCTCCTCTCAGACCTCTAATCAATCAAATAGTTCATGCCCATGCAAATAAGTGCACCCACCTTTAAGCATGTGCACATATGCAAGCCCCTTTTCTTTATTTTTTATACAGA
>RJWM01000206.1:223123-261209 GCA_004363535.1 Dasyprocta punctata | reverse complement strand
TTTACCTACTCTGTCTTCCAGTAAGTTTAGTGTCTCTGTTTTTATATTCAGATCTTTAATCCATTTTGACTTTATTTTAGTGCATGGTGATAGGCATGGATCTAGTTTTAGTTTACGGCATACAGAAAGCCAGTTTTTCAAAACAGACCTGAAGATCAATGGAATAGATTAGAAGATACAGACACAACTACAAACACACTTAGCCACCTCATCTTTGACAAAGGGGCCAAACATGTACATTGGAAGAAAGATAACCTCTTTAACAAATGGTGCTGAAATTTTTTTATAGTTATTGGACATTTGTACTTCTCCTGAGGAGTTGTTTGAGAGTTCTAGTGGAAATGCTATTTGTTTTGAAGACACTTACAATTATTTTTATAATATCAATCAAATCTTCAATTTTAGTTTATAACTATGAAATCCTTAAATGATATTTAAGGAATATTGCACCAAAACAGAAAGGCTCTAACTAGTTGAGGTCTTCATTTACATAGTCAAAATCAAGTTCCAAGCCCAGGGCATGCACCCAAGGAAGAAAAACCCTAGCCCAATAAGCCAAATAAATAAAGAATTTAGTAGTCAAACAGGCCTGTGCAAATTTTCACTAAAGGAAAATTCACTGTGTGAGTGTGTTTGTAAAGGTAAGCAGAAAGCCTCCATTGATTACTGTTACTTGAGAAATAATGTGATGATGTTGTGGAACAGTCCTCAAGTATGAGAGCTAATCTGACCTGGAAGATGTATATACAGTCATCCTGAGAAACCCAGAATCATAATTTTAAAAAAAACTTTTGAACAAATGACAACAGTGCTATTTTAAGTGATATTTTAAAATAAAATACTAGAAATTCCCATTCTGATAAATAATATAAGACCTAGAGGTTTAACTTGGCTAGGGGGTTGAAAGAAACAAAACAAGGAATATTCTTAATGTATCAAGGCCTTCCTCTTTCAACTTGCCTGGTCAAATGGGGAACAGTAGAGAAAGAAAGAAAAAGATTTTGTTTTCAAATTTCACTTTGGAGAAATCTATGGGAATAAATTTAGGAGATTAAGAGAAATTAGTTGCTAAAATTACTGTCTGATAAGTATATGGTAAGCTTTACTGCCTGTTAATGGTAAGTATATTAGCAACATTCTCTATTAGGTTATTCATAGAAAAAGAAAATGCCAGCGTATTATTCCCTTATTTATGCAAAACTATTACAATTTAAGATCTCCAAATTCATACCTACAACACACGATTCACAGTTTAACATCTTCTGTGAATCAGAACTATCTTACTTACTAAAATTGACCATGATGCAATGGTCAGAATGTATAGGATATATAAATCAAGAAAAGTAGACCTGTATGCATGCCACCACAGACCAATGTTTATTCACTTTAAAAGGTTGCTAGCAAATCAGACATTAGTATTAAATGGTGTATAGTCTTAAACATCATGGAATATATATTAGTAATTCTCTGGGGGATAAAAACCTCCCTTCTCCCAAAACATGCTATTTAGCTAAAGATTCAGAGAGGATCAATAGTAATCAGATAAAATAATCATATCTCCACTCATCTGGTAATAATAAAAATCGAGAAACATTGGGCTCAAAAGAGCTTTATCATTATGAATAAAGAATGGAATAGACATCCTAAATAATGATGTGAACATGGGAATATCATAAAAGCACCAGCTGTCCCTTTCCCATCTGCCATTTATACCACAAAACCTCCCTCAACTAAATTTCTCAGTTATTGCTTTGTCTTCTTAAGACACTGTAGTAATTTACCAAGAATACAAGTTTAAGCCAATCAGTACCAATCACATCTATATTACTTATTAATGGCTTGCCTTAGGGAAATTAATGGCTGTCATTGAGCTCATTTTGCGAAATTCATAAAATGAGAGTGATACTACTAAAAATAGTGCCACCCTTTTGAATTATCACATGTCAATGATCACATTTCAAATATCAAATGAAATAATAACTTCAGCACAGTGCCAGGAACAGAGTAAGTTCCCAACACAAGTATCTATTAACTATTATTAAAATTCAACCACTCTCAGGAAGAGTTATCCTGTCATATTTAGCTTCATCACTCATTTTTGGATGACTTTGGCACCTCTTTTTTTCAGAGCATGTTTTAATAAGGGAAAATGTAGAAAAGATTCCATATTATTGAGGAAACTGTGAATGATGGAGGAGGACTTCACTGTAGGTGAGGAGAGGGAATGCATGAAAAACAATACGAAACCTAAGATACACTTTCAAGTCACAGGTTTTTTGGAACCCAGTACCTATCCCTTCTATTTCCAATATCTCTAGCTCTTATGCAAATTGGTTACTTGGATGAAACTGCAAACTATCTGTACTCATGAGAAAAATGTTCAAATGTAAAAGGAGAAGGTGTGTATTTAAAATTGTATTTAAAATGAAGGGAAGCTCGCAGACAAGTGTTCTACATCTCACCATAGGTGTAATTCACTCTCTTGCTGAGGCTTGAATATGGCTGCTGGTTTATTGTATTTGCTGGGGGAAAACAGTATTTTCTTTGACAAAAGAGAAATGCAAGCAGTATTCTCTGTCTTATTCTATTTATTTAAGGAGTAACATTGCTTTATTGCCTCACTTTAGTCCTGGAAAAGCTGAATCTAGACTAAAGAAATGTAAGCATTCAGCTGAATGGCTAATGTTTTCTTTAACCTGGCTTCAAGACAGAGCCACATCAGAAACATCAGACTGGCCCAGTCCTAAGCCTAAACCCTGATGTAGATTGATTCCTCAGAATCATCATGTGGTGAATATTAGTATCCATCATTGATTAGTCATGACTTGAGTGCATGGCTTAGGATCCCTAGGGTTTAATTTATTCATGTATGATAGATTAATAGTTCTTCTAGTAATGAATTGAATGTTTAGAGAAATAAGCTGTTAGTGTAGTAACTCCTCACTAATGGTACCAATTAGTATTCTTGATGAATTCATGTACATAGCTAGATAACAATATGGACATAAATTTCAGATGCAAAGTAACTTTACTTTTGAATCCCAACCACAAAGCATTAATAATAACATATACATCATAGGATATTAAAAGAATGGAATGGAATGAAATACAATGAAATAATATATGTAAAGGGTGTGGTTTAGGCCAAATGTTTAATAAATGCCAGTTTTCTTCTTTTCTGCATCACATTGCTCTTTAATGGCTAGGAGGATTACTCCTTTAATGGAAAAGTTTTCATTTGGTAAAGCTTCTCCACAACCTAGTGAAAATGCGAGCTTAAAATAAGGAAAATGAAGCATAAGGCATGATTAACTGGTAGCACTCTCAGGCAATTACCACCTTTCCATTGACAGTTTACATGACTAGTTTATACAAGGTCAGTCCCTATTATTATTTTTCTTTCTTATATATTTTTATTATTTTCTTCGGATTTTAAAAAATACAATGGTATTGTGTCTGTCCACTTGGCATATAATAGGTACTTCATAAATTTTGCTTCAATTGTTGAATCCCACTTCCTTCCAAGAAAGTCAAATACTGTACATTGGCTTTTTTTTTTCTATTTGCATTGGTACATATGTCGCTGGTGGTATTGCAAATAAATTCCTTAATTTTCTCACTGAAATACAAAATTTCCTCACTTTCTGTTTTTATTTTCATTTTCCATTTTTTCAAATGACAGATACTTCTGACCCACAATCTCCAGTAAGATACAGGCTTTGATGATCTTTTAAATTGTTGGTGACGGACTTGTAGTTAACTATGTCTATTATCTCTCTATCTATCTATCTATCTATCTATCTGTCATTTACATGTTTTTTTATAAGAGGCATATTTACCCTATTGGGTTAACAATAGTAAGCATGGAAGTCTGCTTTCCAGGAACATGGCAAAAGCAAAAAGTACACATAGAAACTACATGCATAATTTTGAACTTATTAACCTCTCCACATTTACTCAAATAAGAGAGCATATAGAATGCAGATCCAGACCTACAGGTACTGAGAAAAAATTTTGTTATTTCACTTATTGAAGGTTATCTCTAATTCAATCCCTCATTTTCAAAACAATGACTAGTGTGAGGGATCATCAACCACCAGAACTTGTGAAAAATGAGATAATATATTTTCAAGTAGCTTTCTGGCCTACCAGACATTCTCCTGACAAGCCTAGAAACATCTTCCACCTTTCTCCCATCCAAACTTTCAGAAAATGCATGCTTTTATAATATTTGGGTTACCCATAAATACTTTTGAAGAGACTATTTTATTTTATGATTGTGCAAAAGCATCAGGGTCTTCATTTCAATGAATGTGAGCATTTATCAGCTAACCTGGGAGGCTCAGTAATTAAAGTCATCCAAAATGTGAGCATCTACCATACTATATGGCAGGCGTTACTTCTGCTGTTATGGAGCTCACTGTATCTACATGAGAGGAGGAGAGCAAAAAGAACACAGGAAAGAACAATAGGACATTTATTTAAACGTTCTGCAATGGCTCAAAGGTTTTATTAAATTTGTCAATTGTTGAAATCATCACAACAGTATAATCCTTCAATCACTATAATATTTAAAATGTTGTATATTTGTTATTTTTATGAATCACTAATTTCTATGTAGAAGATATCCTCTAGCTATTGAAGAATGAATTTGTTATAGAAAAAATGTTGGCAAAGCAGGCCAATCTTTGGCATGGTATGTGGAGTAAAGAAGAACTACATTAATAGAGGCTTGTTCAGAGACTGCTAGAACATTTGAATGGGTTTTCAGAAAAGGATTACTTTGTGCCAGATTAAATCATTATACCTATGGAACTGAATAAAAATAGATCCAAAATAGGCTTAGACATGTGCCAGAATGGTTGACTTATACTGAATTATTAAAAGAAAGTAGAGGGGTTGACAAAGTCCTTCAACTGCATTGTTAAGCTCTGAAATTTTTGAGATACCATGGATTAGTTTAGCAGATTAGACCACCACCTGTTTTCGTGGTGGTTTGTTTTGTCATTTTTGTTTTGTTTTGTTTTGGTTTTTTTTTGTTTTTTGTTTTGACAGTCTTACTGTACAGACCAGGCTGGTCTTGAACTCACTATATAGCACAGGCTGGCCTCTAACTCATGGCAATTCTACCTCAGCCTCTCCACCTGTTTTTGTATGATTCACTATCTAAGACATGTCATTATACTTTTTTGTAGTACATGTTTGCAGTGCATGCAATTTACAATGATTTTGGGGTGTGGATACATGTATACATTGCAGTTGGTTTCCTTTTGGAATCCCCTTCCCTTTCCCTCCTTTCTCCTTCACTCCTCCTCTAAATCCTTTTTCCCCATTTTCATTTTCATTGATATTATTAATCTTATATTTATGGTATATAAAGTTGATGGTATATAATGCAGTTTTTTACCTTTCTTTGCTTTTGTGATTATGCTACATTTATTGTTTTACATATGTGGAACCTTCCTTGCATCTCTGGATGAAACCTACCTGGTCCTGATGTATGATCTTTTTGATGATGTGGTGCATTCTATTCACTAATTTTTTCTTGAAGATTTTTGCAACCATGTTCATTAAGAAGACTGGCCTAAGCCGGGCGTGGTGGCACACACCTTTAATCCCAGCACTCAGGAGGCTGAGGTAGGTGGAGCATTGTGAGTTTGAGGCTGGCTTGGGCTACAATTTGAGCACAAGTTCGGTCTGAACTACATAGTGTGACCCTGTCTCAGAAAACTAGGGCCAGGAGTTTGGCTCAGTAGCTTAAGTGCCTGCCTAGCAGGCAAGAGGTTGTGAGTTCAATCCCCAGTGCCACAAAAAAAAAAGATTGGCCTGTAGTTTTCTTTCTCTTTCTTTCTTTCTTTCTTTCTTTCTTTCTTTCTTTCTTTCTTTTTGAGTCTTTATTTGTTATAGAATCAAAGTGATGCTGGCTTCCACAAATGAGTCTGGAAGCATTATGTCCCTTTCAATTTATTTGAAAATATTTTTGTTTTGTTTTGTTTTGTAATTTTTATTTTAAAGAGAATAAAATCAAACAGAATAAAGCCAATCAAAGCAAAGCAGTGTAAGTGATACGGTACTTCTAAATGAGATAGTAGGAAATCAACAATGGTTACCGTAATGCCTCTTGTTGCCTTCAAAATAGCTGCAGATACCTTCAGACATAGTAAAAATCAAACAAAACAGAGCAGAATAGAACTAACTAAAACAAAATAACAAAAGCAATAAAGGACTTCAAAACAAGATCATAATAAATTCAAAATTGCTACCATAATATATCTTGTTAATTTTGAAATAGCGCCCCATGCCATTAGATATAACAAAATCAAACAAGAAAAAACAGAATAAAACCCAACCAAACAAAACAATGAAAATGATACAGGACTTCAAAACAATACAAAAGGGAATTAACAATGGCAACCACCTTCAGAAGGAGATCCCCCATAGATGCTATATTTTGTATTGTTATTCTCTGAATAGATGATCAGACTACTGGCTCTAGGCCTGCAAAGTCAGTGAAACACTATACACTACAAGCGTTAAACTGTATTTTAGCTCAATAGCTATCATCACAGCCTGTGTTTCTCCACATCAGCTGGTTGCTTACAGGGAGAGGGATGGGGGACCTCTTCTCTTCTTGTCTCCCAGCCCACGCTGGAAGGGGCTGACTTCTGGTTCTCCCCATAGCGATCCATGCATGGCGCCAACTCACAGGGAAGGCTTGGCTTCTTGTTGATTTCTTGTTCTCCTCCCATCCCCCTGTCTGTGAATGTTTGAAGATGTTGAGTAATATAGGTAATGTATCATTCTTAAAGGTTTTGTAGAATTCATCAGTGAATCCATCAGGACTTTTCTTAGTCAGTGTATTGTTTTTTGCTATCTTAATTTCGTTGTTTTATTTTGGGTAGTTTGGTATTTTGTGAAATGTTGGGTTAGCTTTGTTAATTTATATAAGTTCAGAAAACAGACTTCTATCTCTGTCTCTGACTCTGTCCCTCTCTCTCTCTTTTTCCTTTCTTGTTGCTTTGCTGTCTTCTACCACCATGAAGTATTGCCTCTCTGCCATGTGCCACCCTGCCCTGGAGTCAGCTGATTATGGAATGAAACCCCTACAAACTGTGAGCTAAATAAACCTTTCCTCTTTTAACTTTGGGTGTCAGGTATTTTGTCTCAGCAATAAGAGAAAAATAACAAAGAAAACCACCCTCTTGCATTTTTCTTGGAAGCACTCTAAAATGAATTAATCATTTGATTTCCCCCATAACCTATAGTGGGTGAGTAGTATAATCACTCAGAGAAATTCCCAGAGATTACTACTCCCCACCTCCCTCACACACAGAGTACCTGGACTTAGATCTTTGTTAGTATTCCATCAACCCAAAGAGAAAAAGCAGAAAAGATGGAGGTAGATATTTGTGAATTGTGAAAAGAATACACTCAGCATAGTAGTATCTAGGAATGGGGGGAGGGTAAGGAGAGAGAAAAGCAGTGGTAATGATGCTTGCTTTGCCTTGGCGATTGTACCAAATTTAAAACTAGATAGATATGCCCTTGCATTATAACCAAGAGTAGCATATATTTTGTAACTTTACATAAAATGTGTTTTTTTTTTTTTGGATATGACTTAAGGATAGTACACATTCCTTTGTTAGAAACAGAATAGTAATATCTTGTGGTTAAATAGACAAAGACCACAATATGTAGAGGAACAGAATAGTAGTTACATAGCTCCTGAGAATTGAAAAAGAGAATTACTTCAATCTATCATCTAACTCACCCGGTTTTTAAATGTAAATCTGGGGCAAAAGGGGATCTAGTTCTATTTTGCTTGAAGTATTTTCACTTATGAATCTCTTCTTTAGGAAACAGTTAATTCTTTTCTAGGTTTAATTTATTTTTTATTTTATTAGTACAAGTTTGTAGTACATAAAGTTTGCATTCATCTTAATGTAAGTACATGTCAGTGGTACAATTTGATACTTTTTTAAACGCCTTTCCCCTTCCCACCTGCTTCTCTCTCTCTCCTTTATAATTCCCTTTCTTCATTTTCATTATTTTAATCACTGTAATTTTCATCCATATTTATGGCAGATGATGCTCACATTGAGTGCTTGGCACATGTAAGTGTCAAGTCTTAAATCTTTTTACTTCCCTTTTCCCTTCCCTCTACCCTCGCCCTCAGTCTCCTGGACTCCTGCCCATTTGCAGAAGTCCTAGCTCCTTGTTTCCTTGTATCCATCTTTTATTTTGCTCTTTCTTTGTACCTTACCTTACTCAAATGAGAGATACCATATGGCATTTAAGTTTTTTGTGTCTGATTTATTTTACTTAGTATTATATTTTCCAGGTGTAAAAACTAATTCTCTACAGTTAAAATTGTTAGAATGTTCTTCTTTTAATTGCTCTGAATTTTACGTTTTTATCACCTCCATTGATTTATTCTTTCCCCTTACATTTTACAATTAGAGTTAGCTTAAGATAGTTTCTCTATTTCACTAAGTCTTGTCTTTACAGTAATATATGTCACTATCCCTGAAGCTTTCCAAGAACATCATTACTTTCAAAGTGTACATCATTCTGATTCTCATGTCCCAAAACTGTTTCATTGGTTTAAAACTCAAGACTCTGAAATAGTCACACTTCAGATGTATTTATTTGGTTTAGGGCATAATTCAGAAAACATTCCTTGATTTAGGTATTTTAATGGTCTCTCTGATACAACTGCAGCACTGGATTAGCACTCTTTGTGATTAGGCGTCTCACATCTCATGTTTATGGATTTGATTATTTGCTTGCTTCCTAAACTCAGCTACAGAGTTTGACATTTAATTCTGTAAAATGTTATCAGGCTATTTTAGGTCAATAATCTTAGGTTCTTGCGTAAGGTGATTCTCTGGAAATCGACTTGTGGCTTGAGTGCTCCAGCTGAAGTCTAGAGGGAATGAATAGATCCATAAGCAAAACAGCAGAACAAACAGTGCAGCATAAAGCCAGCATGACTGACCTTCATCTGTGTTTTCTCCTTGTGCCTCTTCAGATTGCCCCCTACCTCCTTTACCTAACCTCCTTCTCATTTATCACTCTAGCTTCCTGTCAGCTCCAGTCCCATCTCTAGTTTTATCTTCTCAGCTTTTCTAATACACTGCCTCCAAAACCTCTGGCCAATTTATTGCTTGTCTCCTCAACTTTGTTCTGGCCTTGGGACCTTTGCTTTAAAGACTAACTCATGTCTCAGCCCAATCACTTACTGAGCTCTACTCCCTTCTTTTTCTAATGCTGGTTAGAAAAATACTGTCAACCAATAAATTAGTAATTCTTTGCAATTTGGGTTCATCGAAAAAGTTATATTCATGTCTTTTATGTTATTACCTAAAACATTAATAAATAAATTGAATACAGATTTGAGGATAGAAAATATGGAGCCACTGCTTTAAGAGTGTCTGTCTTAGATTTCTATTTATTTTTTTCTGTAAAGTTTAGGAAATCTAACCTCTTAAATGATGTTTGGACTGGACAGTACAGTACCGACTAGTCATACGCATCTATGAAAATTTAACCTTATGATAATTAGTACTAAATAAAAGTAAATTTCATATCTTAAATTGCCACATTTCAAGTACTCAGTCACACACTTCTAGTGGCTCACAGATATATAATCTAGATGCAGAATATTTGCAAAATTGCAGGAAGTTCTTTAGGACAGCATTACTCTAGAACATGCAAATAATTATTCCTTGTACAATCTTATATCACTATTGCATCTTTTCTTCATTTTGCCATTGACTCATTAGTCAACAGGGTTTTTTTTTAATTAGTCATGGTTATACCAATTTTTGCTGCATTTAGCTCACATTTTTCTTTTTTTATCCAACAGAATACCATGAAATATTTTGTTCAAATAAAGTTACATTGATTACAATAGCACTGCAGTCTACTTGATGACCAATTCATTTATTTACTTACATATTGCTGTATAACATATCATCTGTAAGTTTAATGGCTTAAAGCAACAACATGTAAATATTTCTCATGATTTCTGTGGGTCAGAAATTTAAGAATATCCCGAGTCAATGTCTAATTTGCATGGAACTGGTTGTAGTGATGCACACTTATAATCCCAGGATTATGGGAGGCTGAGGAAGGAGAGTCACAAGTTTGAGACCAGCCTAAATAAGTGGCTTAGGAAGAACTGATCTCAGAAATAAATGTTTTTAAAAAGAGCTGGAGATAGAGCTCAATGAGAAGGCCCCAAGTTCAACTTATAGTACCACAGTAAAACAAAGAAAACAGGACAAAACAAAACCAAAAACCAGAACTTGGCTGGGATTGCTACATTTTAAACATCTTAAAGCCTCAATAAAAATGGAAAATCTACTTCTGAAGTAGCTCACTAACATAGCTGGTAAGTTGGTGGCGGTTCTTGATCATGGGCCTCAGGTCTTTCTCCTGTGGGGCTCACCATAGAAATACTTCTGCGTCCTCACTGTACAGCAAATGTCTTTCCTCGTATGAAGGTATCTGAAGGATCTAGCTAAAAGTTTCAGTGCTTTTTCTGACCTAAATCTTTACCTAACCCTTTTCAACAAACATGATTATTTCTTATATTCTATGAGACACACAGGGCCAAGTCCTACTCAGTATGGAAAAAGACCTTATAAGGCAAATATCAAAATGATTGTTTATAGAAGGTTACACTGAAGGTTTGTTATGGCAGTATTCAAAGCCAGGAAAGGACTAGTTTGTCATGGGTCACTATTAGCAAACATCTGCCTAATTTTGGGAAATATCTTTTAGGAGATTTCTTTAAATATTCAGCAAGAAATTCTCCTAGAATCGACATCAAATTTATTTGTTTATACTTTCTGTATTCTTTTTTGTTCTGTTTTAAACGTTTATACTTTGCCTATTTCCAAACTTGTGGCCCATCTACTATGTTTCAAAGATTAGCACAATCACATCTGTAAATGTCTGGGTGTTTCTGTTATTGCTATTCTTTTAACTTTAAATCTGTCACATATCTGTCTCTAAACACATTTATCTAGTCTATCAGTTTTTTTCCTCTCCAAACTTTGTGTAGTGCCTCACAGTAATTCTTTGCTGACTGAATATTTTTTTATGATCTTGAGCCTAATTCCTACTGATGATGTTTGGGAGATACTTGTATAATTAGAAAATTATCCTAAATGATACAAAGGAAGTAAAAAAAGGAATTAAATTACACTATCTAATGTATGTGCTCAATTATCACTATACTATATATCTATCTCAAAGAGTGTGATTACTATTCATAGTCCTGTTTTGTGCAGAAAATGTGAATACATAGAGGATCACAATAGTTTTGATTAGTTTTCTAGCATTGTAGTATTTTTTTGTTTTTTGGTACCGGGGAACGAACTCACAACCTCATGCCTGCCAGGCAGGCTCTTAAACCACTGAGCTAAATATCCAGGCCTAGCACTGTAGAATTCTTAAGCAACTTCATTTTATGCCATCAACCAAGGGAATATTCTTTCTCTGTGGTACATGCACACTAACACATACGTAAAAGATTCATAATTTCATCAGTTTGGCATTTCTATCCTTCTTGGACCACATTCCCTTAAAGACTGTCCATTGAATATGAGATTGACAGAATATTTACATATACATATATATGCATAAACATATTCTGAATTTTTTAAAACATCTTACTTCCTGAAATCTAATATAGATGATTGACTATTCTTAGAATTTACTTATTGTTATTAAAATACTACACAAGACATCATGATAGATTATTTACCCTGCATATCTTGCAATGTCCAGGTTATCATCTTTTCTTTATTGGTCAAAATTAAATACAGAGTAGCAGCTTTTCTCAGTTTTTCCTTTATCTTCTAATAAACAAAGTTGTTAACATGAGAATTAAAGAATTTACTAAATTCTTTTTTCTTTTAGAAAATATCTAAATAAATAATTTCACAAATTAAATTGATATATTTCACTTGAAATCATATTGTTGACGCACACAGTAAAATTGAAAGGTAGCACAAATGATATGGTCTAATTTTTGTTTAAAAGCTTGATAAAGGAATGACAGAATAGGAAAACAGAACTCTGTATGTGTATGTTTACATAATGTTGATAGTCATGAGGAATTGCATAAAAATATACCAGAAATATTTACCTTTGACTATTTGAGGGTAGAGGGTTATAGCGGTCACAGATGGAGAAAGTACAGACTACTGTATTACCTTTTCCTGTTTTCACTTTTTATTTATAGTAATAAGTGCTAAAATTAGCAATTTGAAACTGCAAAGTATGCCTATTTTTGTCAATGTTGCTACTTCTTTTCAGTTTGCATTTGAGTCATTAGACAAATATTTGTAAAAATAAGAATAGATTGCATAAACTTTTGTATTCTAATAGTGTAAAGCATTAAAAACATTCCATCATTATTACTTTCTCTTCTGTAGTGCTATGGTTTGAATCTAGGCAAGTTTTGCTCATAAGGTTCCTGTCATCAGTCTGTAGCACGCAATCATAATAATATTATTACATCTGTTTTGTCTCTTTTGTGTTATCCTCAACCAAAAAAAAAAAATACCCACCTTGCTTATATGATGCATTTTTTTTTTCTATATAGCTGGATGAATTCTTGAAGTTCAGCATGAATCTTCCTTTTCCTCTAGGGGCCTTTTCTTCTTAAATACAACTATTTTCTAGCTTCCTGTTACTAGTTGTAACTCAGGGATATTATGGAAATCTCGCTCTCTTTCTCTCTGTCTCTGTCTCTGTCTCTGTCTCTCTCTCTCTCGCTCTCTCTCTCACGTGCACGCACAGACACACACACACACAGGCACACACATAGGCACACAAACTGTTTTCAAGTTTACTGGGTTTTATTATGCTGTGCATTCAGCACCACATCCGAGTTTTGTTGAACATGAAGCTTTTGTACTTAAGAAGTCCACTTCAAAGCAAAATAGAATATAAATTATTCAATACACAATTATTAGTGCCACTCTTGGAGCCATTGAAGTACAAGCGAGGGATGTGAAGCTTAAGATTCATTAGTGTCACAGTAAATAATTTCCTGTGTTCATCTATGTCAGACAAGGGTGGATAAGTTTCCTAGAATTGCTGAGCTAGGAATTCAGGGTTGAGTATGGTATGATATGGTCTCCAAAGTGAGAAAAGGATAAGAATAAAAGGAGAACTCATCACCAACTTTTGAAATATATCTGACTTTTTGTTTTAATTTCCTTGTTTTAGTTCTCTTTAAGGAACAATTGTCTTTTTTTAGAATAGCACTCCAGTTTTCAATAGTAAGGAGACCCATGTTCACCCAGGATCAAGTTTCCAAGGCCTCATTTTAGAAACAGGCATAACTCAAATCATGCCGCGCTTAAGAGCATTCCATGACAAGCAACAGAAGCTTTGCAAGCTATGGTCAGAAGGCAGATTGCATGACCTTAAGCTTGAGAAACATTAGGTGGGTTGCTGCTTTGTACACAGAGGAGTGGCACAGAAGAAATACCAACAGGAGTGGTGGCAAGAGTGCTACAAACTCTGGTAGAAATGCCATCCTTGCAAAAGCATCTCCATAAAGAAAGAAAAATCTCAAGAAATGCCTTTACCCAGTGGCTCCTAAGGAAGCTTCTTTCTACTAGAAGTTCTTGAGGCTCTTTCAGGTAGACTGTCGCTGCCACTTATGGGTGTATTTGAAGATACTGGACTTGGAGTGCTTGGAATCACAGATATGTTAACCTTTGATTTTCAAGAAGATGACTATATGAACTTATTTCATCATTCCCACTCAGGAGCCAATACTATAGACAGCAAAATTGCATTAACATAAATTTGCAAGACATTTATTCATTTTCACATGTGAAGTATCAGAGAAAAGGAAGCTGATATACATACCTTTCTTGTGTAGAGTATTCATTCCTGATCTGTCCTTTTCATTCTCTATGATTTCAGTGACGTATGGTAAAAAGTGTTAAGTTGAAAATTCTAGAAATACAAGTTTGTAAGTTTTAAATAACTTCCACTGTTATAATTTTTCTGTGTTAATTATTGCTGTAATGCCTGATTTATCAATTATACTCTTATAGATATACATGTATAAGAAAAACATCGATATATAAGGTTCAGTATTATCCTTGATTGAAGGCATCTACTGGGGATCCTGGAATGCATTTCTTGAAAACAAAAGGGATATTATACTTGAAAAATTTAATAAGGCATTTTATGAGATTCTAGTTTTTAAAATAAATGTACATTCAAATATGTTGCTAATTTTGAATATGTCAGTAATAAAGAAGAAACAGCCAAGGATCTTTTAAATATATTTTTCATGATATACAAATGTCCTTATAGGATATTTTCTCCAGACTACCATGATTAGTCAATTCCATGAAAAAATGAATGTATGGTTGTTTCTATATAAAGATAAAAGTAGTAACTTTGAAGTTGTTTTTCCAGTAAAAGGCACATTAACGGGCAAGAGGCTAAGTGTTATCAAGGGTCAAAGGACTCAGAGAGTATGTAACTGGCCCCCTGGGGAATCAAATCCTTGCCCTTGATGCCATGTTTATAGCACTCCTACAAGTTTAGATAACTGGCCACAAAGATGACATTTAGTATCTGAGCTCTGTTATGCATGATCTCTTGCAAACACAGCAGACTTCAAGTTCTCACTGGGTAAGGTTTGTTCCCAGCCAATAAATTTCTCTGGAAGGAATAGCAATAGATGGTATTTTTTTTTTAAGCATTGAAAAGTGTCATTTTTTTTTCCTGGAAACTTGAAAGCCGTGATTTTTCCCCGTGAGGTGATCTGCTTGATGATCTTGGCTTTGTGAGTGCTAGCTACTATTGGGCAATGACTGGGTCCCACTTCTTTTTATAAAGCCCATGTTATTTCTGTTAGGAGGGCTTGAGGGCTGAAAGGGGGAAAAGGGAACTGGATAGCTCGGGGGCCTAATGTCATCTGATCTGTCTTACCCTAAGACTTTTTTGAATTTGGCATCTCTTCACAGAGTCTCAAAATACACACCAGCCCTTCAACAGTCATTGACAAGTGGGCTCTGGAGTCAGACTGCCTGAGTTGGAAGCCTGAATCCTCCAATCACTGTCTGCGAGACTTTAGGGAAGTTACGTTCCTTCATTGTACCTCAATTTCCTTACCTAAGCAAAGTGGATAATAATTAATAACCTGGAAAGAATTTATTCGCAAACACTTAGTTTGGAACATACAGTAAGCATTTGATCATGTTTTGCTATTAAAAAATACCAGCAATCAAAGATTATGAAGGGCTCAGGACCTTTAGATAACAGAATAGATTGGAGGAGAAAGAGATGGAGTACATCTGGGACATTAAATGTTGGCAGAGAAACTATTTCTGTGTGAAAAACAATCTTATAAATTCCTGGACCCTGGGAAGAGTGGGATTATGTTTGTGGAGTCTGAGGTCAGCAAAGAAAGAGAAAAAACAAACATGTCCAAAGGGGAAAGGGAGGTGCTGTTTTTGGGGTGAGGGGAAAAGAAGTCCTGAAGATGGAAAACAAAAGCATTATTTTAAGGTTGTGCTCAAAGCTGAGTCTCATGTTTGGAGGTCATCTATTTGTCTTCTAGTTGTCTAGCCCTGCTGATCTTCCCAAGCCAGGCACAAAATTCCCGGTAATGCCAGCTTGAAGTAAAGTTTCCATGGTCTTCCGTGCTTCCTTTTTCCTTGAAAACAATAACTTAAAAATACTTTATTGGTACTCTGTCAACTTCTGGTCAAACACTTAACATCCTCCTTGCTCCACCCTGGGCTGGGGGGGGGGTCCCACCTGGCAATATGATTAATCCCTGTGGAGTCAGGAAGCTGCTGGTCTCCCACCAAGCCTCGCAACTAGAGAGCCCAATGATCTACCCTGGATTCTTTCGCCTGGTCTGGACTTGCCTCTTCAGACAGACTAAAACGGTCTGCCATGGGGACTGCGTGGCATCTCCCCCACACTCTACGTTCAGCAGACCACATTTTTTAAAAGTAACTTATGAACATGGCTTCCCTTTAGCAAAGATTATCTTCAGAGTTCCCTTAACTGTAGTATTTCTTCACTCTGTGATTTGATGTTTAGAAGCTAGCTGTATGTCTGAAATTGTAGCATTTTGCTAATGAGCTCGTTTGCCCTTTTCTAGTTACGAAGTGTTAAGTTTCAGACTCATATTTTGGAAGGTCCAGAAGAGTTTTACTGATTATCTGTAAATTCTTAACATATTGGATAGGGACAAGATTTTGTTTGTTGGACTGTCAATCTTTGAATTCTTGGAAAATGTGATTTCTACAATGGTATGCATCATATTGAATTGAGGAGCACATTTGAACCTGAGCACCCACGTTTGTTTTTGAAGAGAGGTTGTGGTTGGTTTTCCCCATAGTCCTTAATTTTCATTATTTAGGGTGACAGTGGTTCCTCAGGTAGCCTGTGGCTATTATAAAGCTCACCAGAGTCTAAGAGGTTAAGGAATATAAAGAGGTCACACAGATGTTGAAACTAAAACGAAATTAATAAAATCCACAAATATATAAGGGCAATAATTATGAAATTGCAAGAGTGGCTCAGAAATGGTGAACTCTAAGACAGTGGAAAGAATTGTTTTTGTTCATATAAATTTTCTTAGAGGGCATAAAATATTTCTTAATTTCAAAATAAAAGGAAGCAAGCCTTCACATTACATTGCACTCTCCACACTGGCCTTTAGGGACACAGAACCCAGTCTGTGGGCTCAGGAAATTAAGGAGCTTCTGGGACATTTTCTAAAGTATTATAGTACAAGAGTTTAGAGTGCCATTAGTTTTGCACACTGACACCCTTTCACATAAATGCTTCAAGGGGCGCCTTACTTGAGGCTAAATCGCCTGTGCCCCACTCTTAAATTCTGCTGTCAGCTCCTCTTAGCCTTGAGCAGAAACGGAGGGAACTAACTCGGTACGCCAGGAAACGTTTTTCAGTGAATAAGCGAATGAATGAAACCCGGTGTCAACGCCGGAGACTGAGGAGAATGGAGGAACTTTCTCCTCGCTTAGGGAACGCGGCGTCTGCAAACTTAGAAACTGGGCAGCTAGAGCAGCAAAAATTCACTCAGTGTCTCTTAAATCCAACCACTTGTTCACAGGTTCGGACTCAGTGAGCGGTCTCTGACTGGGACCAGCTACTAGCCCTGGGGCAAGGAGATGCCACCTGCCTCCAGGGGAATTCAAAAGGGTTCTGTTCTGTTCTGTTCAGCTCATGGCTAGTGACTTCAAAGGCTGAGCTGTGGCAGCCCTGGGGCTCCACTCCTCCCTTCGCACCACGGTTTGCCTAGGTCTGATCCCCAATCCGGTGGAAAGTCATTTCCTTTTCTGATTCGATGGGGTTTTGCAATAAATTGAGCAATAAAATCAAAAGAGCAAAAAGAGAAAATAGACAACTAAAAAAGTTTCCTGGTGACAACGAGGGTGCGGGCTGGGCTGTTTGAACTGCAGCACAAATGCGGGCCCATACTGGTAGCGGTGCAGAACAGGACCGGTTTTCTGGGGCTAGCAGCTGCCTAGAAAAAGTTCCCTGTGGAACGCTCGTCAGCGCGGGCGGGGGCGTTAGGAGCAGCAATGGACCTGGAAGGGGGCGGGAGGAAGGGGGCTAGTGGGCGGAGGCGGGGTGAAGGCTCGGAAAAGCCAGTGCCAGCTCGCATACCGTTATAGTCCTTCAGCCCCTTACTTGGCCGGTGGACTCCTGGACTGCCTCCCTGCTTCGCGGCTGCCCACCTGGCCAAGAGACGCTGCACCAATCCCGTTCCAGTAGCTCCTGGGCCCCTTCTCCTTGCACCGCCCCACTCCTCACCCTCAAAGAGGTGCATCCAGCCAGTACAGACACTGCGCTCTCGCCTGGGAGCACCCTTTTAGCTTCTTCGTCTCCGGGACTGACGTTCAAACTTTTCTCTCGCCTTAGGCAAACTCGCTTGCCGCTTTCCCGCCCCTCAAACTCCCGCTTCCCTCCACTCCAAGTTCTTTTCCCTCCACTTTCTTCCCCTCTGTCTCTCAAGTCACAAACCGATTCCCACTTCTTTCGCCCGCCCTCCCACTTTCCCTCTCCAGACTTCAACTCCTTGTTTGATTCCACCTCAGACTCCCGGAGCGCGCGCCCGACTCAGTTGCCTGCGCTCAGCTCCCTTTCTTGAAGCCATGGCGGGACCTGGGGGCTGGAGAGATAAGGAAGTCACAGATCTGGGCCACTTGCCGGTAAGTACAGGAGTCTGTCACCCCTTTAAGTGCTCTCTTTCCCAGTGTTCTTCGCACCAGCGGAGGGAGTGAATTCCCTCAAACCAGGCTAAGAGGTGACTTGGAAAGAATAACTGGTACCAGAGGGGACTCAGAAAGCAGGCTGGGGGAATAAGGTGCCCCCTAAGACCTAGACCTCCTCAAACTCCACCACAAGGCCAAGGAAAGAGGCGAGGTGGGGGAGGAGAAGTGGCAGTGGGCCCTAAACAGAGGGACATTTTCTAAATGTAACCAAATCCGTTTTTTAAAGTTTCCTTTTTAGACTGGCATTTCACTGGAACCCTCTCTTGAATGCAGAAAGCCCTTGAGTCTCCAAAAGGGAAATAAGTAGGCACCCTGCTGGAGTGATCTCCAGGCATCTATATTTCAGGGCAGTGGCCTGGTGGCTTTGCGAAAAGCTAAATATTAACGGTGAAGTTATAGGACTATTCAAAGTCGCCTTTCTTGAATTTTGTACTTATTTAGAATCTAAAGATTGTATTCTCGATGGTGACAGACACCTTTCTCCTCCAAAAACGGGCATTCTTAAAGCTTCCTTGTATGATTTTACACTAGAATGGTGTATATGGTGAGAGGAAGTGATGTACATGCGTAAGATTTTAGTAAATTGTTCTCAATCATTAAAAAAACAAATTTCAATAAAAATTGAGTTACAAACATTATAATTGTGATCGCCGATGTAGCTTCATAAAGTAAAATGACAGATCTTATTAAAGGTCTGTTCCCAACCTGCTTGTACCTGAACTCCTTGCCTTCCTGTGTGTGTACATAAGATTTCTGGAATATGGAGGTCTCAGTTGGTGAGTCGTCTTCTAAACAGAATTCTCATATTCAGACAGACTGGTTCTCAAGCAAGAGTATAAAAACGAAGAATGAAATGTTACCCTCCTTCAGCATTTTCAGTGTATAGCGGAGGAAGAGTAAAAAGCAAAGTAGGGCAGATATGTGAAATCACAGAGAGACAAACTGAAAAAAAAAACCTTTCTAAAAATGACTAAAGATGGGAATGAAAAGATCTCTAGGACAAGGAATTCTAAGTCCAAGAAAAAAAATAAAAATTTTATTTACCCACAAAACAGGGCAAAATGGCCTAGACAGTCATGGCCCTGGCACACAAAAAATTGGTGTAAGCCCAGGAGATAAGCAGAAAGACTACAAACTTTACATTGTAAATCAGTGCAATATTAATTGTCTGGAGGTTGTATGGGGGTGAAAATGTGTGGGAAAAGGAGAAAGATGAAGCTGCTTTGTAGTGTAAAGGAAATGAAGGGAAGACACTGAACTTCAGGGTTCTGATGCTAAGCTTTATTACACAAACTTGAAAATTTCACAGAGGGCTCTCAACTTCGAAAAATACCTAAATTTCTAAATTTTATATAGGGGTCATTTGTTTTCACCATTTGAACAAATTATACACAATTTTTCCCTCTCTCCAAATCCCCAGATATAAAACCTAATAAATCTAGCAGAAAAGCAGCATGCCCTTCAGAATTTCCTTTATACCTGAATTTTACAGATATGAAAGTTATTGTTATTTTGGTCATTCATGTATATCTCAGTGATCTGGATTTTCTTCACATGTGACTGATTTCCTAAGCCTCTGGAGCAGAAAAAATAAGTGAAGAGATAAAATGATATCTAAATTGTTTAGAAGTTTAATTTGGTGCAAAAGAGAGATGCCAGAACAAGCAAAGAAGTCTGCGTGTGGTGGTATTCCTTGCAATACTGACCCTCCATACGACGTGTATGAAGATCTGAATATTGGCATCTATCAGTACCAAGTACAGTGTAACATTTTGGCAATAGCCAGATCATGAGGAGAAATTCAAATCTTAGATTTTCAAAGTGATCAAAAAAGAATCTTGCAGAGTATAGAAGCACGGTATAATTAAATATGAGTCTGGTTTAAGACTGATAAATTATTTGCCCTGTAAGGCTGATCAGCTAAATGACCATAAAAGATAAAAAACCCCGCTATAGGACAAGCTTGCTATGGAAATTGAGCTTTAAGGAAAGTGGTAGAAAGATACCTGGTATTTTTATTAGATAGATCATATTTCTAAACCTAAAATATTAAGCAAGAATGAAAATTGGGTGAGCAGGGAAGAGGAAGAAAATTTCTTTTACAAATGAAAGTTAATTTTTGTATAATTATACATGTTTTTACAATAATGCATAGAGAGATAAAAAAACAAACATAACTATAAACAAATAATAGGTCAAGTCCATCTTGCTTGTTAATTAATGGGCTGCTGTGATTTTTCTAGATTTTCTTTTGAATAAATATTTCCTATGGGTAAAAATCAAAACTGAAAATTTAGAGAATTGTAAAGCTTTATGTCTTTATATACATCTTTGTAATAAGTGAGTATGTACATGTATATTTTTGAAAATTTCCACCTTACCCACCAGCAATATCCAGGGGTGTATATTCCCCCTACCTCTCTCTGTCCCTTCCTCTCTGTCTCTGTCTCTCTCTCTGTTTGTCTGTCTGTCTCATATATATATATATACATATATATATATACATACATACAAATATATATATATATACATATGTATGTATATGTATATTTCACAAGTATGCCTGTGTCACTCAATCTTTGGGACTGGAAAGTATTTCTTCATCTCCAAATCTGGCAAGTCTTTCACTATCATTGCCCCTTCGCTTTCTATGCCCGGTATAGTATATATACATTCCTCACGGTTGTGCCCTTGGTGTTTGACACTGTCATGTGTAGTCCTAATTTGTATTGGGGTCAGGATTAGACAGTCCTAGAGGACAGTAGTCACAGTGGTAATGGTAGTGGTAGCAGCAATGTGAAATAGTACATGGTCCAAATATATACTTGAATTACTTTTTGTTTATATTTATACATAACTGCCAGCTCTGTTGGCCTTCTACAACCCAGGCCCAATCTGCTTTCCACACTCAATCATTAGAAACTGTCCTCTTTACCAACTGCCTCAGCTCTTGGTGGGAAGTACTTTTATTTTTAAATCCATGAGGATTTAAACATTCAGCCTATCTTCCATTATATATAGAGCATCACCTCAGATTGACATTGTACTTCAGTCTATTTTTTAAGTATGTTTTCCGGTTTCCAGAGCAGTGTAGTTTACAAATTAGCACACACAATCAATGTACAAGAATCACTTCGGGGTCTGAGGGACTCCTCCCAGGAAATTATGAATTAATAATTCCATTTTAGACCCAAAGGAAACTGTGTTTTTAAAAGAGTTCCCCAGATGTTTTTCATGTAGGGAGTCTATGAAATCCATAGTTTGAGAAACACTGATCCCGGGAAGAGATATTTCTTTTTAAACTGTCCACTTGAATCGTGAGGCCCATTCCTCCTACTATTCTGAATGATATTCTGCAGTTATCCTATCTTCTCCACATGGTTAGATTCTCTCCCTAGAAAACATTCTCTTAAAATCACTGTTTCTAATATTAAAAATTAAAGAAGAAAAGCCTCTCCTATCTTCTTGGTAGTGTGCAATCTCCTTCCTTTTGTTCCCTGATTACTGGTATATATTCATTCATTGTCCTTGTTTGTTTTCCCAAAAATTGAAATTTCTTGTTACTTATGTTGACCACTTACTGGTTCAATTTTCTCCTTAAACACTGCCATATTTGGTTTTGTTGATGAGAATCAGCTTTGATGGCTTCTCCCTTGACCAGTAAACACTGCCTTCTAGTGGTTTTTTCTTCTTCTATTTAGCCCACTCTTATGAAAATTGGTTCAAATGAGGTGCTCATTCTTTCCTTTTCCTTTTGAATTCAGAAGGCAGAAACAACTTTCTAAAATTCTGGGACTCTTGGAGCATCCAGATAGTAGTGTCAAATTTCAGAAGATAGCTTAACTTATATATTTATAGACGTAAGACAAAATAAAAACATTTATCCAAATATTATGGATCAGAAATGTCTTAAAACAGATATTTAGTAATACCTCTTTCTGAAAAAAAAACTTTTAAACTTGGGGATTCAGCTTCACTGATAACCGTGTTTATCCAAATGAGACGCCAAAGTGCACCAAATGTCCACATAATTTCCACAATGATCCGATTTTCTTATCTCAGGGTGGCAGGGCAGAAGAGAGGATCACCTAACATGGTGATGCCTCTAATGTGGACTTTTTAATTTCATAATGACAAAAATCAGAGTTGCTTTTCAATGCTTCCTTCCTTAGGAGCCCAGAAAAAAACTTGCTCTGAAAATGGAAAATATAATTTAAATATTGGATATCACTAACTTAGTAGTTAGCAGAGATTCTTCCTTCTTTTTCAACTTGGCAACCATTTAGCCTGAAAAGATAGCAGCATGAAGAAGAAAGTAAAAAATTACATAAAATCAATGAAAAATATAGTCTTAGAATATATGAATCATAGGTTAAAATGCCTTTTAGCACAAGAAACTTAAAGTTATTAAATATAAGCAATTATTAACTTTAATAAAATGAGGAGACTTAAAGGTGATTTGGCTATTTGTGAATAGGAAAAAATTTCCATAAAAGATAATTATAAATAGGATAAGGCCTCCATAATTTTCACAAGCAGATTATTATCCTAGGAATTCCCTTGATTTCTCTTTTGAGTAATTAGATAGCTGAATTCTAATCTGAATATAAGATGCATATGTTATTAAAAACTAGGAACAGGGTAAAGAAATTTAAGACTGTGCCTGAAGATTAAGAAATAAAGTTTGAATATACAATGCAGTAATTTTCAAATATATGGTATCTTTTTCAGCTAAAACTCAGGCTTATCTGTAACACAAAATAGTTTATCAATAGGCATCACCTAGCAGTTTGATTGTTTTGAATGAGACCAGAGGGTGTTTCTGTAGAAATATTTCTCCAAATTTTCTCAAAAATATCCTTCAAAGAAATGTGTTAAAGTGTTAAAATTTTTAATCTCTTGCTCAGTAACTCCTGTATTGCCTACTTTCCCCCCATATATCTTGGAGTGAATTATAACAAGTTATGTGCTTAGTATCAGTCGCATTACGACAATATATTTTTACTTCTCAAATCCTAAAAATGGTCAGTTAAAAAAGTGTATGCATTTTAAGGAGGCATACATTCCTTGAACTATTCAATGATCCTTATAACCTTTTGTGACATTAATTTTGATGATTTTTTTTTTTGAGAAACTAGGCTTGTGGGCTGCGACTTTAACAGTGTTTGTATCAATCCACTGGAAACATCTGGATCATGGAACGATAGAATCTGATTTTTTCATATGCAGTTTTAGACCTGAGAAATCACCTAACACAGCACCTTCATTTTATATATGTGAAAATTAAATTGCAGAGAAAGTAAACAACTTCTCCAGAGTTATATAGATAATTAATGGAAAAAATCAGTTAAAATTTAAATCTCCTGACTCTCTGATTGTTGAAATATTTTTTGATTGAAGTAATCCCAAAACTGTCATGTTACTATGACACTTTTGCTAGATTACATGAATATCGTGCCATTTTAAGCATATAATTTCCTTGATATATGTTGATATATATTTTTTCTGTGTAGCTCAGGTTTTTCAGTGATAAAATATTTTAAAAGGATTAAACGTTCATGTTCTATAAGTGATATGAAATTCCAAAAATTTGCCAATGTTTTACCAGTCTGCATATAAATTGGCATCTCCTCATACCTCATATAATTGTTGCTAAAATGAACTGTTAGTCTAAGTGTCAACAGTGCTAAAGTTCAGGAAATCATGTTTTATGGTAAAAAAGGAAAGGATACCCATATTTAAAGGTAAGGAAATAATGCTTGAGGGTGAATATGGAAATTTTAGGATGCTGTCCATGAATATGCTATACTTTTTTTCTTATGATACCATGTTTAAACTTCAGTCTCAGAAAATACCATTTGTGCCTTGGAAAGGCATCCAGCTGTTGAAAAGTTAAATGCTTAAAAAATACAAAGCCAACAATCTCCAGTGCTTTTAAAATGATGCTTTTTTAATGCCACAATCTTGTATTGTTATTCATATATAGAGATATTTCTTTTAAATTTGATGTAATATAAATAAGTTATCTAGACTTTGTATTCAATATCTGGTCCTCACTGGTGTGTTTTAAACTTTTTACTCATCTGTTTAGCACTTGAAAATAGATGTTAGAAGATTACTTCAATAGCAAGTAAATGAACTTATTTCCATTCTGTCTTTCTAATTGTATCATGAATATACCTTAGTTTTCATAACTGCATGCAGTTTAAATTTATGATTAGGTACAAAATTGCTAATGCCTACATCACTGTTTTCTTTTAGAAATGATCACACTCAGTCCAAGGAAATTTTGGCTTGTCTATTCTTTTGGGAAATGACACTTCGGTTCTTCCAATGTTAATTCTAAGAAACAAGGCAGATTGCAATTTTACCAGAGTACATTGACAAGTTTTCTTCTATGTTTTTGTAGGATCCAACTGGGATATTCTCACTAGATAAGACCATTGGCTTTGGTACTTACGGAAGAATCTATTTGGTAAGTGGAACTAGACTATTCATTCTTCATTTGTAACAGCATCAATAATTGTAAATCATACCATAATCCTCACACTGCAAGTGATACAATGCCAGTATATAGCATTCACTTTGAGAGATCAAATTAGAAAAGCTCAGTGACATCTATAAAAAACATTGCTTATTATTGGAAAAAGAATGGATTGGTTATTCTATAGTGAACCAACCAAACCAACTTGATATCTAAAAGTTATTAGCAGAAAATTAAAGCCACACCATTGGAAAAGGGAACTAATTCAACTAAGATGTGACCAAATAAATATATCATTTGTTTTATAGTACACATTCCTGCCATCCTAGTTACCCACACTGAACTTTAAATAGAATGTTATTAAAAGGAGAAATTTCATAATATTCCATATCAAACTACATATAAATGTGTACACATATGTGATAATGTTTGCTGGAGAATCTAGCAAGAAAAATCTTGCATATATTTAGTGATAATGCATTTATACGCTAAATATTTTTAATAGTCTCTGGGATGAAATAATGAAAAGCAATGTTTCCACTATTCTAGGGTTTATAGTCTAGAAGTGTATAAGTGTACAAATGTCTTAGACATAAAAGTTTAAAGGAGCCACAGATACTACATATGCACACAAAAACAGCACAGTACCAATTGCAACGTTTGTCCGTAAGAAAATTCCTACTGATATAAAAGCATATACTTGGGGTTTTTAATTAGAAGGGAGGATCAATGTTAATCTCAAGTTCCCTGGAAAGTGACAGTTAAACTGATGCCAAGAGGTCAAATATGAGGTAAGCAAGCAAAAACGTGGTTGTGGAGGGTGATGTTAATGCAATGTAGGTAGGAAACAGGAGTAGTCTTAAGGGCTGGCTTGAGGTTGAGCTGCTTCAGTAGCCCTATCATCTTGGTCAACTACCCTTCCCCCACTCTCTAATAGGAAATTGGCATTTTCTCAATCTGTACACTATATAAGTTCTATACAAATGCAGTGCTCCTCTTTCCTAGGCCTGTACCTCAAAACCAAAATTTTTGTCCCATGGCTCATCTTTATTGTAGACTGATCACGGTTTATATATATATATATATATATATATATACACACACACACATATATATATATATATATATATACACATATATATATGGATTGTGTGCATGTGTCCTGGTATAGGCCTAGCAGAAGGATATTTTTTGTTACTCAGAAGGGGGCAACTTCTGCTTGCCAAGACTTTCAGCTCTCGAGTTACATCTCCCCAGAATGGGCTTCTCTTTCACTTCATCTGTCCAGCTTGGAGTGAAAAGATTTTTCTTTTTTTGAGACTAACAGCAGTTAATATATTGTGTATTGTTATCTTTGAATAGCTTCTCAATACAGGCATGAAAAAATGATCAAACAAAGCACAAACTATTCCTTTTGGTGAGCTAACAGAGATTAGTAGTATCATTGTCTAACTTGTGATATATAATCTTGTCCGTTCTTTCTTTTCTGATTTTCCCCATCCCAGTTGTTGTTTCCATTTGAGCAGTTTCTTCTCCTTTCACTTTCACAAAAGTTATTGTACCTTTTGTATTTTATTTGCTCTTTTGGTTTTTTATACTAGGAAAACAATAGGATGTTTATGCACGTAGGTCTGATTCACTTGATTTATGAGTATGGTCTAAAGTTGCATCCGTTTACCTATAAAAGTCATGAGTTTATCCTTCCTTATAGCTGAGTATTACTCCATCGTATAAAGATACTACATCTTGTTTTTAAACTTTGCAGTAAAGCACCCATAGCATAGAAGTTGTGTAGCAGAAATAGCATGCTGGCAGATACCACAAGCAGAAAGCATGTTGGTGAATATAGGGAACGGTAAAAGTGCTGGTTTTATGATCAGAGTTGTTCTATTAAATAAAACTAATAGCTTCAGACAATGATATAATAAGACACAAATATATCATTTATGCCATTCTAGTTGCATCACATACTCAATGATTAGTTACAAATTGTGTAATCTTGGTCAGTTTTGTCAACTTATATACAGATATCTACAACTTATTCATAGCCTGGAGTTCCATTTCTGTATGACAACTTCAACATTTCCATGGTTCTATACATATTTTAATCCCTGAAGTGTGTGTTTCTTCTCACTTGAAGATATAGAGTTGTCTCCAACATTAAATGCTCAAAATAACCTCAGAAGTAAGGTAAGAAGCAAAGGTGGGGTTAGAAAACACAAGATGTATTTTTAAATAGTCATTTATCAGAACAGTGAGGGAATAAAAAGAAGAAAAGTCAAGAGGGTAAACAGGTAAGTTGAGCATGAGAATTTCCTTTTCTAAAAGCCTAGTTTTTTACTTTATTAAAAATTTAAACAAATTTTTGTAACCAAATGTTGAGAGAATGACAATAGTCATTACACTGTGTATTGGTATCTCCAAAATAGTTACTCGGTTCAAGGCATAAAAAAGATTCTTACAGAAAGCAAACAAATAAATAATAACATTTTATTTTCAGTGAACTAAAAAATAAAAATCAGTGTTTATTGAGGTATATTATATAGAGAGTAAAATTTACTTTCTTAAAGTTTGTGGGTTTGAACAAACAATGAAAAATTTGAATATGGGCCTTCAAGAAACATTCAGCCACTTTACTGCATAACGTCTCAGTATGCTATGGACATGATTGTCATATTTTTTTTTCACATATGATGTAAACTTACAATACTACTATATTTTCCTTATATTTACTACACTTATTCTTTTTCCTATACGCACCACTGCCACTTTTATTTAATCAATTATCTTTTAGTGTAATTAAAAATAATCTTCAATTTAACCTCTTCTGAATTTTTTATTTCTTTATGCAAATCCCCATTTCTATCTGGCATAAAGAACCAAAGCCTGAAGAATTTCCTTAAACATTTCCTATAGTTCAGGGATTCTAGTAACTGTGTTAAAAAAAAACATTCTATTTCCCCTTAACTTTTGAAACATTTTTACACTGGGCGTGAGATTGTGGGTTGATAGGCTTTTTTCTTCTTTCAGCACTGTAAAGATATGACTCCATTGTCTTCTGGCTTACGTAGTTTCTGAGATCTTCTGTTATTCTTATCTTTGCTTCATTGCAGTTTTCCTCTGGCCACTTTTACGACTTTTCTCTTCATCTTTGTTATTCAGAAGTTTAAATATGAAATATTTACAGAGCTTTTTCTTATTGTTAGTATGTGCCTGTGTTTATGGAATATTTGTCAGCGATAATATGGGGTCAGGGTTAAAGACTTTTTGTGTTGTCAGAACTTCTTGGATATGTAGTTTAATATACATTATCATTGTATGAAAGTTCTCAGTTTTTGTCTCTTAAGGTATTTCTTCTACCTTGTTTTCTTTTTTTTTTTTTTTGTCAATCCCAATTTCCCGTGTGATAGACTATTGATATTATCCCGCTGCCCTTGTGTGCTCTACTTTGAAGTGCGTGTGTGTGTTTTCATTGTCTTTTCTCTTCATGTTTCAGTTTATATCATGTTTTTTCATAACTTCAGTTTCACTGACACTTTTCGTAGCTGTTTGAAGCTGAATGATGTGAATACTAAAGGCATTCTTTAGCTCTATTACTGTTTTCATTTTTAGCATGTCTACTTGAAATATTTATAGTTAACATCTTTGCTGAAATTCTGCATTTGTTCTTGTATGCTTTTCATATTTTCACTAAAACCTTTCATGTATCCTAGTTTTGTTAAATTCTGTGTCTGTTAGTTTCAGTATCTAAATCATCTTTGAGGCTGTTTATGTTAATTGTTTCATCTCTTGAAATTGGGCTTTTGTTAAAATCTTTTTTCTTTAAGTATCTCAGAATTTCATTTTGAATGCCAGATATATTATACAGGATAGCACACATTGAAAGTGCTTGTGCCTTGAAATGGACATGAAATGGGCTAATTTGTTAGTTAATGCGGGAAGCTGAGTCTATTTAAAAGGAGATAAACTGGGTTATTTTGTTGCTGTGGTTGTCCTCAGTTTACTACCATCTTCAAATTTCTCTATTTCCTTGTGCTTAGAATGGGGCTGGGGGTTTCTGGGAGTTTTGTCAGTATTTGTTCTTTACTCTCAACTTTAGAATTTCCCTGTCCATATGTGCCTCAGAAAGCTTATCTCTCTATGCTCTGGCCTTCTAGGGGTGTACTGTTGTGGCTTCTTACTAAGTTCTTAGCATTACTGGTGCCCAGCCATGAGGAGTTCTCATTTTCCTGAATCAACTTCAGTCTTAATAGAACCTATGCCACTGGGTCATGGGAGTGGGGCTTTTGTAGTTATCCTGCCCCTCTCTTCGTGGCAAAACAAATGTCTGATAATTTTGGCCCAGAACTAATTATTATCCTTCCCCTGGAAGTAGAGGATTTTATTATTATTATTTTTTATCTTATCCCAACTGCAACAGATTCTCATCTGTACCCTAGAAGGAATAGGATATACTACTTTTCTTTCTAGGATTTAGGACTTATACTTCTTACAGGTAAGGGAACTGGACCGAATTTAAAGTCTTTTCCACTGTGGTGGCTTCTGTTCATTAGTTTGGAATCATAAATCCATCCAGAAAAGCCTCTCTCTCTCTCTCTCTCTCTCTCTCTCTCTCTCTCTCTCTCTCTCTCTCCCTCTCTGTGTGTGTATGTGTGTGTGTGTATGTGTAAACTACCCCATCTCTGGCTATCAAGGTTTAGGTACCCTCATGCAATCCCACATTTTGGATCTTAGCAATATGTTAAAAATAGTTGCATTCTTTATACCTCCTTCTTTGGTGACTTTGTCTTCCCCTTGCAGCTACAGGTGAGCCAGTACTCATGTACCATCCATCCCTCTTTGCAGAAATGTGTTTTTCTTCAGACTCAATACCAGTTGGTTGCTTTGATATTTCTCTCTACATTAAATAAAAGTGAGATTTTGTAGATTATTCAATTTTTTCATTGTAAGGGTGGGAGTGGTACTCTTTCCAGGTTTCACATCCTCATCAGAAGTGAGAAGTCCATGTGCATTCCTTGTAACTGAATCTTCCTGAAACTTGCACTATCATGCTAGACTCTGAACTAGTTTGTAGTGCCTAAGAGTTTCGTGTGAACATAGTCAGATCCAGAAGTATAGAACACTCTCTAGCATCAGATTTTCAAAGGAAAAAACTGTGCTACACAAGGTAGATGCATACTGTTTTATTTACATCAGAAAGATTTCCTTCTGTCAATTGATGATTTAAAATCCCTTTTCCACTCTCAAATTAAATTCCTTGTGTAAAAAATGTTGGGTGTGTTGGTACCATGTGTTGATATCTATATTGATGTTGCCCTTATTGGAAACAATTTGGTGTGTGTAATAAACAATTTTAAAACGTTCATTGTCACTTGGAAGTATATGGTAATACCTCAGATATAAAAGGCACACCGTGGAGGAAGGCTGGGGATATAGCTCAGCGGCACAGCACCCACCTGGAAAGCACTAGGTTGTGATTTTGATTCCTGATACAAAAAAAAGGTGCACAGATATTCATCACAGCAGAAATATAGTGTGTTGTGGGGAAGGTAGCCTGCTTTGAATTAGGTAGACCTAATTCAGTGCTTACTTGTCATTAATCACTTATGATCTTGAGCAAGGCACTTACTCTCTGAGTGCAAATTTCCTTATTTATAAGATGAATCAAGTAATACTTACCTTTAAAGATCTGATAAAATTTAGAAACAATATCTAATGTCTATCAAAAGACAGTCATTTCTATCATTATTATTATTGTTTTTAAAAAGAAAAATTCAGTAACTCTCTAAATGGTAAAAAGGAAAAATGCAAATGTGTTACATAGTATATGAAGCAGTATTATATAGTAGCATGAATTAAGATTAAAATATTAAGTATTTCTTCTTATATATACATCTTGATTGTAGTTATGTGTAATCCTGCTGATGATAGTGAATTAAATGGTCAGAATAATAGTGTACTAGGTTTTGTATGTTAATAGACTATATTTTGATATCTGTAGTTAAATTATTTTGATAAAGAATATGTAATCATTTTACATGTATACATGTATATTAGAAGTACCAAATGCTATGTAAGTAATCTATGCAACAAAATGGAAGCATGATACCTTTCAAAACTAGTATGAGAGCCCTTTGTTTTTTTTACAGTACTAAAAGCTACATCCCCTGCTGGTGTCTGTTTTAGTTAAATTCTCTTCAATGTCTTCAAGCTCATTTCTAAGACTTTGTTCCCTGGCAAGTTTCCAGCTGTCTGCTGAGGTTTGTGCACACTGAAATAAAGACTGAGTCTCAGACTCCAGATTGTAACCCCTTTCCCTTCCTTCTTTTAGTTCTAATTAGACACCTAACCTACAACCTTCTCTCACCTCCTGCCAATACAAACTTCACTTGAAATTGTGGGTTTTGTTTTCCTCTCTCTTTTTAGGAGAAAGTGTGCTGCTTTCCTTTCCTGGTAGCCTTAGAGTAGTTTTCTCATCACCTTTGGCTACTAGTCTCACAACTTATGAATCATAATTGAATTGGAGGAATATTTACTAATTGGCCATGTGAGGGAATATTTGCAAAAATTAGAATGAACTCATCTTTGCAATGGTGTAATAAAAAACAAATTTATGGAAGAGCAATGGATATAAAGAGCCCACAGTTATTTTGTGAGATATAAGGAAAGAGACTAAGATGCTTTAGAGAGGCACAGTGAAAACTGACCCTCCCACTGACACTGAACATTTCACTTCACTTTTCTCTTTACTAGGCCCAGTTTCTCAACTATATTATAATTGTACTAGACAAGATAATTTCCAGAGCTTTTTATGAATTTAAAATAAAGCACTTCACATCTGAAACTCAATAAAATGTTAGCTCTTCTTATTCTGTCATCAGCATAATAAAAAGAATAAATCCTATGACTCCACCACCTTACAAAATAGAACTTGATTATTGGCTATTAGTTAGAGGGATTACACATTTCACCAAATGAAATGTTTTTCACCATGTTTTTCTATTTTCCTCTCTACTTCACCACCTGACAGCAAGTCTTGCTATTTTGCTTAGTAACTACTACAACATCCACTGGAAAGGTAAAACTGTGTGGCAGGTGTATTGGTAAGGTAGGGTTGCTTCATTACATGCTATTATCTAATACAATTTTGTTAAACATAATGCCAGTGAAGTAAAGCAATAAAGTGGATTTTCAGAATGAAAGTTCACTTTGAAGGTCGTGAGGTCTCAACTATATTGCTAACATCAGTTACCTGCTCCCATGTTGTTATTTGCAAGAAACAAAGGTAGAAAAAAGAATATGAATAAAAATTCAATGAAGCCATTCAATCAAAGGAAAAGTCTCCTGAAATATCATACATATCTATGGATGATTCTAGAGCCTGGTCATCACATATGCCTGATACCTAGTTGTAATATAATTAAACACTGATAGAAGAAACTACCTCAAATTTTACTATTTTTCTAAAACTTTTGTTTTTATTTTTGCTTACTTTCCTCTCTTTAGAACAAAACAATAATAAAAGAAAAAAGATGTATTTTGAGCATAAGTTCACATCTATCCTTGAGAGATTAGAGAAGCACTTTGCCCCTTTGTTTTTTAAATTTTATTTTATTAGTACATGTTTGCAGTACATGAAGTTTACATTCATTTTAGGAAGTAGTAGGTGCTTGTATATAACACAACTTGATTCTTTTTTAATTCCCTTCCCATTCCCACCCACCTCCCTCTCTCCTCTAAATCTCTTTTCCCCATTTTATTTCTTACTGTTATTACCATCTTCAGTCCATGTTTATTATATATAATGTTACATTTAATGAGGGTATTTGGAACAGTTGACACATCTCAAATCTTTTTAGATCCCCTTTCACTTTTCCCCTCCCCTCACCCTTATTCTCTTGGAGCCCTTCCAACCTGCAAAAGATTTATCTCCTTGTTTGCTTCTATTCACCCTTTATTTTTCTTTCTATTTGCACTTTGCCTTACTGAAAAGAGAAATACCATATGGTATTTACTTGTGTGTCTGATTTACTTCACTTAACATTATATTTTCCAGGTGTATCCATTTTCCTACAAATATCTCAAATTTAGATACAGTATATGAAGATATGGTATTATAGTCAAGAGCAAATTCCTGAATTAATTTTGCACTTTGTAAGTGCACTGTTGAGTATGGAAATTTCTTTTCATCACACTGCTCAATGCATCACTCTTAAATCTGATTATTGAAATCACTGTTTGACACATTGTTTTCACTTGCAAACCTCAACAGACAGGTGAGATTTAGGTTTATTGTTTACATTTTCTGAATTTGAAGTTGGGGCAGGGAATGAAAATATCAATGAAGAAAAGAAATGTTGTCTTGAAAGTTGATGACATGCAATTTATGATATTTTAAATTAAGTTTCAGAAACCTGGTGCATTTGGGTTCCCTAACCAGTAGGCCTATTGGATGGGAATTTGAGCATTTTTCCTTTTAGGCTGAAATTACACTGTTTATTTGCCTACCAAAAGTCTAGCACCATGAATGCCTTCTTTTTAGGTAGGAAAGTTTCCTTAAATCCTTGCCATTTTGCAAATAAAACTCAATTAAGTCAGCCAAACAAATATTGCTTGAGCATGCATAAACCACATAACATTGTCCATTTCATTATACATTGCAAGTCTCTGAAGCAGGAGCTGAAGCTAAATCTTAAAGGAGGCTCTTGCAGTAACGGGTTGTTGTGTCTTCAGAGTGCAACACCATAAGCCCAGAGCTTTCTCTTGGTTCCACCTTCTTATGATATTGCTCCTTTGTCATAATGTGTCTCAAAAGTAAAAATTGCTCCTTTTTAAGTAACTTCAGGCTGCTTTAGTTTAGGAAATATTGGATTTATTCATTAAATAAAAGTACTGCTTTGAGTGTTTAAAACTTACTGTGATAAAAATGTTTAAAACATATTTATTGAATGCAAACTATGTCTCAAGCATTGGGTTAGGTACCAGGTGTTAGAATGATGAGTATCATTGTGGGGGAATTTTTATTGATTTTAGTTTTAAAAGAGGAAGATATTTTCCATATGATTGTGACCTCTCATTTCAGTAAATGTTGAATAGGTACAGGAAGAAACAGAAAAGCTGGGTAAGATTGGGCAAAAGAAAGAAGGAAATGTGAATGTAGTTATTTTTTCTTAAATGTAGAAATTCTAATTAAGCTTCTACCATGCGAGACTCCAAGAACAAATTTTTCTTCAGTAAGAGAACAGAGGTTGAATATTTGCCATGGGGATAAAAGGAAGCAAGATAGGCTAAATAGAGACTCAGGGGACTAAATCGGTGGGAAGTGCTTGGAGAAAACTGAGTATTTCTGTCTTGGCCATGACTTCTCTCCAACTGTGGGATGTAGCCCAGATCTTTCTGGCTTGTCTTCTTTTTATTTTTCTGTTACACAAAAATTTACTCCTGCACCTCAATACATTTTGAAGGAGGAAGAAGCAGCTAGTGTGATAATAAGATGGGAAGGAAAGATGAAAGTAATAAAGGCCATATGTGGGATTTCTGCACCCACAAGGCCATAGTTATGTCTTCACAATTGTAATCTGTATAATAAATTCACAGGTACAGATAGGAAAAATTCAAATTCTACAGTCAGTGTGTTGGGGTAACACAAAAATAAATACTTCATTTCTGTAGTTACTTAATTAGTCCATATTATAAAGAACTGCACAGAAGATAAATTTAAATGAATGTTTGGAGACAAATACATATTTCTAAACAGTAATCAAAACAAATAAATTCTTTAAAACATGGTGATGGTGTTCAATCAGATAAAGTTATCCTAGTTAAAAAAATATTAAATACAATTCTCTGCATGAGGGATAAGGCATGCACTTCAAAATAGACATATAGCCCAATGTGTGGAGTATGCCTGTGATCCCAGTGCACTGAGAATCTGAGGCAGGAGGATCATGAATTCAAGTCCACCAAAAAAAAAAAATGGGGTGGGGTCAGGGATGTAGCTGAGTGTGAAAACCCTGTGTTCAATCTCCAGTAGTAGGAAAAAAAAACATAAAAGTTGCCTAATTGATACTTAGCTTATATATTTAAAGCTGATTTTTAATATATATCAGTTTTAAGAAAGTTCATGTAGAAAAGCTTTCATAAAGTGTTATAAAGTGTGGTATGGATGCATGGGGAAGTGTTACTAGCATTAAGGTATAATTTATATAATATATGGAAAAATGGATTTTGTTTTTACCAGATTCTGGCCATATGTATTGCACATATGCTATATAAAACACATATACATAGCATATGTAATTATGGTCATATATAGCATACATATAAAAAACTTTGGTGTTCTCAGAGTAAATTTATTAGAACTGATTGAAATATCAAGATTTCTTGTTTTCCTTTATCCTCTAGTATTTGACCACTAAGAATTGGTTAGTTAGACCATCACCACATTTCATTAAGTGGAAACATTGGAAAATAGCATTAAGATAGTTCCTCACTTTTGAAATGAGTCCTAACTTGATTTTAGGACTTTCCAACATTCTACTATATTTTTGTATCTGTGTCTAAGTTACTTTTGCAGGTGGTGCCGAAATTTAGAAAGCATTATGCCACTGTAAGTCTCTGAGAGTGTCAGTGTTAAGGTAAATTCTTAAAATTTTATATTGTTGGAACTACTCTGAAAGCAGGCTTTTGCAAAAAAAGTCTAACAGCAAGTCAAAATAAAATATAAAAGAATGTCAAAATATATAAGCAGTTCTCTAACTTGCAGTCTTATATTTTCCTGCTAACTTATATGTAGGTTATAGTATGTTCATCCTTTAACAGAATAATGATATGAATTATATCATTTCAATTGGAGAAATAATGATTTGGTAGTGGTTTATGTGCAACATGTGCTAGAAAAATAAGAAAGTTTTTTTAAGTCCATCATTTTAGGTAGAGTCTCTTCTTTATAATTTGGTATTTACTTATTTATTTTTTGGTTTTATGAGACAGGATCTTCCTATGTATTTCAGACTGGCCTTGGACTCAGTATATAGCCCAGACTGGCCTCAAACTCATGGCAATCCTCTTGCCTCAGCCTCTCAAGTGCTGGGATTTAGGCGTGTGCCACCATGCCTGGTCCGAGGCAGTCTCTTTATGGCAAGGAAAAGAAAGTTGGACTGTTTAGAGTCCCCTGGGGGAAAAGAAGATTGATTATATTCTAAGCACTGGTAGTAACATTTTGTATAAATCATTAACTCTGAAGAGCAAAAAACAAAACAAAAACACCATTATGATCAAAAAGGACAAGTCTAAGAGTTCTCAGAGAAGGTCAACTTTGTTTGACTCTGAGGGGAGAATATTGAAATTAAATAAAATTATTTGTATGCACATTGGATGAGAGAAAAGATGGATATTTAAATATTAGTCACTTATGGAGTATTGACAAGGGTCAGGGGAGGGAAGAGGAAAATGAGAGGGGGTAAAGGAATTGAAAATGATCAAATTATGATATATGAATTACCATTTCCCAAAATGAACTTCACAATTCTGTATTTCAAATATGCACTCATTAAAATAATTAGATCACTTTTATTAGAAATTGTGATCTTTAAGGCCAAAAAGTGGGCAACTTTTACTGAGTTCTTACATTGTACATAGTACTTAATTTGCATTATTACATCTTTTTAGTTATCTTTAATTTTTATTATTACATGTTTGCAATACATAATGGTTACTTTCACTGTGGGGAATTGATACATGTACATTACAGATGTCAGTTCTTATTCATCTCTTTCACTTCTGCCCCTCCTTTTTTTGCCAGTATCAGATTCATTTATTTGTAAGTCTCTATAAAGTTAATTATCAAACGTATAGTTTAACAACCAGACTAATGGACCAAAAGTCATATAAAACTCATGTGACAGTAATACTAAGTCAGGGTACATTTTTAGAGATATTATCCTTGCTGGATTACGATAACTTTTTTTCTCTTTTTTTCCTATTTTCTCTCTTTTATTTTGCACTTCATTTTTATATTGATTTTGTCATAGGATAAGTCAGGCAATATTTAGGCTTTTGTGTCTCATTTACTTTACTTAAAGTTAAGGCTTTAAGGTGCATCCAAATTCCCTACAAGTTACATTTTTACTAAGTATGTGAAATTTGTAAGTTATTGTAGAATGAAGTTTTGTAGTAAAGCTTAATGTACACTAAGAGAACATGTTTTTTTATATAATGCTGAATTGTATGGGCCATTTTTGGATTTATGAAGATCTAAATTATATTTTGAAGAATGCAATCATGCTAACATACTTTTGTCATGTACAGACATTTAACTATGTATATACTACATTTACATTTTATAAGAGAATTATGAGGTAGGTACTATCATTATCGTCATCTTCCCATTCACAAATATGGAAACAAGAATTGAAGAGTTTAGGTTTCAAAACAAATTAACAATAGTAGTAAATTGTGAAGTCATGAGTCAAATCAAATTTTCTTAGGCGTTAAGTGTGCTCTTTTAATCCTACTGTACTATAATCATTTTAGCATGTCCAATCCACCTTCAAAACATTCTCTATTAGATCATGCAGTTGTAAAAGGTGTCAGCCCAAGCCAGAAGTGTCCAGCTTCAAAGAAAAGTGGTGAGTTGAGGTTCAGTGAGAGAGATCATAAATGACGTATCCCTCCAGCATATTGGTTTCCTTCAAGATGGTCACTAAGAGAGTGAAATCTGTGAGTCCTTTTCTGAAACTGAATGGAACTTCTGAAGTGGATGGAGACAAGCAGGTATGTTTTATAGAACTCTTGAAGTTCATGATTTCATTCTTACTTAGATCCCTGGAAGCCCTGGAAAAGTAGGGAAGTGCTGACTCTCACCCCTTTACTCTCCTCTAGGAACCAAAGACCCATCTTCAGGTTCAGGGACTTTTTTTCCTTAGTTATTACTTACAGGAGGGAGCTCAAGGGAGGAGGAAGACACTGATGGATTATTGAAAGTTAGTGCCTTCCTATTGAGTGATTGCTAACTTATTGGTGGGTATATTAAAAAATAATAACTTTGTAAAAATTGTGTGCTTTCAGCCGGGCATGGTGGCACACGCCTTTAATCCCAGCACTCTGGAGGCTGAGGTGGGAGGAGCTTTGTGAGTTCGAGGCGGGCTCGGCTACAATGCGAGCAAAAGGCTGGCCCCAGCTCATAGTGCGACCCTGCTTGAAAAAACCAGGGCTGGGAGTTTGGCTCAGTGACTTAAGGGCCTGTCTGACAGGTGCGAGGTTGTGAGTTCAATCCCTGGTGCCGCAAAAAAAAAAA
>RJWM01000206.1:128279-223023 GCA_004363535.1 Dasyprocta punctata | reverse complement strand
TGTATGAACTAAGTAGCTATACTTTTGGAGGTTACAGTGTGGCAAAGGAAGACAGTTGAGCAGGTGGATGTTGGCAATAAGGATTTGATTCCAAGATGAAGAGAGGAAGACCAGGTGAGCTGTGTAAGTAAAATTCTCCTTATACTGTCCTCATTAGATGAGGATGTAGGTTGCAACAGAACTTTCAGCTTGAGGTTTTCTTGGTGGTTAACCTTCACAAGAGTTTTGCAGTCACCCAGGTTGTTTTTATCTTGTCAAAAATAAGGTGTTCCAACGACAATAGAAAACTATCTCTAGACCTTAGAATAGATGACTAAAGATTCATTAGTCTGTGAAATGACTTTGCGAAATTTTTCAAGAGGTTAAACCCAGATCATTTTATTTTGAATACACACCCAGGCTGCATAGTAAAGTTCAGTGAACATATTAGACACAAAGGCATTGGGGAAAAAATATCAAAATAAAACTTCAATACGGATTTTTAAAATTTTGCCAATATTCATGTTCTCTGTTTATTAACATTATTTCCACTTTACAAATATATATTATGAAAAATTTGGTGCATGCATAAAATCTACCTGAGTTACACTTGTAATCTCTTTTTGGGCAAGCACAGTATATTTTATAGAAGGGTGCATGGCATAGTTTCTATTGGAACTAAAAATATATGTGCAAAATTGACCCATGCCTAAATTACAAACTTTCACAAGGGCCTCTGTGCGTATGTTCCTTGATGGAAGGGACTGGCTAATGACAGCCTGTTGAGCTAATGCTGGAGATAGGTTAGCTTTTCAAAATTATACCACCTAAGTGACTTTCTATTCTGACTATTTAAAAAGGTGGCACTGTGTAGAGATAAACATGTCCAAAGGAGAGCAATATTGGCCTATTTTATTACTCTCTGCTGAATGAGTCATTTAGGGAGTTTGAAAGAGTATATTTTTTCTCGAGGTACTGTAGTTTGCTGTAGTGTTACTGGCATGGCCAAATATAAGGATGGTTTCAAGACAGGCCTCATACCTTCAAGAAGATGCCTAGAACATGCACAAATATTTCCTGACTTGGAAAATTGGCAGCCTTTAGAAAGAAAAACACATATAAATAAGAACCTGCAAACGATCTTGCTTCTCTTAGCCTTTCACACACATTTTTCAGTTGCTATAACAGGTTATTTAACTACCTTAAATTTTATCAAGTTTCAAATGAAATTAACAGCCCAGAATTTTAAACTCTAAAAATTTTAATCATGTGAATTTTGCAGACTCTGTACTTTCTGATGCACACACACATGCAAGTGCGTGCACAAACACACACACACACACACACATACACATACACACTCTTACTTTGACCAATTTGTCTTGATTTGCTAGGTTCTTTTCTAGTTTCATGTCCAGGGAAGCTCATATACAAGCAGGACCTATGTATATGCTTAATTTAAATCCTTGAAGAACATAATGTGTTGAGATCGAGTTATCCTCTCATCAACTGTGCTTAGGGCAGACATAGTAGACATGAATTTAAAGGTTGAAAACTAGTTGAAGAGAAGTTTAAAATGGAGTGGTAATGCTGGAAGGGAGCAGAGGCTGTATTTACTCTAGCAAGTACAATGTAAAAATTGGTTTGATTGGTATTTTCTACCAATCCACTAAAAATGTAGACAGAATTACATGACTTGTTATTTGATGGAAATTACCAAAAATATTTGTTGACATATGATACAAATAACTTTACTAAGTTAGAAAATAAATGTTTTACTTTGCATCCAAAATGCTATTAGGGACATCTCAGACATATCTCAATGCCTGGACTCAAGGGAGAGAAATTAAAGAAGTGTAGCTCACTGTTACTTCTCTCCTTGAGGCCAGAACTTTCCAGGTAAAACACCCAATTCCCCGTACCCTTTTGGATCTAGAAGTGGCATAAGTAATAGATAATCTGGGTTGAGAGTTTGCAGAAATTCAGTACAATATGGCCAGTTAATTTATGTAAGGTGATTTGTTTCAAGAAAAAATGGCAAAATAATATTTCCATGATTCAGTTTAGGTTGAGTTTTAAAACATTCTTTACTCTCTACAAAACAGGAGAATGCATACTTCTTCAAAGCAGATTTAAAAAATATATATAGTTATGTATTCTCAACTACTTTTCTAAGTGCTCATACCATTTGGTTTCTGTTAAAGTTGTAAATCTTGCCAATTACTCATATTTTATATATCATTACATACTTGGTAGAAAGCTAAAATTCAGTTTGCATGAGTTATGGTAAGTCTCAGTGCCTGGGAACTGTACCTAGGTTTATGCAACTTTCCCTCTATTTCCATTAAAATATGCAGCATGAAATGTTGGTTCCAGCAATTTCAATTAGCCCCAATCAAACTGCTCATTCTGAAAAGCTTTGAGGACAAGAATGAGATAAATGCACATTGATTCTTTAATGTTTTCTTCAGAATCATTCTGCTGTATTACAGTTTGTTGGCCGACTCTGTATTTTGTGGTGTTCTTTATTCAAATCTTATATTGCAAAGATTTAATGATCAGGTAGGGAAGGACGAAGTACAGCATGGGAATAAAACAGGGGAGACTAGAAGGGCATAAGAGACCATAGAACTGGGGTTGCCAGACTTGGCAGACGAAAACACAGGATATCCAGTTAAATTTGAATTTTGAGGAAAAGCAAATAATTAATATACATGTACTCCAAAATTGTATATTTATATTAAAAATTATGTTTATCTGAAATTTAAACTTTAATATGTATTTTCTCTACTTTTATCTGACACTTTTATATAACACCAACTTTACTCAGGTTAGGGATTTACTACTCTCTAACCCTATGTTAAGAAACAAGAGGGACAAGGCCTATCCCACCTGCCTTGGTATGCCGTAGAATGCTGGGTCAGTCTATCTAAAAAACTTTCAAAAAGTAGGGGGGGGTGGTCCTATGGACCTACAATAGTTGCTACTCTTCCCTGCTTCTTACAGCCAATATTTTTTACTTTTTCCTTTTTTTTTTTTTTTTTTTTTTTTTTTTTTTTTTTTTTTTTTTTTTTTTTGTACTGGGGATTGAACTCACAACCTTGCACCTGCCAGATAGTTGCTTAGGCCACTGAGCTAAATCCACAGCCCTATTTTTTGAGACAGGGTCTCACTATGCAGTTCAGGCTGGCCTTGAACTCACTTTGAGGCCCGGGCTGGTCTCGAACTCACAATGATCCTCCTGCCTCAGCCTTCCGAGTGCTGGGATTACAGACATGCGCCACCACGCCTGACTTTTTGTGCTTCTTTCAGATTTCCATAGTAAAGTTCCTCTGCTGGAAGCTGTTGGAGTCATTAATTTGGCGAGAATACTTTCCTCCCTTAGGGGTTGGGTCAAGGAAAGAAGTTTTTCCTTTACAGGCTAAGGAGGGCATTAGTCTGCTCAGTTTCCTAGGGTAGAGAAGGGAATCAAAAGTTACTAGGAATTTTTTGTTTCTTACTGCTCAAGGAGAAGTGCTGTGGAGTGGTAAACAAACATGTCACTCCTTAGTTTAATTGTATTTGATGTGAGTCCAAACAACTAGTGTAGCTGTAATGAGTATGAAAATTGACAATTTTATGAAAAGCCATATTCTATTGCACAGACCAGCCTACCACTAACTTCAGTCTGCAGATTGGTCACAAAAAGATCAATCTTGCTGTTTAGCATCCTAACAAATATGGTAAAATGTGTGTTAAATCACCCACTTTACCTATTGTCCTTGGAAATTTACCTTAAGGAAGGATGCAAAGGCAAAGCTGGTCTGTGTATAGTATGGAATTGAGGCTGAATACCAGCAGAACAGCTTTAAATCTAACCATCTTACTAATTCTATTAGCATGACCCAGCGACTGTACAGTTTTCTCTGTTTTTCAAATGTTCCTTCAAAGATAGTTTATGATTTCTACAAGAATAATGCTTCTTGAAATTCTAAGATTTAAAAAAGGAACAACACTATACTAGAAATCTCCCATTAATGTGGCATTGCTAGTTTGGCCCTTACTGGATTTTCTAAGAGGCTCAGTGGAGAGAGAAGTAGATCCATAGATAATGTCATTCAGCTCCCATCTCTCAAGTCACACAGAAAGTGATTTAGGTAGTTTTGAAACCAAAGCCCTCAGTTGTAACTATGCTATATAAAACTACTGAATTGTTAAATACAAAAGGGAGCACCATTCTACGTGACATAGATCAGCAGTGAGTTGGAAGGTGGTTTCCACTAAACTCCCAAGAATTGTTTATGATGAGGTTTTAGTCTACACAACTTCCAGTTTCAGCAGCATTATTGTTCTTTTCCAGGAAGTTCCAAAGAACCTTTCTGATGAAGACAGATTATTCACTTGGCAAAGACAAATTACATCATGCATCTTAAGAGGAATATTACAAACTATATGAGAAATTAATTAGCAATTCATGAAATGCCTGTTTTAGATGACAAATATTTAAGAATAATTCACTCAAATTTTCTCACTGAGACTTGGCTTTAAAAAAGAAAGAATAAATTTTATAAAAGTCTTTCCGCAGCAAGATGTCCAGACCACAGTATACGTCTCAGAACCAACCAGAGCAAAGAAATTAAACGTGCTGTAGATATTAGGCTACAGAATTTCAATAGGAAAAGTTCTCTCAAAAAGTTAGACAAGAGACAGGATCAGGTAGATATCAGTTTAGATTCATGGAATACATCCTATGTAGTTAGCAAAAAATTTATGTAGAAATTTATTTTGACCTGAGTTTGGAGTATGCAGTTTCTATTCTTATATAATCAAGTTATCGTTGTCCCTCGCCATGCCACAGTGGGAAGTGTATGCTTTGGTATTACACAGATCCGAATTTAACTCGTGGCTTCATGAAGTGAATGTCAAGAGGATGGGTCATCTAACCTCTCTAAGACTCAGTCTTGCAAAAATAATGGGGATAAAATCTAGTAGTATGTAATGCAGATGTTATTGTCTCATGAACAAACATGCAAAAGTCTTCCATCGATACTGATAATAGTATAAAATATTGTTACCATGGGGAGAGAATTGATGGAGAATATGTTTCTTTAATACAAACTTTAATTTTGATATTCATTGTTCATAAAGCTGAGGCAGATAGGGAAGAATCAAAGTGATGTAGACTGCAAGAGAGAACCGGAAAGACTCCATAGGTTGTATATTAACTTTTAATTTACAGATGACAAAACGTAAGAAAGAACGTAGATTGCTTAAGGTCAAATAACAAATATAAAGTCTCACTTTGCTATAGAAGTATAATGTTCCTATTCTTTTGCTGGCTTGTTGCCAAACATGGAAGGCTTCCTAGATATTAACAAATATGCTCATTTCCGGCTAGCCATATCCTAAGTATCCTGACTTTTCTTAGGGAGATTAAGATAAAATATCTCATCATTATTTCCCTTCCATACCAGATTGTGAATAATTAAAATGGTGATAATTCAGTTTAATAGTATATCTATTCTTATTATACCAGTGAAACTGTAATAGTTTTGACATCAGAAATGATAATTCAAACGTACCTCCAGAATCATTTCAGTGACAGCTACGCATAAAGAATATTATTCAATTTGTAGTAAAAAGGCTTATTGGTGTCCATCAAAATGCAAACAAAAAATGAATCTTCTACCTTCGTCTGTTATTATCTGCATTTCACATTTTCTTTCCCTTGAAAAGTTCCTTTATTATTATTTTATACCTCCATTTCTTACCCTTTTCTTTAGATACTAACAATTCTCATTGTGGTCAAAAACCTTGACTTCTATGAGTCTCTTCAAAAATTTTGGACAGAATATGAGGATAGAGAAAGGAATTTTTTAAAAATTAACTTTCTAAAGGTACTCTTCGCCGTGCTTATCTCCATATATTTAACATTATTATATAAAGTTTTGAGTAATTTGTCTCAGGCATATCAGATGGTGATAATCATTTGAAATCACTGAATCTAGTGAAAGCTTGGGCTGCTTTGTCTTACAATGTCTTTCTCTATTGTTCTTTTTATGGCCCTGTAACAAGAAACTGCTGATTCTATATATGCATAGGGTCAGAAAGCAGTGAGAGAGGTAAATGAATGAGAGAATATGTAATAGATCATGAATCTCAGTATTGCATTCTTTACACAGTAATCCAAAATTTAACGTGAATTGAGAAACCGTTTCAGCAATGCTGTGAGCAAAGCAGTAGTAGGCCTGGACTTACTATGCTCTCCTGAAGCAGAAAGCCCTTATTTCTATATTTCAAAAGTTCTTAAGTAGGGGTGCCTAGCAAAACCATTTGGAAGAATCCTTTGAACATGCAAATCCTCAAGACCCAACTACAAATATTTTGATTGGGAAGCAGTGATTAGTTGGACTTTGGATTCTAGGCATAAACTAAAAATCTCAGAGGGCTTGTTATTTTTAAGAAGATATTTAAATTAAGTATGTGGGTTGAGAAGACAGAGACTCAATATGGTGTGATTTAGATAGTCCAGATGAAAAATACCACAGATCAGCTTGCCATATTCCTCAAGATTACCATTATATTAGAGAGTAGTTCTTTCATGCTTCTTACCAGGAATCGCCTGCTCATTCACATATTATAAATTAAAGACATTATAACAATGTTCTAAGCCATTGATTAATACTTTAGCCTGATGAGATTAGTCCTCACCTTAATCCCAAGGAAAATGAGCCACAAAGCAGTTAAATTATTTTTGATGGTTATGAGAGTTGAGAAAGAGTTTTGTAACAAGGGGAATTGTTTCCAAAGAGAGAAAATTCAGACATGGTACCTTTGTAGGAAGAAAATAACCTTAAAGGGTACGTGCAAAGGGCAGGGGATGAAAGCAAAGTACATTTTTACTAGAGGTTATCCGATTGCCCTTGATGAAGGAATCCTGCTTCTCTCATTCTTACAGGCTTAAGTCTCTCTGGCATTGAATGACCCACCACTGACCCTGGTTCATTTAAATGCAAAGCCAAAAAAAGGAGAGGCTGGAGGAATTTAATCCTACAATTTAGGTTACACAGTATTAAACAGCTTATTGATTTGTCCCATTCAGAGAAGAGAAAACACACAAGCTGCATATTCAAAGCAACAGTTTGAGTTCATTTGTCAGTTCAAGGAAAACACTTACACCAAGTTAAAGCAATGAAGAACCAACTTTCTCAATTTTTTTGTGAATGCATTTTGTTTACTCACCTGAAACTCATCCAGAGTTGTAGATTTCCCTTGGATAGAAGAACTGACCTTTGGGTCAAATATTGTCAGACTTCTTCAATATGCTAAAAGCATAGAAATAGTACAAAACACAGAGATCTGGACTAGAGACAGTGAGGTAGAGATGTGGAAATAGTCATGAGCATTTGACTGTTTTAAGTTAACTAACAGTGAAATAGTGAAATGTCTGGTTGTGGATGTAAAAATATTTTGGGACTTGGGACATTGGTATCTAGGAATTCTATGATTCTTTTTATTTATCTGTCTAGATATCTGTAAATCCTATATATGCAGATGTCTTCAGAGTAGCATATATTTTCAGTACTGTATTTTTTAAAACGTGGTTTTGATTCATCTGTTCTTTGATCATATAGTTCTGTTTGGTCAGATAATTTGAGACTTGGACATAATTGTTTTTCCTTTTGGCCACGTAAAAGAAAGATTAAAGCACATATCAAATCTAAGCAACAGGATTTATATCAAGCCAAATGCATGAACTCATTTCTCACTCCTTCCCTCCAAAGTTAGCATGTATTCCCTATAGCAGTACCTATGTTTTTAATCAAGGAAGCCAACTGAAGTGACATCAGTGTGAACCACTTTCTTTAGGGAAGCCCAAAAGCCAGGACTAAAACTTTGGCAGATAAATAAACTAGAATGAAAATTTAGTTACTATAGATTACTGGAAATCTGTTGAAATTTCCTCAAATCCCTCAAAATCTTAACAGTCATGGTGACTGTTAAGGAAAGAGGAATGTGGTTACTTTTTAACTTTTTTGAGCATTCCTGTTATGGTATACCTTGTGAACTTCAAATCTACAGTCAAGTAATAAAGTATTACAGTTGGTGTTTCTTTTGTATTTTTTCCACTTGCCATGTCCTGGTCATTGTAGGGATGAATCTTTGGTCTTTCTTTTATGATTTTTTAGGAGTGGTTGATTCTCAATTTCTATTTTCATATGTTAATTCTCTTAGTGTAGTGATTTTCAAAGTTTGGTCCCTGGTCCAGCAGCATCAGTCTCGCTCAGAAACTTGTTAGGAATGAAAAATTCTTGTGCAACACACCAGAAATGCTGTATCATAAACTTGAACTCCTAGATAGGAGTGCCAGTTGGGGGGGCTGGATAAGCAATCCATTCTAACAAATTAGGTAGTTCTGGGCATTCACCAAGTTGGAGAGCCACTTAATATATTTCTTAGTTATAGCCATCCTTGGGCATGCTCTTTTATCACCCTATTGCACATACCAGCCTCACTTAAAATGAAGTGCTAACAAAAGAAAATCACATTTACATTGGAGTTTCATGGTGATTTGGCAACACTGATTCCTCCCTTTCCCAATCTCATGTATATGTATGTGCATGAGCATGCATGCACCACTTGAATATTCCAGGAAGGGGAAAGTGAAGTGAATATTTCTCTCTCACTAGGCCAAGCCCAGGAAAGCAGGCAAAACTTCTCCATGTCAGACCTGTAAATTTAGGAGAGATACTTTGGCCGTGATTAATAGACTCTTAAAATTTTCCTGCTAAACAGATTGGTCTATTATTCCAGTCAACTTGGTTAATCAGTTTAATAATAATAGAAATGTTTTTTTCCAATTAATTGGTTGACTACTGTTTTTGATTAACTTATACTGGCTTATTATTTTACTCAAGACATAGCCTGATGATACAGCTAATGTTGAATAGATTTCCAACAAACTTAGGCAATATTAATATATGAAAGCTACATGAATCTAAATTTGTGTTTGGTTAATGAGCTTCAGATAAAACATAATCATTTGAGTCACAGAAAGCACAAAACCTTTTACAGTCTAGTATATCTCACTTACATCTCTTTTAACCTACACTCAAATTGATTCAGCCAAGTTTCATTATGTTGTGGTACATAACACTTTAAGTGAACATTCAGATAAGAAATGTTCTGTTTTTTCCAAGGTTGCATTTTACTATTTGCAGCATAACCTCCGGTAGTATTAGCTATTTTTATTCTTATTTTAAATAAATAAAACCTAGATTGCCTTAGGGAGCTGCAGCGTATATTAGAGAAAATATTGTAATCTTTCAGACTAAGAATTTGGAGTCACTCATGCATGGGTTTTAAGCTTAGTTCTACTAATTTCCCTATGACATCAGGCAAATAACTTAACCTGTCTGAGTGACAGGTTTCCTCTTCTGTAAAACTAAGGATGATAATATTTACTCACAAGATGCCCTTCATGGTCAGTAAATATTAGTTAACTACTTTCATGGCAAGGAACTGGCTTTACACTTGAGAATCTAATGTTAGTTAATAAGCAAACGTGTTGAATTGTGCCAGTTACCTGTAAGAAAGAAACTGGCTTCTGGTCAAGTCAATCATAAGCTGTGGGTATGGGTAATATATCAGCTATTGAACAGAAGGAAGGAGAAGTGGAGATGACCTGAGCTTCGTCTCTCTGTGCTGTAATTATCTTTTTTTAAATTTTAGCCCTGTAAATAAAATATGCACCTAATGATAGGTTATTAGATAACATTCAAAACATGTATACATTGCATAATGTTTAATTAGGCTAAATATATTTGTCTCCTCAAACATTTTTTATTTCTTCATGGTGAAAACTTTTATAATCTTTTCTTCTTGCTTTTTGAAATGTATAGTATATTATTGTTACCTATACAGTAGGGTTACTGTACAACAGCACCCCACAGTTTCTTGTTTCTACTGTAAGTGTGACTCAGTGCTCAGTGCTCAGCTCTCCTCCACTCCTCCCCAATCCTGCTCTCCCTTGGCCTCTGGCGGCCATTATTTTACTCTCACTTTCTGTGTGTGCTCTCATTTATTAAAATGATAAAAATCTTTTTTTGTGTTCAATGGAGGAAACAATGCCAAACACTAAGATGGAAGTACAGAACTTTGAGGAAAGAAATAAAACTAGAATTGGGAGGCAAAAAAGAAGAGAAACCTTATAATTGAACTGTGGGAGCTTGCCAAGTAATTATAATATAATACATACTGTAGAATAATGAGAGCTGCAGAGTTAGTTTATGGGAAGAAGGAGGGAGAGATATTAAAAATATTCTCATTGGAAAGAGTGAGGATAGGGAGTTTCTAGAAGCTTCTCATTTCTTCTCACTTCTACTACCTAGGAGACAAGTCTGCATTTACAGAATACACAATTTATCATCTCCTCAGGTAACTGTCTCCTGAATTATGACTATTATCTAATTTATTTATTTATTTATTGTCTTTTGGAGACGGAGTCTTGTTATGCAGTTCAGGCTGGCCTTGAGCTCACTTTGTAGGCAAGGCTGGTCTTGAACTTGCAGTGATCCTCCTGCCTCAGTCTCCTAAATGCTGGAATTACAGACATGTGCCACCAGGCCCAGCTTATTATCAAATTTATAAAACAAAAGTGTAAGGAAAATTATTGGCAGTACAAACCTGTGTACATTCATGCCTCACTTGGTTTTGAAGACAGCAATATTTTAAAATTTTGCTTTAGTTTAGCCAGAAAGAAAATCATGTGTGACCCACTAAACCACACTAGATGCAATATTTTTTGTGAAAAACAGAATATGTAATGAATATGTTAACACAAAATTTAGATTTTAACAGCATTATCATATACCTTTGGTCCTCTCTCTCTCTCCCTCTTTGTGGTGCCAGGGATTGAATTCAGAACCTTGTGAATGCAAAGCAAGAACTCTACCACTGAGCCCCATCCCCAGCCCATCATACACTTTTTGTTGAGGAGAAAATTTAAATATATTAAGAATCATGAATAAGTTGTCCCTGTATAGCTATTATTCAGTCAACAACAGCTACTGTTGAGACATTTAATCCATGCAAATACTATTTTTTAACTTACCTATTTCTTTTTTAGCTTTATATTTATCAGCTACACTCAGAGTTTGGGGCAGTAACATTTTTATTGCTTTCATGAATCTGTTTCTTGTAATCATTCTTTGGTTAAAGCAGACATTTATTTGGTCAGTTTTGCCAAAGCCTCAAATCAATATTTCATGAAAATATATCTAAATAAGTTACATAGGTACAGTAATACTTACAACAAACTTAAAAGTCAGGAGATTTATTACTGAGCTCTGCTAAAGAGGTGCCTAGATACGTAAAATAGCGCTCTCCTTACAATTCTTGCCCTTAAAGAAAATTTAAATTATGAGGTGTGGTCATCGTTCACTTTTGTCCCTTAATTTTTAATGAGTGCCAAATAGTCTGTAATAAAGTAGCATTAATGTTCTGGGAATTCCATACTAAAACATCATTTTAGTCCACTAAAGTTAGTATTCATGTATATAAGATGCTAAACATCTAGATATATAACTACATTTTTTTTTTTTTTTTTTTTGCTGCACCGGGGATCGAACTCACAGCCTCACGCCTGCCAGACAGGCGCTTAAGCGGTTGAGCCAAACTCCCGACCCTAGTTTTGTTTCTTTTTCTTTCTTTTTTTTTTTTTTTTTTTTTGAGGCAGGGTCGCACTATGTAGCTCCGCCCGGGCTTGCACTCGCGTTGTAGCCCAAGCCGGCCTCGAACTCACAACGCTGCACCTACCTCAGCCTCCCAAGTGCTGAGATTAAAGGCATGCGCCACCACACCTGGCTCTATATAGCTACATTTGAATGTTATAGCACTGCATTTATACTTTCAGTGTACATGCTAACTATTTTAGAGTATTCACAGATGCAAGAGTAGCTAAAACAATAGCAATATTCATTATGCTTTCAGGCTATTACAGTTTTGTTAAAGAGAGGAACATAATATAACAGACTAAGGATACTATTGTTATAGGACCACTGACTAAAGACAGAAACAGAGACCTCAGGACCACTTATCGAGGTGAAATGGCTTGATTTTTCTATACAAAGCACTATGCCATTTTAAGTATCCATATATATGGCTGCTTCTCATAGATGCTAAATTAAATAGGTTTGATAAGGGAGTGTGTTGTTAAGGGTCAAAGAACTTATTTGACAAAACATAGTAAAGAGAAATACTATCTAATGGTTAAAACATGAGACCAGTAGTCCGAGGTTTTGGATTTGTATGCTGGCTCTGCTACTTAATTACCTGCATGATCCTTACAATGTGACCTCTCAATTTTCTCTTTGTAAAGTAGACAGAATAATACCATTTCTTAATACTGGAGTTGTGAGGATTAAATGAACATCAATCTGTCTACCTATCTATCATCTATCTATCTATCTATCTATCTATCTATCTATCTATCTATCTATTTATCTACCTATCTATGAGGTTTTTAAACAGAACCTGTCATGTTACAAACCATCAAAAAGAGCCGGGCGTGGTGGCTCATGCCTTTAATCCCAGCACTCCGGAGGCTGAGGTAGGTGGAGCGTTCTGAGTTCGAGGCTGGCTTGGGCTACAATGTGAGTGCAAGTCTTGCCTGAGCTACATAGTGTGAACCTGCCTCAAAACATTAGAGCTGTGAGTTCGATCCCCAGTGCCACACACACACAAAAAAAAAAAAAAACAACAACAACAACAAAAAAAAGTCAAAAATTAGTTATGTGGTTCTAATGGGTCTTTGTCCTGGAAAAATTGTGAGAAAAACCAGCACATTAAAGAAATTTGAATTCATTCTTAAGTAATTATTATTTCATTGTTTAACCCTTAAGAAAATGCTATTGCTCTATAATCTTTGATTAGAATCACAGTCCTCTTAAAATATAGGCAATCAAGAAGCAAAAGTTTGATACAGATCCATGTTTCACTATATACGTTTTTAACCAGCTATCAAGCAACCATACGTAATTTATAAATTAAATCCTTACTTTTTTTTTTACCGAGAATCAAACTCAGGACCTTGTGCTTGCCAGGCAAGAGCTTATGCTGCTGAGCTATATCCCCAGCCCTTAAACCTTGACTTTTATCAGATTTCAAGCAATTTTCAGTTTTAAATATGTGTTTTTAAGATCAAGATGAGAGATCAGAAATCGATTCAGGAGAATAAAGGTAATTGTCTCAAGAATCTAAGAAAATGAGTTCAGATTAATTAAAAAATGAGTTCAGATTAATTAAAAAATGAGTTCAGATTAATTAAAAAAGGTAGATAGATAGATAGATAGATAGATAAGTAGACAGATTGATGTTTATTTAATCCTCAAAACTTCAGTATTAAGAAATGGTATTATTCTGTCTACTTTACAAAGAGAAAATTGAGAGGTCACACTGTAAGGATCATGCAGGTAACTGAGTAGCAGAGCCAGCATATAAATCCAAAACCTCGGACTACTGGTCTCATGTTTTAACCATCAGATAGTATTTCTCTTTACTATGTTTTGTCAAATAAGTTCTAACCATCAGATAGTATTTCTCTTTACTATGTTTTGTCAAATAAGTTCTTTGACCCTTAACAACACACTCCCTAATCAAACCTATTTAATTTAGCATCTATGAGAAGCAGCCATATATATGGATAGTTAAATTGGCATAGTGCTTTGTATAATCTGGATTTTCTGGTATGTCATACTGAATAAATAAAGTTATGCATCACTTAATGTCAGAGATTCATTCTAACATGTGTATCTTTAGTCAGTCTCTTTGTGGAGCATCACACAGTGTACTTATGCACACATAGACATTAAAGTCTACTATACATCTAGACTCTACTATAAATTTATGGAATCACTGTTATAAATGTAGTCTGGCACTGAAAAAGCATTTTTATGTGACACATGAGTGTGTTTAAAAACTATGATGAAGCCGGGCGTGGTGGCGCACGCCTTTAATCCCAGCACTCAGGAGGCTGAGGTAGGACGAGCGTTGTGAGTTCGAGGCCGGCTTGGGCTACAACATGAACGCAAGGCCGGCCTGAGCTACATAGTGCAACCCTGCCTCAAAAAACCAGGGCCAGGAGTTTGGCTCAGCAGCTTAAGCGCCTGTCTGGCAGGCGCGAGGCTGTGAGTTCGATCCCTGGTGCCGCAAAAAAAAAAAAAAAAAAAAAAACTATGATGACATTCATAAAAATTGGCAGAGAACTGATATTTCATGAAAGAATAATAACTAAATTTATTTGCAACAGATCTCTATTGATTAAGCCCAATTAAAAATGATGTTAGTTGAACTGGTGTTTTGTTATGTAAATTACTAGTAATCTAAAAAAAAATTTAAAACCTGTTTCCAAGCATTTGAAGGGAGGTGGGCACATATTCAGCAGTGTTTCAACAACCTTTGTCAGTAGCCAATAGTCAACACTGACTTTGCAAAAATCTATGAATAAGCAAAATTCACTGTCATTTCCCTTTTATTTCTGGTGCTTCTCTCCCTCTCCTTTTTTCTCCATTCCTCTCATCCCTAAAGATTTTGTGCATTTCATTGCCCCTGTCCCTCCCTTGGTTCAACCCTGTAAGCTGAGGAAATTTACCTACCCAAGCAAGCTGGGTATCTTCTTTCTTTTCTCTTCTTAATGAGGCAGCAAATGAACTGTGACATTTTAGAAAGCTTTCAGCAAAATGGGATGCAAAAAAAGAATTTCTTGGTTGCCTATCAGTTAAAGTAAATAGTCAAACAACTTTAACTGTTAAATTCATTACCAACACTGTCAATAAGAATTAAATGCAACTCTCAGGGTTTTTCCTCAGTAATGAGACTATTCTAATCTTGATTGCTGTGTTGGTTTCATGACTAAATGTGTTTGTTGAAACTCACAGAAATGTACACTGAAAGAGGGAAATTTTACTGATGAAAATTATACCTCAGTCAACTTAATCGAAGAAATTTATAATGCCCCTTTTTATATTAGAAAGTAAGAAAATTAAAAGATATGTAGATGGATGGATGAATACATATAGATGAATGTTATAAAGATAAAATTCTGAATCCAGGCATAATGCAACTGTAGTACCACTTTGGGAGACTGAGATAGGAGAATCAATTGAGTCCATGAATTTTAGACCAGTCTGGGCAACACAGCAAGAAGCTGTTTCAAAACAAACAATTCTGTAGTTATAGAAAAGAATTTGGACTGAGATACCATAGGCATTCTTTCAGGGTTAGCTATACCATTGACAATACATCCTCCACCAAGTGACAATAATAAGATTACTTTTCTTTCTTGGAGTTTTTTTCTGCCTCTATAAACTGAAGAGGTTGGACTATAATCTCATTAATTCAAGCAATTCTCTATTGAGATGGCCTAATTTGGTAAGAGTATGGGTGAGGTGGGTAGGGAGATTTGAGTAAATGATCTATTAAAAAAAAAACAGGTGGAATGGATAATGTCATGTGAAATTTGAGAAACATCTGTTCTCGTGTAGCAGTGTCTGGGTCAAGATGGAGCCACCTGGGTTGAGGTGCTGTATCAGGTTGCCGAAATCAAAATCTAGTTGACCCAAGACATTTTGGCTAGTGTAAAAAAAAAAAAAAACCTTTATCAGTTTTACAGTTTTTAGGATTGTTTTCACTTCAACTTCTAGGGAAGTTTGTTTTGGCACTAGTAGAAGAAAAAAAGTGAATCAATGAAAAATCCTCGATATAAGAGGATTATATTCAAAAGAATAAAGATTGTAAAATACGTAGGTACTACATTTTGAATCTAAATATTTTACTGGCATACTTTCTTTAATTCCTTGTTCAAATAAATCCCTTTTAATTAGAGAAATAAAAAAGCCTGCATTATTGACTGCATCAATATAGAATGTTAAAGAGTAATTAATTTAGTAATACTGGTATGTGCTATATAATATAACCTGATTATGTTTTGGGGAACAGGGTTTCTATTTACAAGCATAAACAGACATACATAAAATAATAAAATTGATAAAATGATGATCTCAAAGAACAAATAATAATAAGAGCCAAGGCAAACTATGTTCTTTGGTTGATCTTGGCTCTCCTCAATATACAAGGAGGATCTGTGAATGAAACCGTCTGGAAACGGTTTTCCCATGACAAATTGCAGTACCCTTGTGAAAGTGACTTGTCAAAGCATATAGTCAGTGTCAGCATAATTTTAGTGACTCATAACCTAACAAGTGTGTGGTTCAGATGAATGCCTTAAACATAGAGAAGAGCAGCATCTATGCTTAAAGAAAATAGACTAGACTTTGAGGGTTGTTGGGCATATCTTTAATGGATGCCATCCTTTTCCCTTCAACATCTCCTTTCTCAATCTTTTTTTCTACTCCTTGATTCTTCTATCACTTTCTCTGCTGTTTTTTTTTCACTTTCCATTGCCTCTCCTTGATATTTTTCTTAATTTTAGCATCCATTGAAGTCAAGCTTGGATACTTATGTATGCATTGTGGATACAATTTAGTCTATAAAGGCTTTTCTTTAGCACAACAAAACACTGTCTACTTCAGCTCCATATTAAGGACTTTTGTACCTCCATGAACAGACCTGAGATAATTCAGAAGCTCCTTTTGATTTGGTGGATTTAAGATAAAGTTGCCTCTTTTGGTTTAATCCCTCTCCTCAATCACCACCCACCTGTCTCAGTGCTTTTCTTTCAACTGTGTAGTTGTGCTGTTTGACAGAATTTGAAACAGTGAAGTTTACGTCTGTCTGAGCAGATGGAATGCATTTTGCATGAGTATTAACTGTTGCATGCAATGCATAAAGAAAGCAATCTATGTTAAAACACTGTGACAATGGAATAAAGCATTATTGGTTGAGTGCTGAAACCTGTTGGTTTATAGATGACTTTTCTCTTTGCCCTTGACCATACCCTCACATACTACTCCATGATTAAGCCCAAATAAATCTTAATGGAAAAATATTATAAAATCTGTGACAATGTAAAGAAATGGGAACTGAGTGGAAAACTCTCTGGATGCCAAAGTGGCTTCTGCCAGCTGAGTTATCTTTTATTTTTGTAATTCAGTTCCTTTAGATGAAAAAATAATGTCATAGTAGGAATACTGCATACACAGAATATATAGTCATCTCTCATTCGAACATGATTTCATTGTATTATATTTTCATAAATAAAGCTGTTTGAAAGTATTCAGAGGGTTTGAGATGCTGTGGCCTATATTCTTGTGAATTTCCTAGTTTCCTTAGCATGTGCAATTACACCATGGGACTTTAGGTTTAAATTATTGACCAGTATTCAAGGTTTTATGATGTCACACATTTGTTACAGTCACCCTCTTGGCTCTCTGTTTTTGTCCCCTGTAGACTTGAGTTGTCACACAGCAATATACTGAGGTCTTCCCTTAATGGCCTACCAGAAGCTATTTATTTATTTCTAGCAAATATTGTTTGTATCCTGAAGCCAAGAACACTGAACTTCACTGTCCATTTTGCACAGCTCACCATTTGAGTGCTGTAGCACAATAGACAACTGCTCCATTCACAAATGATGTTACTATATATTTTGACTCATTTTTCTCTGCATGAGTAGTAACAATGGCAATAAAACTCAGTTGAAGAGGCCCTATAAGAACACATAACTTCCTCTAATTCCAGCATTCTTTCTGTGCTACAACACTTTTGAGATCATGAAGGCCCACTTCTGACTGCTTTCACAGTTCTAATAAGTCTGGCCATGACAGTCCCAGATTGCTGGAAGGGGAAAAGCATTTTTCTCTTGCATCATTCTGGTGGTCCTACAGCTAGTTTTTTAGATACAAAATTTGGTTCAACATGAACACTTTGACTACAATTAGCCAAGGTATAATTTGAGACTTTACTAAGAAAAAATGAGGTGAAATACTTGTAGTTTTCACCATTTCATGCTCCATAGTTGATATACCCACAAAGATTATATTGGGCAGATATTTGGTGAAGAAATTTTCAGAGTAGTAGTTGAGAGAAGCATGGATGAGAATCATGTAATGTCATGTGACAAACTAAACATAACAACTTGACAAGAGCCTTGACAATGTTATTACCTTTATGAGCTTATTCTCTATAACTTTGACTGCTTAATATCCTCCCACCTTGAGGCTTTCTTACTGAAGGTGGTTGTGAGAAATTTTGAGTGGAAGCACAAAGATTATGATAGTGTCAAAAAGGAAATTCCTCTTTAGATAAATAATGGACTTTGAGTTTCTGGAGCACTTCGCTACACTAGCATTTCAGTCTTTTTCAGGAAAATGTATCATGGGACATATTAGGATTTGGGTTTCCTTTAATCCTCGCATACAGTTTGGCATAAAAATGATTGGTGCTCCCCCACTGTCACGCATATAAATACACATCATTGTTTGCATCCCTTTCCTTTTAGAACTTCATGTTGAGATTTACATAGTTAATCAACACACATTTGCTGAGTGCCTATGATGTGCCAGGCACTGTGCTAGACCCTATGATTATACAAAAAGAAAATTTCCCTTATGGAGGTGCCAGTATAACAGATGAAATAGATAGGCAAATAGATTGATTAGGTAAAATAAATCTATGAGTCTTCAAAAATAAAAAGTATCAACTGATCATATAATTTTTGCATGTATTTTTTAGATAAATGAATACAGGTTTACACTCCTGATATTAGTCAAGATAAGACACATCTTCATAGTGGCCTACCAGTGACAGCTATGTCATGAACAATATTCATAGCATCTAGTAACTATCTCTTCATTACTATTCTTGAAGGAAAACAAACTTTTTTTCCTTTACCTTTAACTTGCAGTATTTGTCCTGAGAACTGTAGCAGCTTGGTTATAGAAGCTTTCAATCCTAAAATGCCTCCATCAAAATACTATTTATGCAACTTCAGGATTCATTTGGTCAAAGCCAGAAATATCTGCTTCTGTTTATTCTGAATTTTCTTCTAAAAGAGAAATTCACAGCTAAGAAGAATTTTCCATTGTTGAGACGCTTTGCTGTATCAAAATTTGTGATGATGGAATGTTCGTGCAAATATTGAATCAGAAACTGTCTTTAGTGTCCTTTAGTAGCAAAATGATTATCCTTCAATCCAGTGTTAGTTATCATGGTCTGTGCCCTAGAATTGTACTACACTTTGTGGGAATTTAAAGAAGTGTGAATCTTAATAACCTGGTTTTTTATCACATAAGATCTGTCAAACATCGGTACAGTTATGAATCTCTCAAACTGTCCTAAATGAATTTGAAGTTTACGCCTATAAAATTTCCTTGAGGGATTCCCCAAACAGGCTACTTTTCTGCTTTTCACCATTGTTACAAAGAAATCTTCCTGATGAATCAGATGTGAGGTAGAGGGTGATTGGTGCATTCCTTTATGTGTGTCCAAATCTATACCTACACCATTCCTAGATCTCCAATCTCAGCTGCAATTCCAAACCCTGATTGAGTTAAACACATCTTCTTGAGTATGTCAGTAATGATGATTGCTAAAAGAGAAACAAAATGGAAGGACCTCCAAATATGCTATTCTGTCAACCGTTTTGTCTCCTTTCTGTGCAGTACTGCACTCTGAATCATAAATACTATTTATAACTGCACTCATGGTGGCCTTTAAGGATCACTTGGTTTGCTTGCTAGGCACCCAAACAATTGACTACATGGACAAAACTGTGTGAATGAAATGTTTACAGAATGGGCATGACTATAGTAAGTGGCCCTGTGGTTTTTTACCACCACAAAACCAATTGAAAGGAAAGAAGGAATGCCCCAAGGACTTTGTGGTTTTGGTGTGCCAACACAAGGCAAAACAAATAACTGAAAGGACTATGTAAAAACTGCTGAAGAGTCAGCAGTCTTTCTACCACAATTTCTTTAACTGCATAATATGAAAAATAGCATAATCAAAATTACAAGGCCATCAAGGATTGTCCTGTATCCTTAGGGGGGAGGGCATGATAATTAATTGCCACAGAATGATGGATTTTCTCAACACAGCTGTCACAACTGCTATTTTAAATCATTTCTTATGGTTTAAAATGTATAATCCCCAGAAAATTAATCATTACTGCACTTCAGTGCTGGTTTTCAGTGCCTTAGCCATCCCAAGCTTTGCATTAGACTAATAATTAGCAAAAGTTAGTGAGAAAGTGGTAAATTACTAATGGCTTGTTTCTCATTGGCAATTTCTATTTTCTTTTAAACAAGATTTTACTTTTAAAAAATGTACACTGAAATTTCAGGCATGACAAAGAAGGTACATTATTGTATTCTCTCCTTTTCATCTTTGCTCCTTATATAGCTACTCCCCTTTTTTTTCCTGATCTTTTGTCTTCAGTGGTTGAACCTTCTTACTCAGCATTATATCTTAGCCTTCGTTCACGTTGCCACCCACTGTGTACACTCTTTACTTCTGAATACCTTCAAAAGCTATTCCATCTTCATATTTAAGTTGATGCTGTATTTCTGCTGTGAAACCTTCCCAGATACTCTACTCATTGTTTACTAGTATTCATTAAAATGATCACATGTACCAGCTACTGTACTAGGCACTAGAAATACAAAAATGAAAGAAGTGTGATCTCAGCCTTTAAGAACTTTTATGCTTTACTGACTATATTGATGGAGTAAATAAATCATTGACATAGTAATATACTTGATATCTATCTAGGTTTTCTTGCACTAATACATTTTTCAATCACAATGTTCTGTATTTAATAAATTTTCCCCGTATATATGCCTCAAAATTATTATTGTCATTGTTTTTATTTGAGAGCACTGGGCACCACCTAGGGCCATCATTTGTTTTTCTGCTTTACCATTTTTCTTCTTCTCATGCCTTTCCTCCATCTAAGTCTGCTCCTAGTTTTGCTGACAGAAATCATAGTGAATAATTGGAAGGGACATTTATATCCTTCTGAATAGTCCCAAAGGCAGAGGTTATAAGTATAAAACAAAAGTGGAAACCTTGAGATGCTGTATGTCAAAAGGAAGCATAGGCTTAGGAAGATTGAGGACTGGTTGATCAGTTAGAAGTCAGCAAGTCTAAGTTTCAGGTGACCAGGCCACTGACAATCCACAATTTATGTTTGATGCTAGATCCACAGTGTATAAGTTGACCTTGCTTTATTCCTTTTGATATATTCTTTCAAATTGAAAGCAATCTGAAATGTGATAATTTGACTTTCCAAAAATAAATTTGAAGTGTTTGGTATCAACTGAATACTAGTGCAAGCCCTTTTGTAAACTAGAAAATAGTTTTATGACCATCCCTTTCTTTTGGCATCATCCCTTTCTTTTGGCTTTGCATTTTGTGATTTTTCTGCATTGGTTTTATGTACACATAAACAAGCACAAACACGCAATTATATAATTTAAGATACTGATCACACTTAGAGTATTATTATACACTTTAATAAAGTTTAATATATGACAAGAATCTTAAATTCAGTGATATGTAACATTTTCTGTTGTAGGGTATATTCAAAATGCTGATGTTTGCCTTGGAGCCATTAGAGAGTAACAGCACAGTAATAAATTCTGTTTCTCTTGATGGAAGTAGACTAAATAATGAAGCTTATTTGATTATCTAAATTAATTAAGAACGCCAATCTTTGCCCAATTTCAATCTGCTCATTGAGAGATTTGTGTTCTGTCCTGGATAGTTTCAGACAATACTGCTGTATTGGGTGATGCTATGCACCCCCAAGTCCTCATATACTTTTGATGGGGCTGAGTCTGGTGCTTGTTATTGGTTTGTTGTCTACTGCTGGGACTGGTGATGTGAGTGCTGCACTCACCCAGGGGTGGACTTGGGTGATACTATGCACCCCCAAGTCCTCATATAATTTTGATGGGGCTGAGTCTGGTGCTTGTTATTGGTTCGTTGTCTAGGGCTGGAATTGGTGATGTGAGTGCTGCACCCACCCAGGGGTGGAGCTGAGATACCCTGTATAAGAGGTGGGTCTTCCTCTTGCTCGCTTCTGCCCTCTCTCTCTCTGTCACCAGCACACCTCACAGCTGTGGTTGTGGCCACCATGAATGGCAGCCCCGCCACTCCATGCTGCCTTGGAGCCAATTAAGTATGGACTGAAACTCTCGAGAAACTGTAAGAAATAAACCTTTCCTTCCCTAATTTTGGGTGTCAGGTATTTTGTCTTGGCAACGAGTGAAAAGTAACTAAGATAGAATTTGTTACCAGAGGAGTGGGGTCATTGCTGTGACTAACCTGACCATATGGTTCAAGAGCCTTTGGGAATGGCTTGTGGGAAGAGTTTGGAAAGGTGCAGAGGTGCCACCTACACACATGGAGCTGAAAAAGCTTAGGCTGTTCTGTATGGGATATTCTGGTCAGAGTTCAGGAGACCAGAAGGCTGATAGAAAGCCTGCCGGTAGAGACCAGGCTCTTGTGGGAAGAGTTTGGAACGGTTCAAAGATGTCACCTGAATGCATAGAGCTGAAACAGCTTAGGTTGTTCTGTATGGGAGATTCTGGTCAGAGCCCAGGAGACTAGAAAGTTGATAGAAAGCCTCCTGGTAAGGACCAGGCTCAGGAGGTTTCTGCTAGAAGGACTGCATTGGGTGTTGGACTCCACACCATGTGTGTTATGGTTGGCAGAAAGTTTGTCTGCATTCTGCGCATGCCCAGAGACTTTGCCTGAGACTGAGATTAAGGGCAAAGGATTGATTAGTCTACAGAGAGAAATTACGAGGCAGCCAAATGTTGAAATGGTGGCCTGGCTACTGCTGGGGGCTCTTAGCCAGATTTATGTTGGGAATCAAGAGCAAAGAATCCGGCATGGTAATTTAAAACCTCGTGAGCTTTGTCAGGAAGCTGTGGACTGTAAAGATAGAGCCGAGAACTTGATTGCTGAGAAGGAACAAAGGAATAAAAAAGATGGCCTGGGGGCATCCCAGGAAGCAGTGGGCCTCCACCCTTTGCAGCCTCAGGCCTTCAAAAGTGAAAGAGTTTGCTCAGAGGAAAAAGCCCCAGAGTGCCTTGTCCCGGAGTGGTGACAGAGACCACAGGAGATTTCAAAAGGGTCACAGTCACACCAGGTTCCAAAATGGAGGTGGCCACACCAGATTCCAGAATGGCAGTGGCATAGAGAAGCTGTTCCTTACAATCAGGTTCAAAGAGCTCAGTGATCCAGGCAGTCAACCCCTACAACCAAGAGAGAGGAAAGTCTGGCTACTGCTCCAGCTGGCAGCGGACCTTGGTGGCAGCCACGTGGCACTGGTTTTAAGTACAAGAAAAGGCTAAGACAGCCTCCTCCTTGCCTACAGAGAGCAATGTGTAAAGATGCAAGGGTGAAGCCAAGGAACATGGATCTTCCAAGGAAAACTATGGAAGTTAAGACCCCTGGAAGTGCCACAGGGGGTGGAATCACTCAAGCCTTTTGGAGCTTGCAACCAGATTACTTCAGATGCTGAGTGGAGAACTCCAGGACTTAATGTTTGCCCTGCTGGATTTTGCACTTGCTTTGGTCCCAATGCTTTGTATTCCCCTGTTTGTAACTTTTGGAATGGTAAGGTTTATCTTGTGCCTTTATATGTTGGAAGTGTTTAACCTCATTTTCATTTGTACAGAGGTTACCATTAAGAGTTTGCCATATATCTGGGAGGAGATTTGGGACTTGGACTTTTCAACAGTGCTGAAACTGTCAGGACTTTAGCAAGTCTTGGAGAGGGACTAAATGTCTTTTATATTAAGTATGTACATGAGTCCTTGGGGGTCTAGGGGTGGAATGTATTAGGTGAAACTATGTACCCCCAAGTCCTCATATACTTTTGATGGGGCTGAGTCTGGTGCTTGTTATCAGTTTCTTGTCTAATGATGAGATTGGTGATGTGAGTGCTGCACCTGCCCAGGGGTGGAGCTGGGATACCGTGTATAGGAGGCAGGACTTCCTCTTGCTTGCTTCTGCCCTCTTTCTCTCTCACCAGTGCACCTTGCAGTTGCGGTTGTGGCTGCCATGAATGGCAGCCCCACCATGCCATGCTGCCTTGGAGCCAACTAAGTATGGACTGAAACGCCTGAGAAACTAAGAAATAAACCTTTCCTTCCCTAATTTTGGGCATCAGATATTTTGTCTCCGCAACGAGTGAAAAGTAACTAAGACACCTGCAAAAAGAATACATATTCATCCTATTTGCTGTATTTTTAGTGCAACTCCAGAAAATAGTTAATTATAAAATCATAAATTTGTCATAATTTTTATGACATTATTTATGCCCTTTTCATGCTAGCATATATTTGCTTTTTGAATTCTTTAGACAGACAAAATAATTTGTTAATAACTAACTTCTGCATTTTATTTCATTGTATAATCATTTCAGGTATATTCATCATCAAAACTACATGATCCTTTAATCAACTTGTGACTTAGAGTAGTTTATCCTTCCATCCTCTATCATGCCCCACCTTTATAAAAAATATTTTTTTCACTATGGATTGAACCCAGGGCCTTCATACTGAGCTACATCCACAGACTTTTTATATTCTTTTATTTTGTGACAGCATCACTGTAAGTTGTAAGTTGCCAGGCTGGGCTCAAACTTATGATTCTCCTGCCTCAGCATCCCAGAGTGCTGGAATTGTAAGCATGTGCCACCATGAGCAGCTAACAACTCCCTGAAATTTAAAACTCTCTTCACTACTTAAAAAATCCTACAAATCTACTGCTTCTCTCCTCCCTATTCCAGGCACCTACTCCCTTTATTATGGCTGAAAAACAACCTCGCCTAGAATTTCTCAAAGGCCAATCCTTTTCTTTATCCATCTTTCCATTACTACTTACTTATTCATACCATTGTTGCACTTACCTCATCTGATAATCAAACTAAAATATTAATGATAAATACTATTAAATCTTTTGGTGAATATTTGCATAATCAGGGAGCCTCATTATCTTAATAATAGAGGACAGGACTTCATGAATGATTTTTATATACTATCTCAGGTTGCAGAGTATCATGATCATATCTGGATTTCCCCCTAAAGCCTCATGTGCCCATAGGTGGGGCTTTTGTAAGTGACCAGATCATGGGTCTGTGATATAGATCATGGGTCCTTAGTTGTATTAGTCCACAGATTGGTCTAACATAATTCTGGTTATGAATGATGGATTTATTGGAGAGTGAAGACTCACCCTGGGTGGCACCAGCCAATAGTCTTGAAGCCTCGATATAGTGAAGATGGAAAGAAGGAAGGCTCCACTGCTTCCTGCCTTTCATGCCGTGTCATGAACTGTTTTTCCTGTCATTACTCTCTGCCATGCCCCACTGCTTTGAAGCTAGCTGCTATGGACTGAAACATATACAAACTGTAATCTAAGATAAACCTTTTCTTCTTTAATTTGAGCGTATTGAGTATTTTGTTCCAACAATAAGAAAATAACTAAGACAGATTTTTGTACCCAGAATGGTGTTAATGTTGTGACACTACCTGGTCATGTAGCTCAGGAGCACTTGAAACTGGCTTGTGGAAGGAATTTGCAAAGGTTCAGAGATGCTGGCTGAAGAAACACTTCTGGAATGCTATAAACCAAGCTTGATGGGAAATTCTAGTCAGAGCTCAGAAGACTAAAATACTAATAGAAGTGCAACTGGAAAAGACTAGACTCTGGATGTTTCTGTTGGGAAGAAAGACTCCACTGGCAATTTGACTCTAGATCATGTGTGTTATGCTTTAGCAGAAAACTTGGACTACTGTCCTGAGACATCATAGAAGGCTGAGATTAAGGGAAGTGAAGTATTAATCTGGTGGAGGAAATTTCAAAGAATTCTAATCTTGAGATAGTGATATGAGTACTACTGGGGACTTCTAGCCAGCTCTACCTTGAGAATCAAGAGTGAAAGTTCCAGAAGAATGATATAAAATGTTTTGTGTTTGCCCAGAGAGGAAACTTTGATAAAATTGCTGCCTGCAAAGATGGAGCAGAGGAGAACTTGGTTGTTGAAAAGATTAGAATTAAGAAACCAAGTTCTACTTTAGAACAAGACAACAGAAATGATAGCCTGAGTGCATCACTAGAATGAGCAGGACTCCTCCCATCACAACCTCAAAATTGCAGTGGTGAAAGACTGGGCACTATGCTCCAGAATGACTATGGCCTAGGAAATTTGTTCTTTGTGATTGGGTTCATAATGTCAGTGACACAGGCACTTGACTCAGATAGCCAAGATAAAAGAAAAGCTGGCTATTGCTCCAACTGGTGGCAGATCTTGGTGCTATCCACACAGTGCTGACTTCAGGCACATGCAGAATGCAAGAGTTGTAGGGTCAGGAAGACTTCCACTCAGTTTTCAGAAGACCTGGGAGGCCAGTGTGGACAGTATGCCATTGAGAAGACAATGTGTGAATCTGTGAGTGTGAAGCTGAAATTATAGTGGAGGCCCCAAAAGTTTGGAAAAGACAGGAACATGGATCATATGAGGAAAGCTGCCAGGAGTGAGCAGCTGGTCAAAGAGAGAATTATTGAGGGCTACATCCGCCAAGGTGTCGTAAGCGTAGGGCTACCCAAGTCTTTTGTAGTTCACATCTCGCCATACATTTTCCCAGGTTCTGGACATGATACACAGGATTTAATGTTTTCCCTGCTGGATCTTGGTCTTGCTCTGGTCATTTCTTTCTATCTTTCTATTGGTACCTTTTGGAATACGAATTTTTATTTTGTGCCATTATATATTGTAAGTGTTTAACTTTTTTTTATTTGACCAAAGAAAAACAAAACAAACAAAAACAATAACAACAACAAAAAAGACGACATATGTAGTAAAAACAACAAGCAAAAGAGACAAGCAAACGACTAGAGTAAATACACAACATTGCAGGTTTACAAAACCGGAAAATAGAAGCTTGACAATGGTTTCAATTTGCGCATCGTTATCTTTAAAATGGTTTCTTACATTAACAGATATAGACATGCAAGATTGATCCAGTCATATGAGTATTAATTGTTCCCTCTCAATAACGAATACATTGAGCAGTGTTCTTTTTAGTTATCTTACATATACACATATACAGGTTTATATCTTTTCCTCTTCCCTTTTCTCTTTCCGCCCATTCCCCTCCCAATTGTCTTTGCTCTTTGAGCTGTTCTCTACCCTTCCACAGTATCCATTGTAGACTCTGAATCACATATACTTTTCCATTTCTTACACTAGGGAGACAATACGGTATTTACACATGTGGGTTTGATTCATCTCGCTTATGAGTATGGTCTCAAGTTGTGACCATTTACTTATAAAAGTCTCAATACAATCTTTCTTAATAGCTGAGTAGTACTCCATTGTATAAAAATACTACATCTTTTTTATCCATTCTTTGACTGATGGGCACTTGGGTTGTTTCCAAGATCTGGCTATTACAAACTGGGTTGCTATAAACATGGGTGCACAGATATCACTGTGGTATGATGTTTTCAATTCTTCTGGGAAAATGCCCAGAAGAGGGATAGCTGGGTTGAATGGGATCTCTAATCCTAACTTCTTGAGCGATCTCCACACTGACTTCCACAGTGGCTGCACCAGGCTACACTCCTACCAACAGTGGAGAAGAGTTCCTTTTTCCCCACAGCCCCTCCAGCATGTGTTGTTGGTTGATTTTTTAATCTTGGCCATTCTTTCTGGGGTGAGACGGAATCTCAGTGTTGTTTTAATTTGCATTTCCCGAATGACCATTGATGTTGAACATTTTTTCATATATTTATTTGCCATTTGTATTTCTTTCTCTGAGAAGTGTGTATTCATCTCAGATGCCCATTTTTGGATTGGGTCTTTGAATAACTTTCTTTTCAATTTTGCAGGGACTCACAGTTAAAAGTTTGCCCAAATGTCAGAGAATTTGCATTTGGATTTTTGAGTAGTACTGAAACTATGAGGACTTTGGTAACTCTTAGACATGTTCTAAATGCCTTTTCCATAAAAGGATGTGCATAAATCTTTTGGGGATCAAGGTTGGAATGTTGCATTTTATATCTAGGTGTCCCTCCAAAGCCTCATTTACTCATAGGTGAGGCATATGGGTGTGTGGTACTGAGACTTGGGTGTATGATACTGGTCTGGATCACTGGTTTAGCATAGTTTCTGTGGATGATGGACTTCCTGAAGGGAAAAGAAATACTCTGGATGTGAGTGGCACCAAGCAGTGGATTTACAGCCTATATGCAATAAAAAGGGAAAGAAGGAGGGAAGAACATGCTGCCTTTTAGGCAGCTGACTATACACTAAAGCCTTTGCAAACTGTGAGCCAAAATAAACCTTTTCTCCTTTAACTTGTGAGTATTGAATAGTTTGTCCCAATAATGAGAGAGTAACTATAACCTATGATATGTAGAAATTATCTGAATTAGGTGATCACTTTTGTCACTAAAATCAAAACATATGAGCTTAATTTATTACTAGCTATATTTGAATATACTGAATGAGTCTGACTTCATGAGAGTAAGTTCCTGCAATGAAGATGGTAGACTTTCCATTCCAAATGACAGTAGACTTGAGACTAGACTCAGGGATGGCTACCAACCATTGGTATTACATAACGTCTTCTGTTTCTCAAATATCAAAGAGACTATGAACTTAAATTAAAGGTTAATCCAACAGAATTTCTTCTTATGATAGAAATGAGAGGGAGGAGAATTTCTTTATTCTTACTGCTTGATGTTTGAAAATTATTTAAAAAGTAATCCTTTCATTTTGGACAACATAGATGAACTTGGAGGACAATACACTAAGTGAAATAAGACAGGCAAAGAAAAACAAACATTAAATGTTCACTCAAATGAAGAATCTAAAAAACATTGGTGAAATGTTTAGCAGTAGAGGCAGAACAGAAATATGGAGCGGTTTGGGAAGCTATTCAAATAACACATAATTTCAATTAGAAAAAAGGAATCAATCCAAGAGACTTACTCTACAGTGTGGTAACTATAATTAATAACAATAAATTGTATAATCAAAAATTGCTGGGAGTAATTTTTTAAATTTTATTAAGATATAACACTTCTAGATAGTTTTAGAGTACAATGTGATAATTCAATAAATGTGTACAATGTGTGATGATAAAATCAGGGCAATTATTGCTTTCATCTCCTTCAACATTTAATAATTTCTTTCTGTTGGGAGTTTTCAAACTAAAGACAGTAGATTTTAAGTGTTCTTATTACCGCACTCCGAAGATAAACAGGTAAAGTGTTATGTATGTTGATTAGATTGTTTTTTCCACTACACAGTGTATGCACATAATGAGTCATTGTTAGTACACCAGAAGTATATATAGTTTTTATTTACCAATTTGAAGAAAAAATTATAATGGTTAGTCTTTGCAGTTAAACTCAAGGAAGCATTGTTAATCTAATGCAGCAAGTGTCTACTATATATTATTAATATTGCTGGTGGGAGAAATAGAAAAAACCCACATTTATAATTTAAGTTTTTTTCTGTTACTTTTTAGAGCACATGACAATTTTGCTTATTTAACATTCAATCTAGAATTCTAAACCAAAATTTCTTGACATGTTTTTTATGTATACTTACAACAAATGGTGTTTCAAATTGTTATAAACCTCACATTGTGGCCAGGCATGGTGGCGCATAACTTTGATCCCAGCACTTGGGAGGCTAAGGTAGGTGGAGCGTTGTGAGTTCGAGGCCGGCTTGGGCTACAACATGAGCGCAAGTTCGGCCTGAACTACATAGTGCGACCCTGTCTCAAAAACACTAGCGCTGAAAGTTTGGCTCAGTAACTTAAGGGCCTGCCTGGCAGGCACGAGGTTTGAATTCCAGCCACAAAAACAAACAATCAAACAAACAAACAAAAAAAAACCCTCACATTGTGAGTGAAATAACTGAATGTCTTAAAAACTGGACTAAGTCCTATTTCAGCATCCTCTTCAGAGAAACAACCAGTTTATGACAACACAGCCTTTAGCTAGTCACCAAACACCTTCCATGTAGTCAGTAAACCACAAGATGGCACCACTAAACAATTAGTTTATCTCAAGATGACTGTTAGGTTCTCTAGATAGCTATTCAAGAATAGTATTATCCCTCTTCAAAACCAGTGTTAAGCCTGAAAGTAGAAAACAGACTAGTACAGATGAGAAAAAGAATAAGATGGAGGTAGGATAGAAGGAAAAATCACAGTAATATCATTTATCCCTGATATGATGCAGAAAAAGGGACATTTCATCTCTGTGGTGTTCTTCCAAACCCATGACCTCAGTCTAAACACAAGAAAACATCAGCCAAAACCTAAATTGCCAGACATTATGTAAAATACTTCACCAGTACTCTTGAAAAGTGTCACAGGCATGAGATACAGGCAACTGAGGAACTGTCACAGATTGAAGAAGCTAAGGAGAAACGACAGCTAGGTAGAATATGAGATCCCAGTTTGGGCACAGAAAAAAAATGACATTAGTGGACAAACTGGGGAAATCAGGATGAAAATAAACTATAAATAAAGGTTAATATGTTTTAAACTATGATTTAGTTAATATGTTGTGTTTCTTAGTTTTGGCAATTGTACCTTTGCCATGAAATATTCTATATTAACAACAGAAAAAGCTGAGTGAAGGAAAAACAGAAAACCTGTGAAGTACTTTTTTTTTTTTTCGGAGTGGTGAGGAGGTACCTAGAAGAGAACTCAGGACCTCATGTTGCCAGGTAGGAGCTGTGCTACTGAACCTGGTCCCTCTCTGTACTATTTTTGAAACTATTGTGAAGTTTAAAATTATTTCAAAATAAAAGTTTTAAAAATTCAATTAAAATGATATTCTCTGAAATGCCTCATTGGCAGCAATAATTTATCATCTGTTATCTATATATACCACCCTTCTACAGAATCTTGTATAATGGTTTCTTATTAACTCATTGCAGTGCCAAGATTTAGGGTTTTATTCTCTGCAGTCACAGTAAATGTGTTTTAAAAACTCATGTTAGGATACATTGTCAGTATAATTTTATGCAAGTCTCATGTGAGAATCAGATATAATCAGGGTAGGAATAAAGCAACTTTTTCAATTCTATGGCCATGGGTAGCACCTTTTAGTGATATTCAGTTATCCCACTAATGTGTATTGCAATTATTACTTGTGAATTTCTTTTATTTTTATTTTTATATATTTATTTATTTATTTATTTATTTTTGGTACCGGGAATTGAACTCGAAACCTCGTGCTTGCCAAGCAGGCACTTACGTCACTGAGCTAAATCCCTGACCCTATTTTTTGAGACAGGGTCTCACTATGCAGTTCAGGCTGGCCTTGAGCTTACTTTGTAGCCCAGTCAGGTCTGGAACTCACAACAATCCTCCTGCCTCAGCCTCCCAAGTGCTGGGATTAAAGGTGTGCACCAGCATGCTTGACTGACTCGTGAATTTCTGACATTAAAATTTTCTTATTTTACTATTAGTCAAACCAGAGACAGTGTGGCTAATATGTTTGATAAGATTCCAAATGCTTTGTTTTGCACACAATATTAGTTTGACTTATAAGCAATCTTTTATAATCAAGAAGGAAACATTGTAATGCTTTTAAGGGGTGAGAATCAATTACCAATATGTTATATTTGTACATACAGATAAGGAAAGCATTTCCCTAAGAAGTAATGGCATGGATAATTAGAAAAGCAACATTTTCTAAATTGGGATAAGGACAAAGTGAAAAATATTATTCAATTGCTCTCAGAGATGTAAATAGATTTAAAGTTTCCAGCATATTTAATAATTTATATAAACACAACTGAAGTTCAAGTTATGTCATAATCCTACTAAACAATATCATTTTGTCCAAACAAGCTGAGCAAATTAAGACAAGGGACACCAGTTATTGGCTGTCCTAATCCAGTATGAGCTCACCTTAATTTGATTACATTGCAGAGAACATATTCCTAACTAAGGTCATAATCCAGATGAATTTAAATTTTGAGAAGACACTGATCAATCCAAAATAGCCTGTATTAGTAACTTTTTTCCTGCTGCTGAGACAGAACACCTGATGCCCAAAATTAGGGAAGGAAAGATTTATTTCTTACAGTTCTTGGAGATTTCATTCCATACTCAGCTGGCTCCAAAGCAGCGTGGTGTGGTGGTGGTGGGGCAGCCGTTCATGGAGGCCGCAAAACAGCAAGGCGTGAACTGGCAAGATAGGGAAGACACGCCTTCTTCCCCACCCTTATGCTCTCTACCCCTGGGCTAGTGCAGCACTCACACCATCAAACCCAATGCCAGACAACAAACCAATCATGAACACCAGACTCAGCCTTGACCATGATTATATGAGGCTTAAGTGGGGGCCATCTGACCTCACTATAACACAGCCCAAGAATAAAATCTTCTTTCTAGAGAACTACCAAATAAGACATTTTGTTTATGTTAAACTATGAGTAATGCTGGACTGATTTTTTGGTAGTATTACCACAGCTTGAAATATTTTTTAAAAGTAGATGCAAAAGACAAGCTATAATTTAATTCTTGCATGTTCATCTTTTAGAATTGTAAACTGTATCTCACACTTATATTTAGAATGACTAAATTCTTATAACTTACCATGTTTCCAATAAGAAAGAATCTTCCAGAACTTTTTTATTTTTATAAAATGTTTGGTTCACATGATTCGGGACATGTCAAGAAGTTTAGAGGCTGTTGAAGTAATTATGAATCAGTCTTACCAGTACTGATCATTGTAAAGAAATGTATGTGTGTGAAAAAAAGGTCCATTGGAAAAATGTGTTTGAATAATACCATAGGATCAGTTGAAAGATATACAGTAGAACATCTCTTTCTGAGCCATCCTCAACTGAAATTCTCATTTTGTATTTGGATCCCAAAAAAATCTTGCCTAAAGACATTAAGTAAACAATAACTTCAAAAGGTCAGTTATGTCCAATCCTTAACACAAACATAAAAAGCAAAACTATACCATTAACTTGCTTAATTTTTTTGAGTGAAATATTTGGAGTTTCTTTAAAATGTTGATAAGCTTTATTTAATTTTCTTTCTTTCTTTCTTTCTTTTTTGCTTGCTTCTTTATAGCTGGATTAAATAACTAACACTACATGTTTATCACTATCTGGTGTTTCAGGGACTCCATGAGAAGACTGGTGCATTTACAGCTGTTAAAGTGATGAATGCTCGTAAGGTAATACTGTATCTTGTCTGTGTTTGGTTGCTTCAGGAACTGTGTTCTTGTGATAAGCAGTTCAATAAATATTGTGTTTGTTGAAAATTATTATTTTACATAATTATTGTTATCTTGATTTTTTATACTTTTCTAATATTATTAATAAGGATTGGTATACAGTACTTATTGTTTTATTATATTTCCACATTAAAATACTCATACCAAAAATCCCACACATTTTGGTACTCTACAAATGCTAGAGAAAATATCTGTATTTTGTTCTATTTCCAGTTGACTATGTTGTCAGGAGTAACAGAAAAGATATTTCCTCTATACTGTGTTAATCTATCTGTGTTTCATCCTCTTCTCTCTCCAATGATTCCTTCTGAGGATAGAGGCTATTATTCTCAATGACTGACAGAAGTAAAGAACTTGTCAGAGATGCACATTTTTCATGTATTTTCTTCCAGACAAGCAAGAGGAACTTTAATTGGCACTGTTCCTGCTAATTTTCATAAAGTTGTGTCACAATTTGTAACATATTGTCATAGAATTTGCTAAGTATTGATTTCATTTTAGAATAAAAATCTGACTTTCTCAAAACAATATTAACATGAACATAGCAAAACCCAAAAAGATTTTCACTTCATTATATGTTAAAGAAAAATTGTGTTTAAAAACTGAAAATTCATGAACTGTTGTCAATGTTTTAAGTGGTTCTTTTCGATTTTGTTCGGGAAATGAATTACTAAAACTATTTAAAGAGTTGTGTACTTTTTGTTTTTCCAATAAGTGTCAAATGTTGTAAAGCAACGTGAGTTCCAAGAGATTTTGAGGTTTTGTGGTTTCATTTTGCTCTCTAAACCATGCCTTCCAAATAATCAAACTTGTACTTTCTTGAGTGAAATTATAGAAAATACTTGTTTCCTTGTTTCAGCTTGAGAGAACTAGACCCATATTTTATCCACATTTCCAATACTCTAAATTTTGAAATATTAAAAAATCATGGACAGCAAGTCAATGGTTCATATTCATGACCTGGTTTTGTAGGGGAAAAATGGCACTTCACTATGATATAGAAATTTTGCCATTAATATGGCATTTACATCTATTAGAATACATTGAGTGTCTTGTTTATTATATAATAAGAAACTGATTTTAGATTAAAAGTATTTACAAAAAATTAGAAGAAAAGTAATATTGCCTTACTCTTTCATTTGGTGCAAATGAAGCACAAAACAAGCTAAGCACAAATCATCTTCAAAGCATACCAGTGGATCTAATAATATTCTCTCTTTTTGGTTTTGCAGACACCTTTACCTGAAATAGGAAGACGGGTGAGAGTGAATAAATACCAGAAGTCTGTTGGCTGGAGATACAGTGTGAGTGCTAGAAGTCTTCATTAGCAACCACGTAACCTTTGCTTTATTTTTCAGCTTTAAATTCATTTCTTTGAATTATGCTGTTGTCTCTGCAAGTCCATCACTAAAATATTCATGCAGCCGGGCGTGGTGGCGGGAGGCTGAGGTAGGAGGAGCGTTGTGAGTTCCAGGCCAGCTTGGGCTACAACGCCAGCGCAAGACTGGCCTGAGCTACATAGTGTGACCCTGCCTCAAAAAACTAGGTCCGGGAGTTCGGCTCAGTGGCTTAAGTGCCTACCCTCGCAGGTGCGAGGTTGTGAGTTCGATCCCTGGTGACGCAAAATAAATAAATAAATAATAAAATAAAATAAAATAAAATATTCATGCATGGAAATGTTCGCATTTTCTAACATATGCCTATAAATTCAGACATCATGTTTAAATATTAACATCTGTCAAACAGCAGGGCATGGAAGAAATGGTAATTTGAACTGTAAAATGTTGACCTCAGGGAAAAGGCTGAGTATTTCTGTGGAGGATAGGGGGCTCGGACTGAGTGACAACAAAAGAGGAGTTGATGGGACCAAGAGCAGATTTTACCCAAAATTGTCTTTGGTTAGGTCTTTTTCATATCCTTTACTTCTCGGTCTGTACTGAATGGCTTTTCTTCCATTATGATTCTAGCTAATACTATTATATATGAGCTAAGCAAAAGCCACTCTTTTTTTTAAATTGTAAGAGCAATGGCAGACAGGAAACCAACAGGCTACCCAGTCTTAAAGTCTTGACACCTAACAACTGTAGTTGACCACATAAAGGAGTGAAGATCCTTTTTATTTGTAGTTTTTTGAGATCTAATTTTAATGCTTCACTGGCTCTAGAATAAGATCAGGTAGAGAATTCTCCCCTTCCAATAGATGTAGGTAAACTATCGAAGTATTATATAGACCTAAATGGAGAATTACTGTTCTTATTTCATTGACATATTTTCCTAGTTATCTCCTGCAGTCATCTTTGTGGGGTTAAAACACTTTCAATATTTTGTATTTTAATAAATGTACTCTCAGGCACATTAAAATAATCTTTTCTGTTAGCGTGATCACATTCAGAATCTAGTTATAGTAGAAAAGAATTGCTAAACAGCTTCATAATTCGTCTGTTATATACGAGACTCGTTATCGTTTCTAATGTATCTTGAGAGACAAAGCATAAGCAAAGGAAACAACTATTACAGGATTTTGTAGATCAAGAAACCACAAAATATGAGGTAAAAAAATCGAATTATTTGATCGATTTTAATTTTATCACACATGTATGTTAATGAAACTCTAAAATTCTTTCCCAAAACTTTTCCGGCATTCTTTCTATAATTCAAAAGATTTGATTCTAGAACTGGGAAAAATTACAAAGAAAACTCTGGCATCTTTGAGCTGCCTGTTCTTGACAAAAAACAGGGTTTTCAGGTGAGACTAAGATCAATTGGTCCTGAGCCAAGAAATTCTGTACCATTGTATTACTGGGAGATATGTGAGAGTTTTAAATTACCCACTTCGCCTGATGAGTATAATGTACTTACGTGTTTTTCACAAGCTCAACTTCCTGTTGAGAGTGGCATACACACTAGTGCCTTCCGAACGTATTTGATCTTCATTTGTTTTCAGTTAATTTGCATTGATATGGGAAATCTACTTTTAGAAGATTTTTCTAGTTGGGAAGTTTGAATTCTCTGGTTATGTATTCTAGTAAAAACAATCTGCTAATTAATTAGCTATTTAGTATCTCTAAGTCATCTCAAATCCCTTAGAATAAAAAGTCTGTGATTTGCCCATATATCTTACATACCAGGGCTTTATGGAATTAACATTAATGTAGAAGTTCAAAAATGTGAGTTCAAATCCCAGTTTACTACTAAATAGTCAAAAAGCATTTGAAAAAGTGGTCTTTTTAACTCTCTAGGGTTCAGGTTCTTGAGAAGCAAAGTGATACCACAAATGCAATGCAATGTCATACTTTCCTAGAATCCAGCCATTATCCGCCTGTTCTTGCTTGGCTGTGTGAGGTTGGTAACATCAAACAACCAAACAGGTTAAATGAATTAATCTTACTCTTATTCTCTTTTACTATTTATTCAGATTCTAGTTTCACAATGGATTATTTCCCATTTATTGCACTATTATGAGTTCATATTCTTCTCAGTATATCATTAACTATCTTAATATAAGCTGAGAGTACATACAAAACTGCTTGTTCCTGTGGTTTATATCTACATAGTGCCAGATATTAATATAATCTCAAAAAAAGGCTATATCACAGGGATAGGATGAAGTTTAAGTGTCTTGTAGGACAGAAATAGAAGCTACAGGATTAACTCTTACTTTTTCCTTTCTAGAAAAAAGATTAAAGGAATTTTAAGGGAACTTACTAATTGAGCTTCCTTGAGAGGCTGGGATGAGACTGGAGCCTGGGTTGCCATGCAATAAATTTTCATGGTATAATTTGATTATTTTATTCATTCATGCTTGTATTACACAACAATTAGAAAGGGAGAATCTTTTATTGGGGGTTTCCATTTGAACAAATCAGGCTCTTTCGCCTTCCACCATAAGACAAACTGGTATGTAGATTTATTTTCCAATATGGCATTTGACTGCTTATGGGTAAATCCACTGTAAAATCTAGAGAAAATTCCAAAGAACGTCCTGCAGCTGCCAGGTATTTGTTTGAGTTTTCGAACTTTAAAGAAAAAACACAGTATAAATGCTTGGTATTTAGGAAAAAATATACTTTGCCAGCAAAAAACAAATCAACTTGAAGATACCTCAGAGTCTAGTGCATTGCCTTATATTTATGTCATGAGTACTTTTAAAATCAAGCCACTATGTAGCCAAATATAAAAGGTATTCTCTGACTTTTGCTGCTGAGTCTTAAAGGATAAGCTAAGAAAGAAAGTGATAACTGCATAGATAAATTGAAGTATTGAGTAGTTACATTCAGCTAAGAGACTTATTTCCTCAGACTGTTAAATTGGTGTAGTTGATGAAAATGCTGGCAAGAGCTAAAGCTAATTGACAGTTAAACCCTTAATAGCTTTTCTTGACAAATGGCCTTTTCTCAATTCTTTGCGTAGAAAACTATCCCTTTTCACTGGACTTCAGAACAGTATATTTTTGTGTACTTACTTCAAGTCTTCTTCTGTTTGTACTCTATAAATGCATTTCACTTTAGACTTTAAACGATAACACTATTCCTAAAACATTTATTTGAATTGAATTTCTTTTTTATTTTAAAGACAGTAAAATCCAACAACAACAACGAACAAAACGAACAAACTGATCAAAACAAAGCAGCAAAATTGGTACAGAACTTCAAAGCAGGATACTAAGAAAACAACAATAGCTACTATAGTATTTCTTGTTATCTTCACAATGGCTGTCCATTCCATCAGGAACAGCAAAATCAAACCAAAAACAGAACAGAATAAAACCAATCAAAGCAGAATATTGAATAAAGCAAAACAATTAATCAGAACAAAGCAGAACAGTGAGAACAATATTGAATTTCAAAGACAAGATAGAAGGGAATCCCCCATATTTGCTATATTGCATACTGTCATCCTCCCAAGAAATGATCATACCACTGATCCCAGGCCTGCAAAATCAACCAAACTATATAAGTATTTAGGTGCTTTATGTACTTTAGCTGCTATCAACTCAGCCTGTCCTCTGAATCAGCCAGGGGATGGAGAGGGGGTGAGGGGTTTGATTCTAAACCTGTGCACCAATAGACTCATGGGAAGTGCTATTTGAATTTTCTCTTCCTGGAACCTGCATGGCTTGCATGGCTTACCAGTAAAGCTGGCTAGTTGGCTTCTAGTTGGGTCCTCCCAGTCCCAGCATGATGAATTTAACTTCTACAGATATACTGAGAGAGCTGGTTTATTTGCAAGTAAATGTAATTTAGAACTAAGGGATTCAAAGAGATCCAGTGGTGAGTCCTTATTTCAGGTGCAAATTCCCTTTCTGGGTCATCTTTTTTCACCTTCTACTTCATTATGCACTATTTTGTATTCATCATAGGTTATGCTAATATAGGTGAACAAAACTCCCAAATTACTATATGTCTGATGCAAGTTCGTGTTCTCTAAAATTGAAGAATGAATTTTAGGAACAACATAGGTTAATTGCAGAATATGTTTATTAAGAGAAAGAAAGCTTCTGTCTGAGAAAGAGACAAAAGGGATACCGAGTGGGTTGCCAAAGACTCTGTATTGTCTAGGGACTTTTATAGAGTAAGACCACAAAGTGAGGCAGGTCTAAGGTGGGGAAAACCTGGGAACTTGCAAAGTAGGCATAAGGTGGGACAGAACTATGGTTAACCAATAAGATTAATTGCTCAAGTAAAATTGATTAAATTTGGTACAAATGGGGAAGCCAGTCACGGGCATGCATACAAACAGTGGCTCTTCCTGTAGGAGTTTGGGATGGTGACTCCTGGCTTCCTCAGGGTGATAGAGAACTATTTGGAAAACAATCTTTAAGATGTGGGTGCATTTGCTGGATCTTTTGTCTTGAGGTCTGGCCTATAGAGGGAGGTATCTGTCTCCTCCTTCTGCACTGGCTCCTTCGAGACCCCAGCCCTGTCTGACTGCCTGTAATATTTCTATCTAACTCAGTTGCCTGTAGCAACGTCATTCTTGCATGTAAATCTTATTTCCCTGTGTGGTAGTTTCTTTAAATTAGAACAATAACATCTAAATGCACAAACCAATAATACGTTCATTGTAAATTCCTAACAATTTAAGTATCTTTTAGTAAGTTAATATATCAAGATTTTTTTTAGTGTGTAGTAACTAAATGGATACACAAAAGTGTGATTATTTTCAGGTTATGAAGAAGCGAAGATTTTTGTTAAATTCCTTAAGAAGTACGAGTTATAAAATGATTATTGAAACCATTTGACTGTCATTTTAAAAGTAAACATAACTGAAGCTTAAGGAGAAAGCATAACTTCCCATTTCACTCCACAATAACAAATCTACTGGGAATGAAGGGGGATGACATTTGTAGATTAAGGTAAAAACTAAAGAGAGAGCTACAGTTCTGATAACATTCTTATTCAGACAAGGGGGAAGTAACAGATATTTTTTGATAATAGCTTGTGTGTATAGCATCTCTCTTCCAAGAGTTTCTGAGACATTATGCATATGATCAAATTCAGTCCCAAAAGCTATTCATGGAGATAGGTAATGGTTGACATCTTCCATTATTTTTTAAAGTAAATCAAAAGTTTTGGATGATTAAGAGAATTTTCTACTCTGAGAAATCAGTGCTCAATCTGAGGTGTCCTAATGCCCAGGGTAGGTGCTCTTTTCTGATAGATTTTTACACTGTCTTCTGCTAGTGCTATCTCTTCAACTATGTGTTCTATTTTAGTGACTTTATCCAAGTCAGAGGGCTTCAATTTTTACTATATAGATAACTCTCAAAAATAGTAATGCCTCTAGAATTGATCCCTGAGCATCAGACCTGTACCTTCATTTTATGCAATCTTATGAGGCCATAAAGGATGTGCATTTGTTTATTAATATAGAAAGTTGTGCTTTGCACAGGGGAGGGGACCAAAAGATTCAGGGAAGGGGCAGGACATGAGGAAAAGAGGATGAAGAAAAAAATAAGATATATTAGATACATGTACCAACTCACCACAAGGAATTGTAACAATTAAGTATGGCAAACATGTACTAATAAGAATAAAAATTGAAAAAAGCAAGATGTGCTTTATTAATAAACATGTGAATGTTTCAGAATAATGAGAAAAATATGAGTTTGCTTATTCTAAAAATAAATTGCCATATTATATTTATATATATGTACATGTATACATATATTTCTGCATTGCTCTAGTTGCTACATTAGCATATACAGATATCTGAAAAAATGAGGAAAGTATATATGTCTGAGATTGCAGACATGGGTCCCAAAACCTAACCACATTAAGAGTTTATGGAGTGTACTTGGCATTACAGATGACTCAGAAACTTCCAGTACTGCCTTCTTTACACTGTCAGTTTTGACAAAGCAAGTCTATTTGTTATTTTACAACGACTTATGCCTAATTCTGCAGGATTGCAAGTAAGTTTTTAATGCATTGTGGTTACTTACTGGTAATAATAGGGTTGATGGCAGTTTACTAGATCACTGGTTATAATTTGGGACAAAAACTGCTACACTGACCTTCCTCTCTCCCAGTGTATTCCAAGCTCGTATGATCAGAGGATCAAGAATGCAATTTTCTCAATTGTGAATTCTTACACATTGCCTTCCTTGGTGAATGTGGAAATGGCCACCTGGGTTTTCCCATTTCAGGAAGAGCTCCAATCAGTTTACTTCATTTCAAAACTGTTTCCAATCACAAGGAAAGATTTCTCTAAAATATACTTGTACATTTCACCTGTGGATGTCCATAACTTCATCCTCATTATGTTCCCAAATCTGTGCTGGCATTGAAAGGACAAAACATTATACTGGTGGATTTTTCTACTAATTATTTTTTGAAGCATTATTTTCCCAACACAAAAAATCTTTTTTTCTCAGTAATGAAAATTGAAACCTTATGTGTATTCAATAGTAAATAGACAAATTTTATTTTTTATTTCTACTTGAAGAGTTACATTTCATATAAAAGTTTACAAATAATGGTTTTTATTTTGATTTTTTCAGTATACAAAATTGCCTTGATGGCATATTATGATGTAATGCTTATTGCTTGTACAATAGTTAAATGTCAGTATTGAAACCTAATCTCTAGCTGCTGTCTTATAAATATGAAGGAATGCTTACCAAGCATGTATTTTGTATTTTGTTGCATTGTACACTGCAACTAACAAGCCAAGGAATCGACATATATTAGGTGAGTGTACTGTTTCTAAAAACCACAAACTAAGAATGATAAATTATCAATATATTGTAGTATTTGCTAATTTTACTATACTCTTTTGTTATGTATATGTAGGGAAATCATAGGGGTTATAAATTCAATTTGAGTAAAGTTTAAAACCATGTATTTTATGATAAAGGGTCTTTAACTGAAGATGGCCAAAGCACTGACATTATGCATTTACTGTAAAGAGAATTATAAGAGTTTTATTTTTTGGATATTAAAAGTTACTTAATAAAGACTTGTTTCCATTAACTTAAAAAAATGCATTATGAACTGTTAGCAGTACTTAGAGGAGCTTTTTCATAAAAGCACACTACTTGTGTATCTTACTTCATATAGATGTACCACTGCTTTGATTAAGAAAATACATTATTTAAATCATACTTTTAAGAAAGATTTGCACAGAACAAAACAATGCCATTAAGAGGTAATAAATCACAGAATAATTGGCAGTTTGACATTGACTATCCACATACAAAGTAATGAAATTGGACTTATATTTTCTTTTTTTTAATTTTAAAGAGAAAAAATAAAAATAAAAGTAAAATGGAACTTCAAAGCAGGCTAATTACAGACTAACAGTAATCAATACATTGTGTATTGTCCAAACAATATTAGCACAAACTTTCATTTTCACCTTCTTACAACTAAAAGAAACTGGTTTTATAACTTTCTTAACTCTCTCGTATATATATATATATTTTTTTTTTCCTTTTCCCTTCCTTCCTTTTCCCTTTTCCCCATTACAGTTTCTCTCTTCTTTTGAACAGCTTATTCCCAATTCACAATATTTATTGTATATTTTGGTTCTTATTTACTCAGTTTCTCACACTAGTGAGACAATACCCTTAAGACTTTTGTAGGTAAATGGATGCAATTTGAGATCATACTCATAAGTGGACCTTTACTTTCTACAAAAATTAGGTCAAAGTGGATCAAAGACTTAAATATAATAGCTAAAATTATAAAATGTCTAGAAGAAAGCAGAACATTAAATCCTTGTGACCACTTATTTGGCAATATATCTTGAGATATGAAGTCAAAGTATAAACAAAAAAAGGAATCTACAAGCTAAAACTCATCAAAATTTGTCACTTTTGAGCCTCAAAAGACATTTGTCAAGGAAGCTTCCCAAAAGGAAGAAATATTTGCAAATTCTCTATCTGATTAAGTAATTGTATCTACAACATATTAAAAAAAAACTCTTACAATTTAATAATGAAAGAAAGCCCAACTGATAAAAGCACAAAGAATTTTTGATTAGCCATTTGTCAGAGAACATGTATCATGCCCAATGAACACATGAAAAGATATACAATATCATTAGTCATCAGGGAATTTTAAATCGAAACCACAATTGTATACTACTTCAACACCTATATAATGGTTATGGTAATAAAAACAGATGAAAAAGTGTTGGTGAAGGTATGGAGAAAATGGAATCGCTTTTACACATTGATATCGAGGATGTAAAATTGTAAGGCACTGTAGAAAAGAGCAAAACATTAAGCACATGGTTACCATTTGAATGAGCAATTTCACTCCTTTGGTATACATACTAGAAATTGAAATATATGTCCATATAAAAACTTTACATCAATGCCCATAGAAATATTGCTCACAACATCCAAAAGGCGAAAGCAATCAAATTTTTCATTAATCAATGGATGGTAACCTAAAAGAATGAAATAAATTCATAATGCAACATGAACTTTAAACATACCTAGTCACAAAAGGCCACATTTTTTATGGTTTCATGGAATTAAATTAACCAGAATAGATAAGTTTACACACCAAAAGTAAAGATCTGTCAAGTGTGTGTGGTAGAGTTGTTGGGTGACTGACATGTAAAACGTAAAGAGTTTCATTTTGGAATAACAGAAATCTTCTAAATTTGATTGTCATAATAAATGTACAACTCTGTACATATGCTAAAAAGCATTAAATTGTACATTTCGCATGGGGGCATTATAGAGTATGTGTATAATATCTGAGCAAAACCAAAAAACGAACAAAACAAGTTATTTTTGCCCTATGAAGCAAACAAAAATTCTCTGACTCCATTCAAGCAAAATGTTATACAATGGTTAGTTGTGCTGATCCAGAAACCACATTTTAAGAACTGCTGAATTAAGAGAGCTGTAATTTACCATTCCTGTCCCCCAAATACCAAGTTAACCAGAGATTGCCATTTGCTGAAAATTCAACTTGAGATTTTATTGTAAAATTTACTGTATGGAATAAGAGTTTGCCGTAGCATTGTACTTTATGAATTTAGTTTGGAGATCAGTAGTCACTGAATTACATGGTTTAGAAGTTCATTGTCCTTATTCCATAGGATGAGGAAGAGGATCTCAGGACTGAACTCAACCTTCTGAGGAAGTACTCTTTCCACAAAAACATTGTGTCTTTCTATGGTGCATTTTTCAAGCTGAGTCCCCCTGGCCACAGGCACCAACTTTGGGTATGTTTTTAATTATCTTGACAATATTTAATCAAAAAATCTTATCCAAAGATATACTTTCTTATGAGTTGATATGCCACTTTTCTGTACCTACTGGAAAAATTATGCACTCAATTGCTCAAGATAGTAACGGAAATATGTGCTCTAATTCCTGCAGATGAGAGTGGTGAAATAAAGAAAAACAACTTACACGTCTAGCAAGTGATTTATTGGTGGGTTGGGGGAGGACTCAAATGAATACTATCAACATGTAAAGTAAATATTTTCAAATGTATTTCAGCCACTTTTAACTGAAAGTAGACACTGTTTTACTGGTATGGAGGCTCTCTGATGGCTTGGCAAATAAAGACTGCATAAGGAACAATTCATCACGAGTATATGGGTACACTTGAAACATTTTCAAAGTTTATGCACTTATGTACAACAACTCCTAGAAACTCTTTTCTAAATAGTTAATTGACTTTCCCTTTTCTTAGTCATCATGGCTGGAGTATCACAAAACCCAAATCAATGAAATACAAATTTTAGAGGCTAATCAGACATTAGGCTAACTAAGCCACAGTTACCAAAGATTTTGCTGCCCTCCAAAAGGGGTCTCACCATGCACTTCAGACTGGCCTTAAACTCACATTGTACCCCAGACTGGCCTCAAACTCACAGCAATTCCCCTGCCTCAGACTCCCCAGTGCTGGGATTACAGGCATGCACCACCACACTCAGATAGGAATGTTCTTCTTAAAAGTATAATATTTAGAATATAAACTGAAGTCATTGTATGTGTAATATCTAAACTTGATACATTTTTCTTTCCAGTCAAACTCAGTAGTAATATAGCATTTTTTTTTCAAATAGCAAATCAAACTTTTCAGGATCATTAAGTATGGATAAAAGATTCTGCTGCATTCTGTATACGGATGTGAGCAAGTAGGACAGTGGACACAAAAGAAAGCTTTTCAACACAGGGTTGAATTGAAACAGTGGTTTTCAGCTCTTGGCATCCATCAGAATCTTCTGGGGAACTTTATAAAGCACAGACTCCTGGACCCCATTCACAATTTTGACTCAGTAGCTCTGGGATACATGTGAAATGTGTAGTTCTTAGTAAGTTGCCAGATGATGCTGATGTTGCTGGTTCAAGCATAACAATCCAAGAATTATCAAATTTAGGAATATTCAGTTAAAACCAATATTCTCTCAAATGTCCATTTATTTTGATTCTTCTATTCTTTGGCAGTTTCAACTGAGATTTTATTAAATATCGCTGCACAGCTGTAATGGTTACTGGTTTTAGTTTATTTTTTACATACACCATTTGTCTTTTCATATATCTTTACTTACAAGTTTTTTCCTCTTGACAGTATGGCAAACTATGAAAAATGTTGCCGTCTCCTTATTGGATATATATTATTAGTACTCAGTTCATACAGTCATTCAACATACATTCATTGAAAGCCATCTATTTGCCAGGCATTCTACTAGATTCTGGGGATACGCAACGGTAAGATGAATAGATATGCCCCTGGCTCATTGGAGCTTACAGTCTACTTGCAAAGAGCAATATTAATCAAATACACAAATGAATGTCAGAAGGAAAATAAAATGTTTTTATGTGAGTGAGTAACAAAAGAAACTAAATTTAAACTGGGGTATAAGAAACTTTTCCTTAAGGAAACAGAACTTTAAACTGAGATCTGAAGGATGAGTAGGTACTTAATGCACAAAATACTGGTGGAGCTTAGAATTTCCATAGGTCCACAAACACTTTATGGCCCATGTAAATCAGACAAAAATCAAAGAGCAAGTATGTAAATAGCTAAATATTTGCCATTTATTATGTATATGCATCAGGCACTGTGCTTAAAGCTAAGAAAATCATTGCCAATGCCTCCTGTTCCTTTTATAGTTGAGCACTTCTGATTCAGATAATATTAATAAGATCTCTCAGGGTCCATCTTAGCTGAATGGCATTAATTTAGATTAATAATAGCTTAAATGAACACCTTTGCTTTCATTACCACAGTATACATGTTGTGCCCAACTAATAGTCAGCACTTAATCCCCCACATGAAAATCACCTTTCATGGTTAATCTGTACTGCTGCTTTCATTTGACTGCGTTCTTTCTTTTTTTACTGACAGTGTACACAGGTCAAAGACATTCAGTATTATCAGTGGTGAACAATTACAAATTAGGGAAGTAGCTTTTTGAAAAGAAAATATTGATATTCAAAAAAATAGTACTGACTTTTTGAATATTCACAAGTTGGAGTTTATCTTTCTGCTTTCATTCATCTATTGTGACAGTTAACTTGCCTATAGATAAAAAGATGTATTTTGTCCTTTTGTTAAACTGGTTTCAAATGAGTAGTGATGCATAAACATGCACTTAGAAATTTGGTAGGTTGATTATGTATTCTCCTTCGTATTGGTCTGTCCTCCTTACTTAGCTAATATTATCTTGATTTGGGCACTCATTTTATTTGTGGCAAAAGTAATTTTTCTAAGCTATTGAGTTTATTAACAGTAGAATCAAAATGAAATGCTGTCAAAGAGGTTACCCTTAAAATAGATTTCCTTAGCAATAATTCCTTTGAAATAAATTATCCTAAAGGAATTCAACTGAAAACTTCTTTGGGCTGTAGTTTATCAGGATTTGGGGGGAAATAATGTAGAGTTTGAAAATAAACAAAACAATGAAAATCATACTGACTTAACAATCATGTGTACTCTTTTTCGAACCTACATGTGCTACTTTTTCTATTTAAAACAATCTGTTACCTCAACTAGCCCTTTCTTTCCACCCTAGTCATCACTCAGGCTTATTCCCTGTAGCAGTTTCTTTCTGAGGGCATTTGTTCCTTCTGTTTACTGAATATTATTCTTTCTAAGAATATCCAAACACTACTTATGATTCAGGACTTAGCTCAAATTCCTCCTCCTAGTTAAATACCTCTAGTATGATACCTGGCTGTCCCACTCGACAAATTCTAACTTTCCTAGTCTTTGGAGTCCTCCAAAACAACTGAGTCAGTCTTTGCATTGCTTTAATTTCTAAACTTTACATATAAATACAAGCCATATGGTCTGAAATTCTCTAGATATTTTCAGAATATCACTTTCTAATTCTTTGTATTTATGATGGCTTCTCTACAGATGGTGATGGAGTTATGTGCAGCAGGCTCAGTCACTGATGTTGTGAGAATGACTAGAAATCAGAGTTTAAAAGAAGATTGGATTGCTTATATCTGCCGAGAAATCCTTCAGGTGAGTTTTCATGTAATCATTCTTCTCTGGTCTTGAAAGAACCTTGGAGGAATGTATATACTGTAGTCTATGTTGCATATATTATAGCTCAAGAATTTTAATACCAGTGTATACCTGTAGTCCCAGCTACTTAGGAGGCTGAAGATGAGGAGGATTGTAAATTCAAATTCAATCTGAGTGACTTACCAAGACTTGTTTCAAAATAAGTAAAAGAACTGGGGAAATAACTCAGTATGAATGTCCTGGTTTAATCCTCAGTACCAAGTAAAAGAGAGACAGACAGACAGACAGACAGAGAGAAATGGGGGGGAAGTGGAAGGGAAGAAGAAAGAAAGAAGGAAAAAAAGAAAGGAGAGAGAGAGAAAGATTGAGAGAAGAATTGCAAACATAACCTTTGGATCAGAGAAAATAAATAAAGCTTGGGAAAAATTAGTTTATCAGAAGGAATAGTTTGTGTTGTCGTTGTTTGATTGTCTGATCATTTTTTATGCCTAGATCTTGTAACTTGAGCAACTACTTCTAAGATAACAATATGTAATACATTGACTAGTATTGATTTCTTACTGTGTTTTTGAAATTCTGTATTCTACATTTTTTCTGCTTTTTTTTAAAATAAAAAATCAAATATTGAGTTTATATCCTTCAGTTTTATGTTGGACCACAACATGTGTAAACAGATTCTTCCAACTCATAGGCTTCCAGCTTCATGGTTGTCAGATTCCAACTATTGTTTTCAGTGGATCATTAATTTTGGATTATTATATTTTTAGGAGTTACAGTTCTTCCCAATTTTCTATTTCCTTTTTTGTGGTGTTGGGGATTGAAAAACAGGTTTCACATGTGCTACACTAGTGGTGTACCAGTGCAACTATATCCCCACACGAGTTCATTTTTTAAAAAGCATAACACTATCATTATAGATTAAGGAAACGGCCTGTAAGAAATCTGTTCTACAGAAGGGTTCAAACTGCTATCTGCAGCATTTTAAAAACAGATGTCCTCCTTGAATGGGTATATATATATATATATATATATATATATATATATGTATATATAATTTTTAAGAATTTTTGACACCCAATTGCGTGTCAGCAACAATCTTCTTACCCTACCAAACTGTTTTCTCTTTGTGGCCTAAGTGCTTAATATCACCCAGGGATGGTATTAAGAGAAATGAGGCACCATTCAACATTGTTATAATATCTTTCCTCTCATTTGATTAGACACATTTGTGAAAATAATGTGAATGGCTAAGAGCATGCACTCTGCACTGAGTCTAAATTATATCTCACCATGCATTTGTCATGTGTCCTTGAGTCAGCTACTTAATTTCTCCAGTCTCACTTTTCTCATGCATATATAATAATTACTAACATTTTCCTAAAAGGATTACTGTGACTTAATAATTTACTCCACACAAAGCACTTAGCAAAATATCTAGAAAACAATAAGGACTCAATAAATTTTAGTTGCTTTTATTATTACTTCTATTATTCATTCCCAGTTAACATTTAGAGCAAACTCACAGCAGCTTAATACTACATACTATGCCATAATTTAGCTAGGTCATGGGTTAGTTTTAGTGGTGAATGTATTGGGGCCAGCAAGGCAAGCCAAAACAAATTACAAATGTTTTAAAATGAATTTCCATATTCCCTCAAACACTCAGCCTACAAGGCTGACTGAAAATATTTTGGACTACGCATATAGTTGGATGATGAACAGAGAAAAACTATGTCTGAGTTATGATATGGTCAAGATGTGCAGTTCTTTACTCTTATGGTTAGTTGGAAATATGGAAGTTAAAAAGGAAGGTAAAGTGGCCCAATGTATACACACATTACTTTCTGGTGTTCTGTTCTTTCATGGGTGTCTTGGTGTATTTTCCTTTCCTTATGGCCAAAAGTAGAATTTCTGGGAAATTGTTGTAGTAACTCCAGCCTAAAGAAAGAATTTTGTCTGAAAACTCAAACCTGAGTCATTTCTTACCAAATGTTTTTTCCAAAAATACCAAGAGTAGTACCAGAAAAGAGAAAAATATACACTGATGTGACTTTTCTTTTTGTATATATATATATATAGGGTTTGGCTCACCTTCATGCACACCGAGTAATTCACCGGGACATCAAAGGTCAGAATGTGCTATTGACTCATAATGCTGAAGTAAAATTGGGTAAGTTTATTTTTGCAATATGTTATGTAAGGCCCAAAACACTTTAATCAAGAAAATTCTATTAATATAACTGCATTCTTTCATGTCTCTGACAATATTCTCTTCTTCTTTGAGCTAGGTCTTCTGTACCTGCAAAACTAATCAAAATTTTAAAATTTGTTTGAGAAGGGAGTTGGGGCAACAGAAAAAGGATGCAACTAATCTGTTCTTTAAAATTATGTAAATAAAACATTGTTTTTTGACTTTTATTAGTACATGTTTGCAGTACATGATTATATTCACTGTTGGGAATTGGTAGATGTACATAGCCCATTTAAATTTCCTTCTCCCCTCTCCAAATCCCTGTTTTATTTTTCCAGCATCAAATGTATTTATTTATCTTTTAAAACCTTATAAAGATGGTTATCAGTCTAAAACCAGACTAATAGGCCTGAGAACATATGAAATGTGTAATTGGCAGTATTACTTTTTGGTCTTTGCTTTACCCTCTATTATAGACAGCTATTATATTTATTTCAGAAAGTGAATTTAGTATTTACTATGTACAAATGAGTATGTCATAGACAGGGATTTAAAAAATTTCTTCTGACATTCACATTCTATTTTTCCAAGAATATCAAACTATTTTAAATTACATAAGCATAAATTGCTTCTTTGTAGCAACCTCTCAAATATTTAAAGAAATTATATCAATCAGAAATGATTCTTTAATGCTATCCAAATCAAATTAATAAATAAAAGTCAAAAAAGCAGAAAGTATCTAGATTTGTATTCCAGTATGTAGAGTGGTATAATTAAACACGCACACACACACACACTCACACAAACACACATTGTGTGTCAGTTTCACAGGGAATAATATCTTGCAATTTTTGTCATTATATAAACAAATACACTCACGTATATATATTCCAATGACTGTTTTTTAATAATACTGTAAAATATGTCAGCACTATATAAGGACAGATAACCTCATTTATATGAACATATCATCTCATTATCTGTATTACTTTTCATTATATCAAATATTTTTGACATATCTTTTAATATAAATTCAAGACATTTCTCCCTTTTTTGCTAAATCAATAGAGCTAAAGTAGAGATTTTGATCATTTACTAACAAGTTTTGTTAAGCATTTACGAAAGAACTATGCAGTAGTAACTTTTCTTGAAATGAATGAGTGTCAAGAAAATGTACTGTTTCTTTTGTATCTAAAAGCTACAAATCTAGTAACATAACTTTATGAAACTGCATTACAACATAAGAGGCATATAGATTTCTAATTCAAATGTGCTGAGTAGATTGCCCACCTTAAGGCTAAACACTTAGTGTACATAAAGTACGTCACTGTGTTCAGATCAATTTGCTGGCCACTAGACCATTTGCAACACAGAACAGAAATTAAAAGTAAGTAAAAACCCACTTAAAATATCTGTCATCAAGTCCTTGTATCAGAGTTTATGTATTTTACACTGAAGGAGACTTTTATTGACGGATTATAATATAATCTAGTTTATTTTACATATAATCTTTATACAGTGTATTTAGATGTCTCAGATCCTAGTTTTATTTTTTCTTGCAGTGCTGGAGATTGAATCCAGGGCCTTGTACATAGTAGGCAAGTACTGTACCACTGAGATGCACCCCACCCCGATCATAGGATTTTTTTAAACCACATCATGAGAAAGTTGCAGAAGGCAAAACTAGTGACAGCCAAAGGAAATGACAGTGAGAAAAAAGACAGGAAAATTTTTATATGGCAGTTATAATTAATCAATAATATGCATATTCCATTCTTAAGAGTTATTAAAGTAAAGGTTAAGTTGGGCATTATTGAAGTTTCAGCTTCATCTATATCTTAATTTCAGCTTTTCTTTTTCTTTCTTTTCCTCCCCTTTTTTCTGCTCATCACTGTTTTTTCTAGTATTTTCTCCTTTCTTTTTCTTTCCTGGATGTATGCCACATATCGGTTTCTGGGCTTCATAGGTATTTCTTGGTCCTTAAAGTTGACAGTTAGGGCTAGTGGGAATGTTGGTTTAACCTATTCATGAAGAAAGAAAAAAGAAAGAGAAAGGGAAATAAAGCAAGAAAGCAAGCAAGCAAGAAAGAAAGAAAGAAAGAAAAACAAAGAAAGAGAAAGAAAGAAATGAAAATGTACAACAACCGATAGTGGTCTTCACAATACTTTGCAATACTTTGGACTTTTTTTTATTAGTATTAGATCTTTTATTAAAGAGTGCTTTAAACTACTAGGTTTTTGCTTTTTCTTTTCTTCTCTTAAAATTTTCAAGCTGTTTTTCAGTCAGTCAGTTTTGATCATCATTCCCTGGATTCCTGGAGACCATTCTCAATTAGAAAATATACTTCATTTTTAATCCCTGTCTTATTTTTTCTGGAATAAATAACCTAAGTCTACATTAGCCTTTTTTCTGTCTGTTTGTGAGGATAACATACTAAATATTTTTTATAAAGTATCACACAGATGATTCGAAAATTGAATCTTTATAGTGTAAGCTAAGATATAGAGATCATGGTAAATATTTGCATCTAATTCAGAAGATGAGAGTAAGAATTTATACTAAATTCAATCAGAAAGGTTATTCTTCTTCATAAGTATGATAGTACTTTTTGATTTCGCAAGTGAGGTTTCCAAATCAACTGCTAATAGTTTTCTGAGACATTGCTTAGAGTGCTGTCCTTCCTCCATCTTGGTGACAGTTAAAAACACTATGTATGTTATCACATCAGAGGTTCAGGGTATACCAGTGGGACTGTATTTTTAATATTCATAGTAAATATTCAGCCAAACCTACTGTAGATAGTGGCACTGTGGAGTCTCATTCCACCAGAAACGTCAGTAAACACTTATTTCCCAGTGTTCCTGGAGTAGACTTCATGATAAAATTTCTTGTGCTGAAATGAAAACTCTGTTATCCATTGTGATTTTTCATATTGACTTTCCCAGGTAAAGCAATAACTTATTGAGCTTTTTTTTCCTTAATAATTATTTTGACAATGCTGATATTTGCAGTGGATTTTGGGGTGAGTGCCCAGGTGAGCAGAGCTAATGGAAGGCGAAATAGCTTCATTGGAACACCATACTGGATGGCTCCAGAGGTGATTAACTGTGATGAGGACCCGAGACGCTCCTATGATTACAGAGTGAGTGTGAGGATCCAAACAGAAGGAATCAAAATTTGGAAAGGATTTTTGACTAACATTTATTTTTATTGATCAAATAAAAAAATACAAAAAGAACAGTTATTTTCATATTCACTTGTCTATTCCTGAATGTCCTTTGATAGTATGCATAAAAATAATATTTTATATGAATGTAGACAAAATAAACCATGAAGAATTATTGGGAAGTAGAATGTCTAGTTCACATTACTTGTAATTTCTTCGTAAAAATATTATATTATGTGGCTTTACATGAAAAATTACCTTCTAGGGTCTGTGGGTTTTATAAACTCAAAAATGAATAAATTTAAAACCAATGATTAATCCCCATAATAATTTAGCCTCAAAAAGAAAAAAATAATTTGATTATTTAGGGTAATGGAGAAAATTCTTCAGGCATGGTCCATTTCTAAAACCGCAGAAAAATCAGTGGAATAGATAAATTAAGTGAAATTCATGCTATGTATTAAAATTTCCACTGATATTGCAATTTGGACAATATATATCTTTATACACATTAAAAAACTGATGTGGAAATAAAGAAAACTCTGCATTTGCTATAGAATGGAAAATCTTCACTCACTCTCCACATCATAAGTCATCCAAACAATTCATTGTGGTCTCCTGTATGGAACCTAATACTCAATACTTGAAGTTGATTAATTTAAGTTTCATCTCTTTTTCCATTTTCTTAAATGTCCTCTGCTTGACCTGCGAAGTATTTATTTACTGAGAGCTTATTGCATGTTCACTGCTATATTAGGACCTCTGGAGACTAAAGAAGCCTGCAGTTCTTCAAATAACTTGCTGTAAAAAGTTGTACTTTATTCCTGTATATATTTTGCTCTCTCCCAAGGACTTTCATTGGCATTATTTATTTGTTTATTTATTTATTTAACTTTTTAATCCCATGTGCCCAAAAGAAAGCTTAATCTTAGACTATAGCAAAACTGAAGAGATCTGCAAATCGAGCTTCCAAAAATTCATTTATGCTATTTGAGTCATCCAACCAGTGCACCCCTAGCATTATCCCCTTTCTATGCTCTGAAAAACAAAGCATAGTTAGTAGTGATGAAGATAATTTCTAAGATCTCCATAATTCTAGTATCTATGTACTATATTCTAGAAACTACTAAAGCATCTATATTTACACATATAAATATATTAGCTGACACATACCTGTTTTTATATGTAATATAATATATGATGCCATGCATTATCTGGCACACAGATTGTTAAATGTATAATTATGTACTTAATACAAATATACAATATATTTTCTATATCGAGTGGGTGTATGCATACACACAAAAGCACACTATTTCAAGGAAGTGACTGTTGTTATAATCAGCATTTTTCATAGTGTTAAATTGAAGTATTGAGAGTTAAATCATTTGCCCAAGATCATGCTGGTTCTATGTTAGAACTTCTTTATGACAAATTCCCTTTGATATTTCAGGTAAGAATACAATAGCAGCACATCTGACTCCAACTTACCTTGTGCTGAACCTCATTCCATATCAACCCGTTATGTAGTGCAGTACTGGATGGTCACAAGCTCAAACAACATCTTCTTACAATGTCAGTGTATAATGAATCTCCCTTACAGAAGAAACATGAATTGGCTCTGGCATTTGATATCCCTATTGCCAGTCAAAGATTGTTTTGAATTTCTTAATACCACAATCTCCCATGTTAAGTGACCTGTTTTTGGCCATCTTTTCCTTTGCAGAGTGATGTGTGGTCCGTGGGAATCACTGCTATTGAAATGGCTGAAGGGGTTCCTCGTGAGTAAAAATCTTTGATATTTGTTAAAGGTTAAGGAAATGGTCATATAAATCTGTCTTCTGAAAGCAAATCAAATAATTGTCTTAGTCAGTCAGGTTTTACTGGACACAAAGTTGTCACACTATGTGCAACTCTGTAAGTGGTGATTTACCATTTCAGTGATTACCAAATGCTTTTGTTGGAATTGTCATATTTAAGCCAGGCAAATGCCTGTAATTCAAGAAGGAGTTGTCACTATGAGCTTGAGGCCACCCTGGGCTAAACAAGTGACACCCTGTTTCAAAGAACCAAAAAGCAAATTGCTAGATTTGGATATATAAAAACAATTTGCGCTCTTTTTCTTATGATAGTGTGTGCTTTAATTTAGCCTCAACAGTGCTAGGTCTTGCTATTGTTGAGCAACCAGAATCTAATGTGCTCCAATCTACATTGACTAGTGGAAAATTTAAGTTTCAGAAAATTTATAGTCACACGCTACTACTGCTTCAGGCTATGACAGATGGAAAAAAATCCTCCAGTGGTTCATTTAAATTGAGTCAATCCTAAGAAATGTTGGGTATTAAGCCCTGCTTGGTGTTTGCTTTTCTTTTACAGTCAGTCCAGCTCACTCTTGGTCCATTCTTTACTCTCTGCTTTCTATTGTATTTACCACTTCCTTATCATTCAAATGACTAAACAACAGCCTATTCTCTTAAAGCACTGCTTTCTGGTAGGAAGGTGAAAATTGAATGGGCACATTGGTATAAATGATTGATATCTATCTAATGTATGAATCTGTGTCATTTGCTGTTCTTAATAGTTACATCTCAGGGTATAAATGATAATGAATTAATGGTAAATTGTGTGAGAAGTGAGAGAAATGCCTTTAGGGATTGTGTGGGAGAACTTCTTTTTATCTCCTTTTCCAAACATCCTGTATGTTCCCATATTCTTATATGCTCTATCTTCATAATATCCACCCACCACACTTTGCAAACTTGAACTATTTTAGCATTGGGTTGCAAGGTCAATGGGAAGAATTTCAGGAAATACACGTAGTGGTAATATAATTGTTTCTAAATTACGGTGTCCTTTGGAATACCAAGGAAGATTTGAAATAAAGTTAGAACTGATGTAGAGATCAGTCTTGATATAAGACTAAAGAGATGTCAACCATATCTTCTGATTGTTTTTGTCTGGAAAACATGCTTTAATTATGTTAGATTGAGGAGTAGAGCAGCTACTTCTTCTGGTCTTTCCCTCTCTTTCCCTCTGTCTGTCCCTCTCCCTCTCTCTTTAAGTGTACAATATAATAGTTCATATTAGTATAGATACATAAATTTGGTTAGGATGCGTGACTTCATCAAGTAGTTATGCAAGATGCCTAAATACATCTTCTTTTCCACATTGTTTTCAAGAGCTTCTCTCAAAGCCCATTTTTTCCCAAAATATTAAGTTATGGGAGGAAATGAAATGATGAACAAATTCACAGAAAGAATGCAGAGGACTTTGGCATAAAATATGCAAATGGCAAGCTTCCTGCAAAAGACTAGTGAAGATCAGGATATTCTAAACTCACAAGGGGAGAATATAAATCCAACTTGTCTGGATAAGTAATTGAAATGGGGCAGCTTTGATCAGAGTAACTCTAGATAGCTGCCCTGCTAAAACATTTCTTTTTCAATAAGTTCTTTTATTGCCTGCAGTAGTAGCTATGCACAAAAATGAATTTTCATCAATTTAACAGTGGCAGTCCTCAGTTTATAATTATCACCTCAGAGGAAATGACTTTCAAAAGTGACAGTTATCGGATAATATCCTTTGAGAGCCAAATAACAAAATGATCTACCCTTGATCTTTATTTGGTGAGTGTCTCCCAGAGATATACAAAAGGAGAAGAATAACTTATCCATGAAAGTTTTAAAGAACATTTTTTTTTCTTTAAAAAGAAAGGTTTGGACCTTTGTACACCAGAACCCTCTTCATTCTTTTTGTTGTTTGTAGGAACTTCAGCAATATGAAGACTGTTAAACCAAGGCTAGAACACTTCTAGTTGTCCCTCAAACAGTATGTAAATGGTCAACTAATATCATAGAGAGAGTAGCCCCTCACTCTTAGGTAAATATGACTATTTCCTAGAAGCAAGATGGGGTCAAAATTTGTTCCTTGTCAGTTTTGTGCAGCAATTAATTTACCTTAATCTTACCTAATTTGGCATGCTCTTTGCTATTGTGGAAACGTTTCTTCATTTCATCAGCATACTTGTTCATTATGTTGTTTCTATTCCTTCTATTGTCTCTCTCACATCCCATGTTAATATGTACCTGACTATCTCATGATTCAAATTTACCCTTGTCCCATCAAGGTCCTCATATCTTCTATATGCAGAAGATTCCTTCAGGTCTTAGCAGATTGTCTTAATTACTTTTTATTTGTTGCCGAGACAAAATACCTGACGCCCAAAATTAGGGAAGGAAAGGTTTATTCATAGTTTCTCGGGAGTTTCAGTCCCACTTAGTTAGTTCCAAGTCAGTATAGCGTGGAGGGGATGCTGTTCACAGGGGCTGCAAGCCACAAGGTGCGCTCATGCACACACATGCACGCGGGCGAGAGGGAGAGAGAGAGAGAGAGAGAGAGAGAGAGAGGAAGTCTGGAAGAGGAATACCCGCCTTCCCTTACACTGTATGTCGGCTCCACCCCTGAGTGGGTAAAGCACTCACGTTGCCAATCCTGGCACTAGACAACAAACCAAACACAAGCAAGCGCCAGACTTAGCCCCATCAAAACTATGTGAGGACTTGGGGGTACATAGCATATCACCCAATATACAGATATTAGGAATAAACCGTATTACTTAACCTAATTCAAATTAAACAAAGTTTAGTGGGTCCCCAACTAAGCTGGACTTGAGATATGATATTTACAAGAGGTTTTGCTATTTAAAGGAAGAAGTCTCTAATGGTGAATATTTGGGCAGTGTTAGTAGATATAGAATGGCATGGACACCTATCAATCTTCCTAAAACTAAACAGTATAGGAAATCTTCCACAGCTGTTGTTGACATTGCTCCTTAACTGCCCTATATACTTCATTCTTCTATGAACTTTTCCTTTACGTTAATGAAACCTTGACTAGCCTTTGTAGTCACTCTTGACTTCTAAAGATGTCAGCTTACTGAATGATGTTCAGATGTTAATAAATAACAAGCATTTAAATATTTTATAAGTACAAATATGTTTAAAGGGCAGAACCTAATGAAGAATTGCACACAGTAAAGGAATTAAGAGAGTCAGTATAATTCTGATCTTTTGAGCTTGGTGATAATTCTGTGTTCAATTATATGTATGCATGTAATTGAGAACAAAGTTTGACCTTTGAACAATTGCTTCAGTTATTTTGCCTTAGTAAAATAACTCTAGGGAGGGAGCTTTATTGTATTACTACTAGAGGGCAGCTTGATACTGAAGGATTTCTGAAGATGCACTTTGGGAGAGAAAGGATGTTTCTAAAAAGAATCATTTGTGAAAACTGTCCTCCTATGAATGACATGCTTATAGTGTTAGAAGAAATTTACACCATGGCTCTCTATTTGGAATTGCTTGCACTGCCAGCTTTCTTTAATTAAAATACAAGAGAGAATAAGTGAAGAGAGACACATATTTAAACACTTAGAGAAAAATCTGGAATTCCAAATGCAATGAAGTGATTAATCTATATTAGAATCAGCTATTCCTTGTATAACTGGATGTAAGAACAAAAGAATGAATGTTCGTTCATTTGACACATACTTGAAGGGTCAGAAAGTGAAAATATTTATTATAATATTATTAGCTAGTATTTATTTAGCACCTGAAAAATGCCTGACACTTTTACTTGTAGGTTGCAACTTAATATTCATAGCAACTCTTTAGAAAGGATTTCTCCTGTATTTTCATATGAAGAATTCGAGGTATAAATAGGCAAAGTAACTTGTCCAAGGTCACAAAGATAGAGAGCTAAGATTTGAACCTAGAGAGAGTGTGTTCTTAACAATTAATTGTACTTTTAATATCTTTTTCCTAGGTCTCTTAGTTTCCTAGTCAGATTCTTCTTAGGCCTCTAGACTACTAAAACATCCCTCTTTATATTTTATTATGCTCAGGCACAAGCTGGGTTCACTTTTTCAACCTATAATTATATGTTCTACTTTTCAACTGTAAATACCTATAATATGAAAACACAAGAGAGTGTTTTCCCCACTTTTGATTAAATTTTCTAATATAATTCATCAACCACTCATTTCAAAAATGTTATCTAATTTAATTTATTGCTGACTTGTTACATTTGGTGATGGTAAAGCTTTAAAATCTTATGTGATGCAATGTTTATGTTAAACTGACTTTTGCCTTTAGCTATATTCATTCCTCTGTATCTATTCATCTCTTAGAGTCGTTTACAAGGGTATGTGAAAGAACAATGAAATATATTCCCCATAGAATGAGAAGTGCATTCTGTAGTTAGCCTTTTCCTTCTCTCTAAGCATATTTGTTTTCCTTTGTAGCTCTGTGTAACCTTCAGCCCTTGGAAGCCCTCTTCGTTATTTTACGGGAATCTGCTCCTACAGTCAAATCCAGTGGATGGTAAAGATAAATGTCTTAATGTCCTAGGCACTTTGATTTAACATTTTTATGCAGCAAAATCTTCATTCAATTGATTAGTCTTGTTTCACCATCCTTGTTGAACAGCATTCCCTAACACCCAATATCTTAACTTGGAAGTCTAAATGACCAGTTTTCATTAAAAGCTAGGCAATTAAAAATAAGTAATATCACTCATAGTATATGACTGTGGCATTACTGTCCAGTCATTAGCAGGCATTTTCAGTTGTTTCCATGGTAACAAAATGGACCAAGGGCAACACTTTGTAAAGTTTTTCACTGTGCCTACATAGGCTGGCATTAATTATTATATACAGCACTACTGGTTGCCTCATTATACTAAACATCCATAAACCTACAGCAGAAGACTTGTTCTTCCAGGATGCTATAATTTAGAAAACTTGGAAGTTCTTCACTCTAAAGCTTATTGATCTAGTACCTTAAACTCTTGCATTATTTTTACTATTTATTGCTTGCAGTAGTAGAAATAGTTACTAAGATTTCATTGTTGACATTCTTTATAGGTCAAATTAACTTTGTCCATAAATCATGGATTTTGGGTTATATGTTTCCATGGGTCACTTTCTAAGATTAGCTAATCCTGGTTAGTTAGCACCTAATTTTTGAGTCATTACATCAATACTTCTGGAGCTAAAACTTAATATAGTAAGTGTAACATTCAGGCTTCATTGGTTGACTGTTGTGAGGGCAGCCAATCTGTTCTCACAAACTACATTATATTAACCACTTAATCATGAAATCACCATGTGAGTTTTTGTCATGTACATACTGCTGAGCTCACTGACATTTCTACTATAATCTAGGTAAAATGCTGTTGATTCTGGGTTCATTTTTTTAAAAAATGGACTCACTGTATAATATAAATCAGGGAGTTGAAGGATATATGCTAATTGAAATGACGATTGTAGAGACAACTCTTTCCCAAAATATACCCTTCAAAGTGGCATGTGGGTAGGGAGGGAAGGTATGTGACAGCTGGAAAACCTTCTTTTAGCTGTTTAATTCATTTCTTTTAGGTCCCGAAAGTTCCACAACTTCATGGAAAAGTGCATGATAAAGAACTTCCTGTTTCGTCCTACTTCAGCAAACATGCTTCATCACCCATTTGTTCAGGATATAAAAAATGAACAACATGTTGTTGAGTCATTAACAAAGCATCTTACTGGAATCATTAAAAAACGACAGAAAAAAGGTAGAATTTGAGAAGTTTCATTTCACAGCAATGAATATTTAGATGAAAGCAGAGTTCATTCATTTATTGTGTTCAAGGAAATTTTTTAAAAATTATATGTATTGATGTATTCAAAAGGAAAGAGGAATTAGTGTGGTGGAAGGGGACAATGAAGGAATAGAAAAGAAAAAAATGATAAAAACTCAAGGAAAATATTTTTTAAGAATTAAGTTTAAAGTAAAATTTCTGAGGCCTTTTGCATTTAGTTTTTCTTATAATTTGTTCTTTTATTCAGTTACCTCTGACTTGTGCAGTCCTATGTGGGGTTATTCATTACAGTCAGTTATATTTGGCAAGTATTTATATGTACAAAGAAGTTGAAAGCCTTAAGTAAAATTTTTTAATGTGGTAAATTAACTCCTAACTAAAACTGATTTAGTTGACTCTATTGAGAAAAGTCAATTTGTAATTAACCATTTATTAACTGCTAATTTTGATGTAATGTTTGTACATACAAAGCCTCATTTTACATACTAATTGCCAACTATGAGGTGTAATTAAAGGGACTAGTTTAAACAAATAGAAATGAGCTTCTGTCTATTAATGGTCAAAATGACAAGATAGATTGTCACCAAATATAAGGGAAACTACTTGGGAAACTAACTTTATGATGCGTGACATATTATACATTTAATTTCATGGATCACATATCAGATCCGGAGTAACAGTGGAATGGAAATGGAGGAAGCTAGACACATAGCAGGCATCCTCATATCAACTTCAGGATTTATTGCAATGCAGTGATGCTTGTCACATCTGCATGACTGTATACACCATGTTTTCAAATGAAAAGAAGTTAGAGTAAATTATGTACCTTTGGCAATGAAGTCATTGAACCAACATCACAAAAGCCAAGCGGTCTTAATCTGTGTAGCAAAACCATGCAGCTGTTTAATAATTGACTGATATTCAGCAATGCAACATTTCCAGAATGTTACCCGCAGGAAAAGTTTCATTTATATGGTGGTTACACTGAAGATGTAAATATACTTATCCTAAACATTTTAATGTAAGAAATTCAAAAGAAAATTCTTGTTTGTAAACTTCTATTTTTCAATAGTTACAACATAGCAAGAAATAAACTGAATGCTTTAAAATATATTAGGTGGAAAATCAAGAATTAGGATTTTACCTTTCCGTTGAAAAGTCTTTACATGTGGAGCTCACAACTGTAAGCCATGCCCACCAAACATCTGCAATTTCTCTTTATCCATTTTACCTTTGTCCCATTCTTTCTCTACCAGTAATTGGTTTGCTATATTTTGTTTTCTGATCCCAGATATACTTATCTGCTTGCAATATCTGTACAGTGTTGCAAAAATGAACCTAGAATATTGTCTGTTTGAAGCCAACCACATGTTTGAAGGGCTATTATCTTTGCTACTTTCAGATGCAAAACAACTAAGGTGAATTATGTGTAACTCTGCTTAATATTTATGGATTATTTATTTCTTTTTCATGAAAAGGTATACCTCTGGTCTTTGAAAGAGAAGAAGCAATTAAGGAGCAGTATACCATGAGAAGATTCAGGTGCGTTTGACAAGTTGAATTATAATTTGATGATAGCAATTCAAAGGATGCACTTGATTCCACACAGTGGCCTTTGGCTCAAAATAACTTAATTCTTTCTGAAGCACCAAATAGCAGATCCCTATTTCCATGAGATACTGACTTGGAGACTTTTTATTACTACTCAAAGCCTCCTTAGTATGTGGCAATAGAATGATCAACAAGTTATTAGACTCCATTAATAATTTGATACATTGACATCACAAATGTTACTTCCAAGAGAGTTTAGAATTTCTGAAATCATTCCAAAAACATTTCCTGAAAATATCTTTTGACAGGAAACGTCACTTTTAAAATAAAAGCAATTCCCCTGAGTGGCTCCATTCTACTGAAAATTCTAATTTGTATGTTTATTTCAGAGGACCCTCTTGCACTCATGAGCTTCTGAGATTGCCAACAAGCAGCCGATGCAGACCACTTAGAGTGCTGCATGGAGAACCCTCTCAGCCAAGGTGGTTACCTGATCGAGAAGAGCCACAGGTCCAGGCACTTCAGCACCTACATGTAGCAGCTAGGGTGTTCATGCCACTACAGGCTCAGGACAATGCACACAGGCCTCTACAAGGGCAAACACAGGCACCTCAGCGTCTACATGGGGCAGCTCGGGTGTTCATGCCACTACAGGCTCAGGTTAAGGCTAAGGCATCTAGGCCTCTGCACATGCATATTAAGGCTTCTCCGCGACTACGGAGGGCAGCCCGGTTGCTCATGCCACTACAGTCTCAGGGTAAGATACTTAGGCCTCTACAGGTACAGGCTCCATTACTTAAAATGCCCCAGCCTCAGGCCCTGTCACAAACCCAGGAATTTAAACAACCTCAAGACCTGGACCAGGTGCCAGACGAATTTCAAGGACAAGATCAGGTACCTGAACAAGCACAAAGGCAAGGTCAGGCTGCTGAACAACAGCAGAGACAGAACCAGGTTCCTGAACAGCATCCAGAGCAGAACCAGGCACCTGAACACCCAGAGGCACAGGAACAAGCTGCTGAGCCTGCACAAGAAGACACAGAGGCAGAAGAACCTGAGCCATTAAGGGTACATGCCCAGGTATTCCTGCCCCTACTGTCACAGAGCCACCATGTGCTGTTGCCACTACATTTGGATACTCAGGAGCTCGTTCCAGTAGGAGAGCCAACCGAAGGGTCACCTCAGGCACACAGCTGGACACTAGAGCCCTCAGAGGCAGTTAACTCAGTTCAAGCACTGATAGATGGGCTCTCAAAAGACCTGCTTCGAGCACCAGACTCTCATAACTCAAAGCCACTTGGTCTACTGCAAACCCTGATGGAAAACCTGTCATCAGATGTGTTTTACTCTCAACCAGAACAGTCAGGGAAAAAAAAATCCAAGGTTTCTAGTCTAAAGCAAGCACTTGCAAAAAGATTGTCACCAAAGAGGTTCAGGGCAAAGTCATCACCTGAAGAGCTTGAACACTCATATTTAGAAGCCCGGAGGCACAGACGCCGATGCAGAAGGGAAGGCAGCTTTAACCAGCATGGGGAGGATTTGAGACAATTTGAAAATGTAAGAGTTTTGATATTTTTCATTCAGTCAAAAATGCAGGGAAGCCAGGGATTTAGCTCAGTGGCTTAAGCGCCTGCCTGGCAGGCGCGAGGTTGTGAGTTTGATACCCGGTACAAAAAAAAAAAAAAGAAAGAAAAAGAAAAAACTGCAGAGAAAAAGTGCTAGCTAGTTCATGACTATATTTTTCCACTGTAAAACCTAATGTTAAGTGATATAAATCAGACATGCAAGTTTAAAAACTGCACAGCTTCTCTTATATGAGAAACACAAGGTATAGGTAAGACAAAGAGCAAAATAAAAGAGCATAGGGAATAAGGAGATAAATCTTTGACAAATGAGAGGGAGATAGAAATGGCAGGAGAGGTAAAGGGATGAAAAATAAAATATGCATCATGTACATGTATCTCATACCACAATGAATATATTCATGATGTACCACAAACATGAACTAATAAAAAAATGAAATATACTTTACCTGTGTTCTAAAGGAGATTTAGTAAATAATTTGTGCTTCAAATGAGTTATCATGAAATTTCCAGATAGCTATGATGAAATGTGAGGAAAAAATTGTTTGAATTATCCAGGTAATTGCTCTATCTATCTATCTATCTATCTGTATACACACACACAGAAATATAGTTTTATAGCTTCAATTATTAGTTTTCTAACTATTATTCCCTTAACTAATACAGTGACTCCATAGGCATTCCTACAATTATTATTTTGGATCTTTAACTGTTATTTTAACAGTCTAACATTTTAAACATACTTTACTCTTTATTTCTCTAAGCTGTAAGTTAACTAGTTCTTTCTTGCTATGAATTGTTGGACTGCACTACTTTGAGTGAATTATACTAATTTTTGTAGTAATACAAAGAAAGATGTTTAAGCCAGTGTTATAAGAGGTAAAAATCGGTTTCCAAAATATTTTGTATATATTTAACATATTTATAATTATCTCAGTAATCAGCTACTCTTCTTACATAATTAATGACAGGGCTGCACAGACCATGAAATAGTTGCAAGTTCATCTGTGCACTCTTTTGAAATCTATCATGCAATGCATTAATTTCTATCTTATTTAAGTATAGTAAAAGTTTATTCTTTCAAAACCTCCTAGTGAAAGTGTATAATTTGACTGTAGTTGTTGAATTAACCTGGTAAATCTAACCTGATAATGAAATTTGTGAGCCTGATAAGCAATTTAATGAGGTTAGACAAGATTAAGAGAGGAGTTGTTTTCTTATACTCTTCAGCACCCATTTCTGTAATAGACTTATTGTCATGATCCTGAATTAAACCCCATTATCCACATCCACCTACCTATTAGTATTTGATATACTAACTAAAAATGAACCTTGTATGAATATCTAGATAAATGTAGTTCAGGGTTAGAGCACATGCTTAGGAAGATGAAGCCCTGATTCCCTTCACTCACCTTGCGTTGAAAAAAGAAAGCACATGGAATTTACAAAGCTATTCATTCTCTACAATTTCTGCTTTTTTTTAACCACAAAAATATTGTTTATTCATTTGGAAACATTGCTTTCAAAATCATCTAACTATATCTAATTCTTAGTTTGTGAACAGTATTAAGTGAATTAGAATGAATAGTTCATACTTTGCACTTGTGAAGTCTGTTAAAATTTGGATATAAAATAATCCATATATATATTATTAATTTATATTTTTCTATAACAATAAAGCTGTGTTGTTTACTAAAAGAAGAGAGAATTCTTTAGGTTTGGGTTTATTAGAACAATTTATCAAATGCTAATTCCTTGGCATGTTTAACACAGCAAGAGAAGATAGGCTTTAAAGGGGAAATGCATGCCTAGCTTCCAGAATATAAAGAAAAAAGAATCAATGATGGAGAAGGGGAGTGGTTTGTGTTCAGAATGATTATATTTACTGAAAACTGAGTCATATAATATGCTACTTACTACTCTCAATGAGTCATATTAATCATTTAGCTGTAATGGACTTTGTATTAGGAAAAAGACTTTTTTTATCCCTGAAAGACTCATAGTGTTTCTGGCATAGCAATGCTTCTTGTCATTCATTGTTTTTAATACATATGTGGGAAGCCATTTAAAAACAGAAGAAAATGTCAACAAATAATACCAATACCTTGACTACTTGTCCTTATACAGATATTTATATCTTTATGTGTGGCCCCTAAGGAAAACAAAAGTAAATGAAAATTACTAATGCTATAGTCAAAGGCTTGCACCTTGTGAAATATCTGAAATTTTATTAAAATTTTGTAATATATATATATATGTTCTTCATCTCACCAGCAAAATAATTTCACATTTTTATTACAGTATTTCATTTGAAGAGATAACTTGATTGGCTTAAAACAGAAAATAATTTTCTAAAATCTTGAAAATTAATTAGGGAGGAATATTTGCATCTTTGTGCTACAGATCTTCCTTTGTTCAGAGGGCTTAACTTCAGAGTTGTAACATCTTACTAAATGTGAAAATTCATTTGGGGTTATGAGTTATTCAAGCCAGAGATTCTTAATCTTGAACGCATAGATGAGCTTTTGAAAGTCAGGAGTCCCCCTGAAAATGTATAAAAACATGTGTACCTATATGCAGTTTTCTATAGACAATTTGTGGCATTTCTCAGATTCTGAAAGGAATTCAGATCAAAGAAATTCTAGAAACCACTGATTTAAATAATTTGAATATTTAAAAAGTATACTGTTAATTATTTATTACAATGATGCAGTTGGTAGGTTTTATCATTACATTTAAAATATTTGTACTAATTTTTTGTTTCAAAGAACAATGATGAAGAATCATCAGATAATGATGAAGTATTTCATTCAGTTCAAGCAGAAGTCCAAATGGAACCAGTGCAGCCATACATTCCAAATCCTCCAGAAAATGAGGTAAATTTAATATATTGTATGAAGTAAATATAATATATTATATGAAGTAAATAAATATACAGAACAGTGGTTCTTAAACATTGAGTACTCTAAAAAGTTTTTGTCTATCATATAGATCATGTCATTCAATATTTGAATTATTAGAAATTAAAAACAAAAAGTTAAAATATGTGTGAATTCATTTAGAAAGCAGTAAAACTGGGACAACTCTTACATGTTAACATAATAAAAATTTTAATGAAAAATATCCATAACTTTCAAAAGCAAATTTTGGAGATAATGTCATTTTTAAAGTATTTTTCCAGATATCTTTATTTTATGTCACTTAATGGAAAACAGCTGGACTCTCATATTTGTTTCTGCATTTAATCTGTTACCATATCTTCTTTTGGTTGAAATAAGTGAGCAAACAGTGGCTTCTCACACATAGGTAGCTGTAAAAGGAGAATTCTACTGACTTTTCTCAGATTATTGTTCATATTCTTTGATAATATCCCCAAACCAGGAAATTGAAATCTAAAACCATATCAATAAAATTTTGTATAATTAGTAGTGTTCAAATCCATTGCTTGGTCTTGTGCAATGAATAGATGATTTGTTTAAAAGTTTTTATTTTCATCTCTATTTACAGTTTGGATTTCTTATATAGGAGAAACCATGTGATAACAAATACTGTCAAGGTTTCAGGGAAAAAGAACCCTTCTACATTGTTGATGGGAATGTAAATTGGTACAACCATTAGGGAAATAAGTATGAAGTCATCAAAAAACTAAAACTAGAAATTACATTCAACGCAACTATTCTCCTTCTAGATAACTTCCTGAAAGAGTTAAAGGCAACATATTACAGTCATACATGAGTACCCACGTTTATAGCAGTAAAATTCATAATAACTCGATATAAGAAGCAGCCTATGTGCCCATCAACAGATGAATGGATACAAAAAGTTGATATTTGTACACAATGGAGTACTCCTCTGCCAGAAAGGATTAACTTCAGTCAATTTTAGGAAAATGTATGCACCTTGAGAGCATAATGTTAGGTAGGCTAAATTCTTATATAAACAAGGTGGCATTATCATAGCTAGCATTCACAGCAGCCAGCCATTGAAGAAAAGTTTTGGTCACTAAGAGATTAGCTGAGTGTGTGAAGAACACAAAGTCTTGCTTTATTCTTGGTGAGGCAGGAGCCTCACTGTAGTTCCTATCAGCACAAGACTCATCTCAGTGCAGAATGCTTCACAGGTGTTGTGACAACTTTTATGGGCAGTTCTCCTTTTCATAACTAGCATGCAAAATTAAAGAGGTAAGGCAAACTCCATGGTCCTGTCTCTCAACGTTTGTAGAAAGTGAATCTGCCCCACTTACAGATACTGGGTCATTATTCATGCTCTTTTGGCAGAATTAGATAAATGTATAATTAGTAAAATTCAAATTAATTTATTTGGAATAAAAATGTAAAACATTTTACAACACTATGAAAGTATAAATTATAAAGTTTAGGGCTGGGGCTTTAGCTCAGCAGAGTAAGCACCTGCCTGGCAAGTACAAGGTCATGAGTTTGATTCCCGGTACCCAAAATAAATAAATAAATAAATTATAAGGCTTAAAAAGTTTTCTTAAAGGTGGAACAATTTTGATTCTTGAGGAGTTTTAATGTGTGTGTATAGTAACCTTGGAAAATCTAGAATTACTTGAAAAGCGTAAAATTTCTGAACTCAGATTCTTAAATTTGAAGTAAGAAGTATGGACTTGATAGCTTAGAAAGAATATTTGATCAGAGGTTGAGAAGTCTGCATTCTGATTTTAGATATTCCTTTGATTTGTTGTAAAATTCTTAGAAAAGTCATTTTTCCTCTTTGGGCTACTTATTCCTCAGCAGCAATATGAGAAGTTTTGGCTATATACTTTTCAGTATCTGTTCCTATTCTAAAATTCAAATAAATCATCGCAAATTGTCAGTAAACAGTTTCAATGCTATAGTATGGGTAGCAATGAAAATAAGGCCTATTTTTAAATACATATATTGTAAGTCAAATTTTTAAGAAAAAATAGAAGAAAGTATTTTTCTATAAATTAGTAACTCAAAATAATTTATCACTGAGAAGTCTACCAAATTATTGCATTGTGTCTTTAAGATTCAGGACAGATCTGCTTCTATGCCTTCCAACCAAGATGGTGCACACCATAGCAAGTTCCTTTCAAGGTATGTGTCTCTGATTTCAGTATTTGAATTACTTATGACTAACTCTCACTTGGAAGACTAATGCTTGTTTCTTTGCCACCAAGTTCTGTGAGAAGCCAAAACTGAAATACCAGTAACAGTATAAACAACATTAACATGATTGGACCAAGTTTACAACCTTAACTATGATGATCCAGTAACTACACATTTAACATCTGGATATACTGCAACCCCATGTCATTTAGTTTGACATTTTTCTAGTATAACCAGGAATTATTTGATAGTATTCAGTTAGTAATTGATGATAATAAGATATTTCAAGTGATATTTTTCAGTGTACCACCTGATAAAGCACACATATGCACACACACACAAATTAAGGTCTAACTCAATGTTTTATCATATGGTTTTGTTTTTGTTTTTTTGAGACAGGGTTTCACTATGCAGTTCAGGCTGGCCTTGCACTCACTTTGTAGCCCAGGCTGGCCTTGAACTCACAGTGGTCCTTAACTTTTGGGCCCTAGAAAAGTCTTTGACTATTCCAGGCTTAAATCAATAACCAAATTCATTCTCATACAGAAATTTTAAAGTGATTATACAATTTCACAGTGCTGGCCTTTAAATCCAAATAGTGAGAATTAAACTGCCCTTTCTGTCTATCCATCTAAATCAGGACCTGCATTAAAAAAGACAAAATCTAAGCATATAAAAGTCAGAATCATAGAAAAATTTTTGACAAAATAATTATTTATTGTATTTTCCATGCTAAAAGACTGTCAAACATTGTAAGGTTGTGTCTATTTCTGTATTCACCTAGTAATAATATTGTCTGAATATTAATTTAAAGAAATTTTACAGAAATTTTCAGAAATAAATATAATATGTGAAAAATCATGCTATATGAAATCATGCTATATGAAATGTTTTATATTTCTCCATTTTGGATGCTATTTCTCTATTGTAGATAAAATAGCAGATCTGGGGGAAATGGGAACTGGAAAACATTACTTGAACTCTAATTTTTTCAGTGTTATATATTCCTATATATTTAAGAAAACCTTTTTGATGGTCTTTATGTTGAGTCTTGCATTATGCTTTATGAATGTTAGGATGTGGCACATACTTTTTTGTCTTTTCATTAGTGTTCCTCAGCAGTCTCTTTTGGAGCAAGCTCAGAAACCCATTGACATCGGAGAAAGGAGCTCGCAAAATCCTCAGAATTTTCAAGCAGCATCAGGTGATTCAAAGTACAGAGCTTCAACAGTCAAATATCAATACTAACTTTTAATAGTTTATATTTCAGAAGTCAAGAAAGAAAAACTACAAGAGGGAATGAATCAAACATGTCAGGGGATCCAAATAGGATTAAAACAGAAGGCCATTGGGTTTAGCAATTGACTGGTCAGTGTTGACCTTTTTGAAATAGAAAACGATTTTTCTCAAACTATCTCTTGCAGTTGGGTAGTTAGGAATGTGTCTAGGAAAGTATAGAAGTCAACTTCATTTAGATTCTATATTAGGAGAGACAAATAAGAAAAAGAATTTGAGGAGGACTTCTCCAGCAGGCAAAATTTTGTAGTTAACCTTTAGAATATTGGCTATAATAGTTATGTGGGTGTGTTTTGGAAGCTTGTTATTTAGCCTTTTCAAAATGTGATATAAACAGCATAATGTATTTCTAAATGATGTGAACTGATGGCCTCATTCAACATACGTAAATAATTAGTTGAATCATATAAAAGAACTTCACAAATTGTGATATGAATTTCAAACTAGTTGTCATTTTTCAAAATGTGCTTTTGAGAGTGTTTAAGTGAAATTAAATTTTGTGATATGTGATGATAAAATCAAAATTGTACCTTAGATCATAAATTATGTCATCACTTAGTTCTATTTATTCCACTTAAGATAAGCAAAGGATAAATGCCTGTTGGAGACGCCAATTACCGGCAAAAATGTAGCATATAAATTTTATTAAATATTAGGAAAATTCAGAAAATTAGTATTCGAAACTATGACCTTAAAAATTCCATTTTTCAGTGTAGGAGAATGAGGCAGTGACAGAATTTGTTTAAGTAGTGGTATCTTCTTGTACAAAACCACTGTCTTCTGAGAAGTAAGAATATTTTTTTTGCCAGAATCTTTTCTTTTTTTTTAAGTAGCACTAATTTTTGTATACTGGACAAACAACTACATTTTAAAGCCTATACATGTTTTCTTTTGGAATAAAGAGATTGCATATTAGGCACTAAAGCTGCTAAGTAGCATTGATCCAATGAAAAAGGGGACAGGAATACCCTAACTTCTTTTCCAGATTTGAACTTCCATTGTATATTCTACTACTTAGATCCTATGAGATCTTAGTCTTCCTCTTGGAGGAATCACCTTACTACATATTTTTCTTCTACTCACAAGGCACTCATACAAACTTCCAATTTGGTCTACTCTCATGAACAAAAGACTTGAGAAAATGGTTTCCTACAAAAAAATAATAAATGGAAAAAGCACAAGTGTCAAGATGAAGAAATACACTGTAGGGTATGTTTGTAATGTTCACAGGTTGCAGCAGTGTTTTCAAATGCATGCTTCTTGGAGTTGTAACTGTCTTTTATTTGGCCATATGTACCAAGACTGCAAATAAAGAAGGAGCAGAATAATTTGTCTTTAAAATCTTGTAAAAATCATAAGCAGTGACTTGAGTATTCCTTTTGAGAAGCTTTTTCTAGGTACGCTCACCAAGATCTACTGACTTTTGAGCCTAGTATATTTTTTTCACTGGATTTTTAACTGCACATACCATTTACCAGACAGCTTAATATCAAAAGCTATACTTCCAAAATAAATAAATGTGTATTTTAAATGAAAATATCTACACTAGGGAGTTGAGCTATCCAATATAACAGCAACTAATAACATGTGGTTTTAAGATGAAACCTAACAGAAATTCAATTTAAAAGTTTATTTCAAATGTGCATTGGTGACATTTCAAGTTATCAGGAATAATTTGTGACTAGTGGCTGTACAGTACAAATACAAGATATTTCCATCAATATGGAAAGTTCCTTTGTGCAGGGCTGCTATAGGAAGTTTTAGCTTTATGAAAAAGGTTAAATTACATCTATTAGTAGTTTGCTACTTAACTTTGTTTAAATACTCAAGGTTATATCACTGGGTGCAAATTGAAGAAGGAAAATTAAGACTGAAGTATCAAATCACATAAATTTGGACTGATCTATCATTTTCTAATGAGCACAATTGTCCTCTTTCTACTGGTTAGCATGTAAAGCCAGTGGTACTCCTTGTCCTTCATATTTTTAATATTCTTTTTTAATTAAATAAATCTACCTGGCTACCAGTCTTATTTTGTACCTTTTTACTTAGATAAAAATACTTAGCAAATATAAATTGAATATTGAAAACAAAAACAGTCACATAGGCCATTAAATGGAACAGATCTTGAGCCTGTATTACCTCAGAAAAGAGAATTTAAAATTTTGGCCTCATGAATATTTATCAGGTATTATTATCTAAATGGAAATACAGAGGTTACAAGAAAAACAAGATATTGAACTACAGCATTACATAATGAAGGCAATCACTGTAACCACCAGTGTTACTAACATATTTTTGACATTCCGTAGAATCTTCTGAGGAGGAGAGTCCTGTGACTGGGAGGAGGTCCCAGTCATCACCGCCTTATTCTACTATCGATCAGAAGTTGCTGGTTGATATCCATGTAGGTTTCATTCTTAACACATTTGTATCTGCTCCTTTTAATTTTCAATTTGTTTTGACCTAGATTTTTTCCTCTTCACTTAACTGGGGAAAGGTTAAAGTGTCTGATTTTTAATCAGTCTTCTCAAGACAGATTCCTCCTATTTAAACATCCAGAATACAAAATTTAGTAGTTAAAATTGAAATGGGAAAAAAACATTAATTCATCAAACTATATTTTATTTTCACACTTTTATATCAGTGAAAACATATTAAACAGTGAAGTGATAAGTAGATACTTGTAGAAGCTGATGTCAAATGAAGGGAGTAAAAATTTATGTGTTCAATTTGAGTTTAATAACATTCTTTGGTCGATGAGACAATGTATAAAAATAAAACATCGTGCAAAACGAAATGCTCTCTGATACATAAGTAAAATGTATTCTAGCTCATTTTGAAGTGTGCTTTCAGATAATTTTAATTTTGTAGTTACCTTTACTCTATCAGACACACACTCATGCCCAAAAGTTGCTGTATGATATATCTCATATTTGAGAAACCGATTTATATTTGAAGTCTTTGAGACTTTTTAAGATAACCTATGGCATCTACAAACAAACCTGAGAAATTAACTCACAAATTTCACAGGCTGTGCATTAATCCCAAAGCCAGGGGAAAAGCAAAAGGAAAATAACTAACAAATTGCTTGTTCTCTCCAACATCAAAAGCAATCATCAACTCCTCAATAGGCAAGTAGGGCTAATACAAACAGTGAGTATATTTTGCCTAGAGTACATTGTGAATATAATGTGCCCTAGAAAGTCCACTAATAACCATAGTTTGATGCTTGGGTTTTGATATCTCATCCTCCCTAAAACGTTGACTCTAGCTAATAAGTGGACATCTTTATTTAAACTGCAAATATATTTTAAAATCTTTTCATCTTGAAAACTTTATAATCTAGAAGAAAATGAAAGGGTACTGGAGACTATATTAACCTTTGTTCTGCACACAGGTTCCAAATGGATTTAAAGTAGGAAAAGTATCACCCCCTGTATACTTGACAAATGAATGGCCAGGCTATAACTCACTATCTGAATTCTTCTGGAATGATTGGTTAAGTCCTGCACCTGTCATTCGACCAACTGAGAAGGATGGTGATTATGTTGAACTCTATGATGCTGATGCTGATGTTGATGGTGATGATGATGCTTCTGATGATGCTTATGAAGATGCCAATGGCCATTCCAATTGCAACAATGACTTGGATAATCAGGTTGCTCAGGAAAATAATGCCTGTGAAGACCATGATGTTGGTGACAGCATTGATGAGTCTGTTGATGATGTAGATAATAATCCTATTGATGCTAATTGTTCAAGGTTGGTTTTCTCAGTGACTCATATATGTTTTATACTTTCAGAACTAATTGCATCTTTGCTTTATTTTCAAAATGTACTGCATTATCTTCAGGGAGAATGAACTGTCCCTGCATAATGGCAAACAGTTAATCATTGCTAATATATTCTAATGTAAGATGTTTAATTTCACATTAGTTATATACTATTTTTATTGACATTCACATATTTATTAATTGCTTTATAAATGGAGTTGCCTGAGTGTTTATTTTGAGATTATTGTGGCTAAATCTTACTACTATGTAAAAAACAAGCATAATAAATGAGGAAATGTGAAGTATTTTCTGAACCATTTGATATATAGACATGTATGTAATAAATTTACCATGATATTATCTACTTAATTAGTAACAAGTCCATCAAAATTTTTATTGTTGAGAGGCTGAGGCAGGTGGATAGCAAGTTTGAGATTAACCTAGGCAACTTAATGAGACCCTGTCTCAAAATAAAAACTAAAAAGAAAGGACTCAGGATGTAATTCATTGCTAAAGTGTATGCAATAGCCCCTGAATTCAATTCTCAGTACCACACATGAAAACAAATGGAATTCCATTGTCACATAGACTTGTTTTTAGAGTCACTAAAGGTAGTTATGTTTAATGTCTCTTATGCAAAAAGAGAATTGCTAAGACAATTTGGCAAATTTTGTGTTTTTTTCAAACTGATTAAATGACTGCCATAGTTCTATAAGATACTAGATCAATATTATTTTAACTTGTTGATAGATCAGTTGATCAATGATATCCTGTAGCAAAGAAGCCAATATATATGTTAGAAAATGAAAGCAAGTTTTAAATTTAACATAAACTAGATATATTTAAAGATGAATTATTCAAATATGTTGTGACTGAGTCAAAGATATGGGCTTAATCATTCATGTGTCTCTGAAGTTTCTAATGCATGAAGTAGGCTATTATGCAAGAAAAAAGTATATGTCTGTGCCTCTAATCTAATACATGTAGCTATCAAAGAATATGATTTCTTTTTCCTCTGTCGCCCAAATGCAGCCCAATATTTGACAGTAGTATGATGCTAATAAGTATTTTAAGATTGGCAGGACATCGTAGCCATTGTTTTCTAGTCTGAATACTAGTAGTTTTCACACAGAGCAAAAACATGCCTAGACATAGTACATATGTAAAAGAAAATCATAATTTTGTTTCATTTACTGTCTATCAGCTGTGTTTTTATTTAGTGGCTTTCTTTCTTTAATTTGTCCTTGTTATCAGGGCAAACTGTGATAAAGATGGAAGCTGCCAGCAAGATGGCAGTGATGGAAAAGAAGATACCAGCAGAGGCTATAGCAGTAGAAGCCATGAAAGAAATGCAACTAGTGGAGGCAATGTAGCCACTGGAGATGAGGAAAGACAAGGAGCTGATACAGGTAGTGGAAGAGGTACCAGGAGTAATGAAAATAAGGGAGTCAGTGGCATCAATGAAGAGAACAGAGCATTTGAACTCAATCAAGGAGAAAAGGACTCAGACACAGATGGTCCAGGATTAAAGAGATCCATATTTCACAGTTTGGAACATCAACAGGAGGTAATGTACCATTTACAAAGAATAATACATTTCTCTCATTGGGAATTTGTTTCTGCATGTAATAGCATTTCCAGCTATGCCAAATAGATTTTAACCCTGTGCCCCAAAACATTAAGCATTTTAATTATAGCTGTGTTTGGAGGCCTTCATTGCTTCTAATTTGGTTGGTTCCTTCTTGCCTCCCTGGACAAAAATAATCTTGTTTGCCTTTCTTTACTCATATCACATGTGTGGGGTAATATATCTTAATACATAATCATTTTTTCTTGGAAGATTGTTTTTATTATTTTTTTATTTTAATTAGTATATGACAGAATAAAACCAATCAAAACAAACCAGTATAAGAGATACAGGACTTCAAAACATTATGAAATCAACAGTAGTTACCATAATGTCTTTTGATGTCTTCAAAATAGCTGCAGATAACTTCAGACATAGTAAAAATCAGACAGAACAGAATAGAATAGAAACAATAACAACAAAACAATGAATGTGATAAAGGATTTCAAAACAAGCCAATAGTAGATCTAAAATTGCTACCATAATATACCTTGCTATCCTTGAAATAACTTCTCCTGCCATGGGATTTAACATAATCAAACAAAATAAGAGAAAAAACTCAACCCAGCAAAACAATGGAAATGGTATAGGACCTCAAAACAAGACCATAGGAAATCAGCAATGGCCGCAACCCTCAGAAACAGATCTCCCCCTTGTTGTCACACTGCATAGCAATATCCTCTGAACCTGTGATCAGACCACTGGCCCTAGACCTACAATGTTAGTGAAACACCAAAGCACCACAGGCATCCAATTACATTTCACCTCAATAGCTATCATCACAGCTTGTGTTTCTCTGGATACACTGGTTGCTTACTGGGGTGGGAGGGGATTGGTACTTCTTGTTTGCCAGCCTGTGCACAGGAAGGGAGTGGGGTCTGGCTGTTCCCAGTCCAGCTGAAGCCTGCACATGGCACTGGTTCCCAGACTGGGCTTGTTTGCTGCTGTGGTTCTCTCTAACTCTGGTCCACGAATGGTGCTGACTCATGGGGAGAGGCTTGGGTCTAGTTGTTCCCAGTCCCCCAGAGGCCCACACATGGTGCTGGTTTCCAGACTGGGCTTGTTTGTTGCTGTGGCCATTGTTCTCTGTGGAGATTGTTTTTATTTTACAATAAACATAACATATAGCATTTAACTTTTTTCTTCAGTACTGGAGATTGAACCTAGGGCTTTGTCTCTGAGCTATATTCCCAGACTGTTTCTGTTTTTGTTTTTGTTTTGAGACATGGTATAATCAAATCACTAAGCTGCCCTGGTTGGACTCAAACTTGCAATCCTTCTACCTCAGCCTCTCGGACTTCTGGAATTTACAGGCATGTGCCGTCGTGCTTGGTTATTTTAAATCATTTTAAGTGTACAAATCAGTGGCATTTAGTACAGTCAGTGGCATATAACCCTCACCACTCTCCATTTCTGTTCATTTTTTATCATCCCAAACAATTAAATAATTCAGTACTGGTTACTTCTCCACTCTCTAGCAAACTGTATTCTAATTTCTATCTAGGTAACTTATATTTTTAATCAGACAGTATTTGTCCTGTCATGTTTGAATTATTTCATTTTGCATAATACTTTCAATCATGTTGTAGCATGTATCAAGGTTTTACTCCTTTCTTAAGGCTGCATAATATTCTGTCACTTTTTGTTTTGGTTGTTCCCACATTTGGCCTATCATGAATATGCTTCTGTAAATCTTGATGTACAGGTATCTGATTCTGTTTCTTAGGTCTCTATTTAGAAGTAAAATTGATACATTATGTGACAAGTCTTTAACTTTTTGACAAATTGTCAGCCTACAGTTTTTGTTTTTGCTTTTATTTTGTTGTTGTTATTGTTGTTATTTTCAGACAGTCTTGCTATGTGGTTCATGCTGGCTTTGAAGGCACTATGTAGCCCAGGCTGGCCTCAGACTGCCTTCAATGTGCTAGCTTCAGCCTCCTGAGGGCTGGGATTATAGGCATGCACCACCATGCCAGGAGATAATATACTTTTAATTGAAGTTATGTACTGTGTTTAAATGATAGTTTTGCAGCTCACATTTATTGATTTCATAAATGGTTTAAAATATTTAACTCTTTTCATGGATGATCAATCAGTTGGAATTGTCTCAGAGAAGGTTTTTTGAAGTACTGGAATTTGAACTGACTTGCAACTAATAGTGATTATCTGCCCATCTATAAAAAAGTTGAAACTTCAGAAGTAGAAAAGGGTGTACCAATCTAATTTCCTAGCCTGTTTTCCTATCGCAAGAACTGACTTTGAAGAGGCCAGGCACTTTTTCGTGAGTTAGTTCTTGCACAGAAAGCTGTTCCTTCTGTTGGGAGAGCTGCCTCTTATCTATTCTCAGCTTGCTGATTTATTTCTCAATTATGAACCAATTCAAATATAGGTTTTATTTCCCAAAGCAAAATTATGTATCGCGTATCTGTTTTTTCAAGCATTTTTCTCACATGGATCCATTTTAACACCTATGACATTGTAGTTGTCTAGTGTTTTCCATTTTGTCACAAAAGATTATGAAATCTAATCCATTCTTGATTGTTTTTCTACCAACTCACTCAACCTTAGGGTCCACCCTAGAGCCTCATCACTGATAATTATGGAAAACATCAATTAAAGGAACAAAAGAAACAAAACAGAGAGGAAGGAAACTCCCTAAATGATTTACAACAGGAAAGCAGTATCAGTGGGAAAGTATCTATATGTACATCCAAGTATCTATCCATAAATGTATCATTCATCTTAATTAGAGATGTTAAAACAGGACTCCAAACATTAGTTTCAAGTCATCCTGGGTATCTCATATTATCTTAAGGAAAGTTTTGGTTCTTTGCAGAAAGTTTTGATTCTTTGCAGAGTAAACAGAGTTACCTTTCATTTTAATTTTAAAATGATGCACTGCTGTATACAATGGTTTATTGGTTTGCTAGGTTGTAAAAACCATTCCTTAACAGAGTGGAATAATTGTCTCAGTACCAAAAATCACTCTTAAGATAAAAAAGAGCTTCTAAATTGAGAGATTTGTCAAAAACAGTTGATGTGTTTTCCTGTAGGATGTAGAATGTCACATAAATTGTCTTTTTTTTTTTTTAATCCCTGGTTACCTTTATTAACTAATGGTAGCGGGGTGAATATTCAGTAAAATGTATTTACACTCTGGATTACAATTGTGTGAATTGATATTTTGTCTTTTCCTTTGTTATTTAAAATTTTTACCTCTAGGTTTTTCATTCTATAAGTTCTAAGAGGGTGCATAAAGTAATATAACAGATACTCCCATACCGTGCCTTTACTTTTGCAAGTGACTATTTGGCATGACATAATTGAATGTACAGTGCAGCCAAACAGACTTCGGCTTCAAATTCTACTTTTGCATCTTGCTAGCACTTTGACCTACAAAGCAGTATTTAATATTTCTAAGGAAATTTTAGTTTCATTATAAGTATATAGGAGATATTTGTATTTACCTGCTGGCTTGTACTAAGGACAAAAGATCTATTGCACCTCTAATATCAGTTGTTGAGTTCTATAAGTAAATGTGGATTTTATGAGGACGTATATATAACAAATTTTGCATTCGCTTTTTAAAGTGACTCCTATGCATATTTCCTCTACTTAAACTTTCTAACAAAATAAAAATTGTTTTTTGGTGTCCTTTCAGGAACTAAATGGTGGGAGTGAGGACTCCAACTCCTTTGCCTCAGATGCTGCATCCCCTGAACTAGATGATGGGGATGGTAGTACAGACACATCAGAATCATCAACACAGTTGGATTTTTTTGCCAATAACTCATCTCCTTCCAAAGGTTCTGGAATGGCTGCTAATGCTGACTTTGCCTGTGCCATCTGTGAGTTTCTAATATTTCTCAGTGTTTCTATCTGTTCTCATATTTATTGTTGTTTAACCACTTATTAATGATCTTTAAAGAATTAAATTATTCTGATATCTAGTTGACATAATTCAGATGAATGTATGCTTTTAATAAATCTAATCTTTGCTAAGTCTTTATGGTGTATAACTAAGCTATAGTTGAGAAATTGAGTCTTCCTTTATAAGATTTTATTTGTATTCTAATAACAGTCACTTGAAATATTTTTCTATTGAGCAATGTATTTTAACTAATGTGATTTGTGTTGTCTGATGGTTTAGGAATTTTTGAAATGATACCTGCAGTAAAAAAATAGAATATAGTACAAAACAAAGGAACTTTTATAGGCTGTGACTTTTTCATGGAAACATTCAAGGATATATGTTGTATAAACTAGCAATTTCTCTTAATATCTCTCTCTTACTTATTCACAGTATATGCTGGATTCATGGAAGTACCTGAAAAATCAACTAAGAGAACATTTGAAGTCAATGTTAATCCACCTTGTGTCTCCTCTACTTGTAAAAAACCACTAATCCACATGTATGAAAAAGAATTCACTTCTGAGATCTATTGTGGTTCATTGTGGGGTGAGTTTGGCTTTTTGAAACTGGGTTATTTTTATAAAAGACTCTATTTTTAACCTATATAGAAAGCATGTAAAAATCACATAGGTAAAACATTTGTTAACTATTAACAAATCATTATCAAATCAAATAAAGATTTGTTTATAACTTGACCAGAAGTGATTTTTCTGATAAATACCTAGCCCTTTTTATAATATTTTTCTTTTTAATATGAATTAACATCACTAAAATATAAAATTACACAAACTTACAATTTCTAATTTAGGGTACAGTGAAGAATATTATACATAGTAAAGTATTCAGGAAAGATTTCTGTAGAATCTTGTTTTTAAAGAGTCATAAGAATTTTAAGAGAAAATTCTGCTATGAGAAATTAACTTTGACAACCTTCTTCAAGTCTTTGTTTCAAAACAATGGTGATATCTGTAATCCTGAGGCAGTGTTTTACCTCAAGCCAATCTGCATCATAAATAAAACAGAATAAGTGAACACAATGAATGTAAGAATCCAAAGTAAATTCTAACCTCCAACTTGTAATTTGATGGATTTTACTTGATGTACAATTCAACAGGAGAAGGGTTCTCAATTAAAAATAGAATAATATAGCAACATAATTACATGAATTGAACAATTTAGAAAAATAGCATCCTCAAAAGTTTGCTAATTAACTGTATCAGACAATGAGAAGGCATTAGCATTTCAGTCTAGCAGCTACCCAGAAATATAATGTTGAGTAATTCATACTTATAACTAGTGATTATATGCTTTGAAAAATAAAAGATCATAATAAAAAGTGATGACTATCCCCCTTCTCCTCTGACTCCCCTTAGGGAAGATGCTGTTCAAAATCTGCCATTGGCTATGAGAACTGGAAAGGGGCACAGTGGAAAAATGAAAGCAGAAACACTTGTTTTTTCTCCTTGTATCTGCAGAGCACAAATATTCTTCCAGGGGAAAGCAGATACTGAAGTTTTCTTCTCTATCACTTCGTTAATTGTCTCCTGTGTCTCAGTTGGTGGAGAGATTTGTGCAGTAGTTTAAAATGTTTCAAATTTAGTTATATCTTCTATTTTAGTCTTTGCATCTGTTCTTTAAACAGCACTTATCTTTGAACTATTAGAGACAGTCCACAAATAAAAGATAGCATAGGTACCTAGATACATTAAAATAGGCACAATTTCATAGGCATTTAGCAAGGTAATTTTTTAAATATCTGAATAAGCATAGAAGCACTCAAGCTAAAATACATATAATTATTTTAAAAGCATTAAACATTTTGTTATAGTTAGGCATGAGAAATGAACTAAATTGAAGTATTGGTATGTGTTAGATTAAAGGTGCTTAATAGCAATTTGTAAAAGAATTGATTGACTTTGATAAACTTTGGAGCACTACTAATAGATGCTCATATATATATGGTATTCTATTTTTAAGATGGCATAGCAGCCACCATCCTACAGAATTTTGCTTCAGAGTATCATCTTCTATATTTTCTTATATTTCAGTGAATTTTGTTTTATTATTAGAGTACATAGCTACACACTATGAAATTAATATTAGCCTAAAATTACAAAAGTCAATTTTATATAGATTAACACATTGAAGTATCAAAATTTCTAACATAAATGTAATTGCAACAAATAATCTGAACTAATGTAATACTTTTCGTATCTGAACAGGAGTCAATTTGCTGCTGGGAACCAGATCTAATCTGTGTCTACTGGACAGAAGTGGAAAGGCAAACATTACTAAACTTATAAAGAGAAGACCATTCCGCCAAATTCAAGTCGTAGAGTCACTCAATTTGCTGATTACCATCTCTGGTTTGTTTAAGTACCAAAATTAGCTAAGTAATTATGCAGATTAATTAGGTTGCAAACTAGGTTAGTCTTTTTCAGGTGAAAGTGTTCATAGGCGAACACTTTAAATATAGCATTTAATTGGGACACTAGACTCCTCTACTTGTTTTTTTTTTCTTTTCTTTTCTTTTTTTGCGGTACCAGGGCTCAAACTCACAACCTCGCACCTGCCCGGCAGATGCTTAAGCCACTGAGCTAAACTCCCGGCCCTTCTACTTGTATTTTTTAATCTATTTACAATTTAAGACATCTTCCTTTCATTGCAAAGCACTTGACCCAGGTTACTGATTAAAAAAACATATTGCTTGCATCCTTGCAGGATTTTTTTTTTCTTCCGGACAGCCACTTGAAATTTTACACCTCTAATTTTCCTACATTCATACACACAGGCCATACCAATATCCCTCACAAACCATTCTTACGATGTGTTAGAAGCAAAACAATGACAGCAACAGCAAAAGTAAACCAAATTGGACACATATTTGGGTGAATAGAAGACTTGGCCTTGGCACAGTCTTATCACTAGGGGGCTTGTATATAAGATTTGTTTTAAGAATGGATTTCCGAGATGCATCTTGAATCCATAATTTTAAGTGAAATATATCAGACACACAAGCTTATATATCATATGGTTTCTTTTATATGAAAAATCAAAAGTATGATTGAATTAAAATAAAAAATGGATAATAAGAAATATGATAAATCTTTTGCAAATGAGAAGGGGACCAACAGACGGAGGGAGAGGGTGGGGGGGACAGGGAAAGGGACATAGAAAGAATTAAAATTTGCATGTACAGGTACCAACTAGCCACAAAGAATATTCATTATGTATTACAAACATGTACTGAAAACATAATGGATACCCTCAAGACCTCTATACATTTTCCAAACAGTAGTTGCATTTCTTATTTTGGAGCAATCAGACCTTAAATCTTTCATTATGATACAGCAAGTAAGTGAGTGTTAGAGTAATTGTAATTACCAACCAGGACTTGTTATATGAAAGGAATGACATTAAACCTGCATGTAGGCAAAAAATGACAAACAAAAAGTTTTTAAAAAGGTTTAGTTACAGATTAAAATAATGCTAACCATAGTTATTCATATCAGTTTATATATTATTATAACATATATTAGGCATGCAGAATATATATTAGTGTGCAAATAGTCTGTTACTGAATATATATAGTCTTAAACATGATTAAGCTTGCTTTATATTTTGATTATAGAAGAAATTCCTTTGAAAATATACTCAGGAATCATGATATTTTAAATTGCTTTATGGCCATTCATTTATAATTATCTGAGGTACACAGAAGCAATATTTAGTTCTTGAAAACATCTGGGTAGAGACTACACATCTGAATAACAGATTTCTTTACAAAACAGACTTTCTTTAGTTTTTTTCTAACCCAGATGTGGCCTTCCTTAATGTTTGAGCTTCTCTCAAAGATGAGTTATATTTGTATTAAGTAGTACTGAAAATATCACTGTAGGAAGATACCCAAATGTTTATTTTGCCATTTAAGAACTGAATGGTCATAGACATAGATATCCAAAACCCTAACATTGTTTCAGATATTTTATGTAAAACATGTCAATGATTAATCATATGAGAATCCTACCATTGGAATTAGATATTTTTATAATCATAATATCTAAAAATCAATAAGAAAAATGAATGCAAATCATTGTGTAGAGACAGAAACATGATTTTAATGGCTTTTGCTTCTTAAATTATATGAATGGTGGGATTTAGGAAATTTCAATTAAGAAATTAATATTAAAGATGTGATCTCACTCAGAAGTCATATTTGAAGAATTGATTTCATAAAAATTGAGAATAGAATAATGTTTACCAGATACTGGATTAAATAGAGGGAAGGACAAAAGGAGGAGAGGTGGGTAAATGGATACAATATCACAGGAATATAGTAGAAATTAGTTTTATTGTGCTGTAGAATAATAGGGTGTGTGTAATTAACAGCAACACATTATAGATTTCAAAATAGAAGAAAGTAATTTAAATGTATTCACTATATGGAAGTATTAATAGTTTAAGGTTAAGATTAATTGTATCCTGAATTGATCGCTATCCAATGTATACATGAATTAAAATATCACATTATGGAACTGGGAGTATAACTCAGTGGTACAGTGCCTGTCTGGCAAGTGCAAGGTTCTGAGTTTAATTCCTGAAAGTAAAACATATATATATATATATATATATATATATATATATATATATATATTTCACATTATGTATCTCAAAATATGTATAAATATTTTGTAGCAAAAAAGTGTTTAAAGTAATTAAAATAATTTTAAAATAAAAAGATGAATTGGATTGAAGAAGAAATAACAAACCTTCAACTCTTTAATAAGTATGCTAGAATGGTAGAAAAGAAAGGGATCCTTCTTCATGGCCTTAAATGCCTAATGTCAGTATTCAGACGTCCCTTGTATACACAAACATCATCAGGGATAGCTCCCAGCTTTCTGAACCACAGAGGAGTAGTGACTTGGTAAAACACTATGAATGGATGGTAATTCTATTGCCTGTTTAGTCAGTCATAACTTGACTCAAGGAAGTATTTTAGATCCCACTTCAGACAGCCAAATAGGTAACTGGTTAGCTTCTTATCACTTAGAACTATGAGAGTAAGATAGATTTTTTGCTATCACATTTCTAAATTCTGAAGGGGAGATGCTGCAATGTAGTTTTTCAAAATATGCTTTTTACATTAATGAACATATTTGGTTAAAAGGGTAAAATGTCTTTAATTTTTGTTCTTCTCAAATAAGAAGAAGATAGGTAGAATTGAAATATTGTATCTTATCGATCAGGTCATAAGAACAGACTTCGGGTGTACCATTTGACTTGGCTGAGGAACAAGATTTTGAATAATGATCCAGAAAGTAAAAAAAGGCAACAAGAAATGCTGAAGACAGAGGAAACTTGCAGAGCTATTGATAAGTTGACTGGCTGTGAACACTTCAGTGTCCGTATGTCCCATTTCACATTTACTATGGCTATATAAAGTTTCCTTTCTTTGATTGAGTGAAGTACATGATTGTGAAATTCAAAGTAGAAATAAGAAAGAATTTGCAACTTCAAATACAAAGATAAGTGAATTTCATTGAGACAGGTCTTTTCTGCTATGATCTTGACCATTAATGAGAAAATATTGGTTGTCTGAAATAGCTATTGATGTTACATTTGGTGTTATTTCTTCACTTTTCTTCCCTTGTGAGTCACAGTAAATATCCCCTTTGAACTGATATTTTTCCTATCGCTAGACAGCTATAAATGCTTTTGCTGTATCTTCAACAACCTACAGAGACTTACGATATTACTTTAGAACAGCATTAAGATAGCACTCCTTTTAGTAATAACCAGAAACTTTATGTTAAGTCAAAAAAAGTTTCCATGATCTTCTGGCTCCCACTGTCCATAGTGATTATGCACTGATTATGCATTTTGTGCAATTAGATAATGTTTTTAAATAACATTTATCTCTTTACAACCATCCGCTGTGAAATAACACAGCGAAGTAACAACTCCAGCATCTCAGAATCCTGCTTTCAGCTGTCAACTATGTAGTAATATCATCCCATTTTCTCCACTTCTGAAACAAATTCCCTTTACTCTCAGTCTTATTTTTCTTCTATCCCTCTGCACTAATTTCCCCTTTGAGAAGAGCTGGTAGCATAGATGGAAGATAGTTCAAAGAACATTATATGAATTGCAACAGAATATTTCCATTATGACTAATCATTTCTGATCTGCATATAAAGCAGTTTTATCAGAAAATTTGTTTTCATGTGCATGGATATGTACACTTACACCACTAGAAATGGGAATTAGTACCTCAATATCTTAAGCATTAAATAAAAGCACTATCTTCTTCTAGTTTTGGATATTACTACTATTTTCCAATCATATTATGCAAATGTGATAAATTTAGAGGTGAAAGATACCCCAGATGTTATCTAGGAGTATGCATTGCAGAACTATTTCCTATTAACTTGTGGTTTTTTATTCAATGATAGATAGTTACGAAGGTAATAATCTTGTAGATCTGTGCTCTTGGCAAGGGTATGGATTACTTAACTGCAGTTTTCCTGACTGGTCCCATTCCAACTACTCCATCATTCAGAACAACTAATAGACATTTGTAACCCTGACAAGTGCAGTGGTAGTATGTTCACAAAGGAAGATAGCTATGAATCGTGCTTTGCAGGTATTTTCATAGCCTTTCAAGAGCCACAAAAAATGAAGTAGCAACAGTCATTGCCCTACATTAAATGTATGGGAAGTATTTGCTTAACTAAGACATTTTCTTTTCTTCTTGGGGATTTATTAGTCATGTTTCTTCGACTTAGCAACAATACAAAAGAAATGAAAGAGGAAGGCATGAGGGGGGAGGGAGGGAGAGGGAGAAGGACAGAGAGACAGAAAGAGAGAGAAAGACAGAGACAGAGAGAGAAAATTCCAATCAAGAAAGAAGGGTTTTAATGGAAAGTATAAATCTATCAAGTAATACAACATATTCCATATGAATCAACCAGAAAGTCTAAGAGCAAGCATATGTTTGTTATTTTCCCTTGAGAAACAGTTCTACTGAAATAATTTGGATACTATAAAATGCACCAATTTAAAGCACACAAGTCAGTGGTTTATGGTACAGAGATATGCAACATCTATGGTCTATTTTTTGTCATAAAATAACACATTCGCATCCATTAGCAGACATTCCCCACTCCCTTCCTTTTCCCTTTTCCCTACTCCCATCACAGTCACGGATAGCCATTGATTTACTTTCTGTACAAGATTTGTCAGTTCTAAACTGTTAATATAAATGGAACCGTACATTATGAGGTCTTTCGTGACAAACTTCTTTCACTTAGCATATTTTCAAGGTTCAGTCATGTTGCATCATATACTTCACGTGCTATATAATTGTTTTCTACAGATACATCACTTTTTGTTTACCCATAACTCAGTTGATAAATATTTGCATGCTTTCTTCTTTTTGGCTATTAGTAATAATACTGTTATTAATATTTTTTATATCTTTGTATGCTTTTATACATCTTTGTATGTAAGTATGCATGTTTTCTTTTCTTTTAGATAATACTATTAGAATATTTTCAAAGTAGATCTAACATTTCACCTTGCCATTAGCAAAGTGTGAGGAGTCTCTTTTTACTACATCCTTTCAAACATTTCTAGATGTTTGTGTTTGGATTCTAGCCATCCTAATGGAGTATAAAGTAATAGATTTGATTTGAAATTTCCTGGCAATTAATGTTGTTGAGCATCTTCTCATGTATTTAGTGGTCATTTTTTTATCATGTTTGGAAGAATAACCAAGCATTTTCCTATTTTTAGTTGGTTTGTCCTTTTGTGGTTGAGTTTAAAAAATTCTTTAAGTATTCTTTGTACTAGGTCCTTATCAGATGTGTGGTTTGCAAATATTCTCTTCTAATCCATAGGCTATATTTTCCATTTCTTGATTATGTCGTTTGATACACAAAAGTTTTTAAATGTCATGTATCCTAATTTATCCACTTTTTCTTTTGACATTTACACTTTTTGTGTCAAACATAAGAATACATTGACATATTCAAGGTCACCAATAGTTGTCCACATGCTTATTGCTGAGTTTTAAAGTTTTAGCTCTTGTATTTAGGTCTTTGATCCATTTTGGGTTAATTTTTATGTGTGGTAGAAGGCATAGTGTCCAACTTCATTCTTTTGCATATAAATATTCAGTTGTTACAGCACCATTTGTTGTACACTATTTTTCTTTGTGGAATGGTTTAGGTATCATTCACTGTGTAGTTATGAGTATAGTTGTTGATTGTAATATTATATTCCATTCATCTGTATGCCTAGCCTGATGTCTGCACCATATTTTTATTATTTTTGTAGTTTTTAAATCAAGGGATATGAATCCACCAATTTTGATTATTATTTTCAAGACTATGTTGGTTGTTCAGAGCCTCTTGCCAGTCCATGTGAAATTTAGGAATAACTTTTTGATTTCTACAAAATAGACCTTTGGAATTTTAATTGGTAACTCAGTGAATCTATAGAGGTTTTTCTTTTGAATAGTATTGCTATCTTTAAAATGTTACATGTAATCATGCATGAACATGAAAAATTTTTCTATTTATTTAGGTCTTCTTTAATTTTTTCATCAGTATTCTATAGTTTTCAATGTACAATTTAAAATGCTCTTAAAGGCTAATAAATACACACCATAAAATTATATAGTAATCCTATTACTTTTGGAGGAGCATCAAATTATAAACAAGTAGCTTCAGAAAAATATACAAATTTGCTCTTACTTTGTGGTTATGCTATTTTCAATAACAAATGGAAACACTTAAATGCTCTTGTTAAATCTGTGGCATTGTTACTTCTTTTTATTTTATCATTGTAGTCCAACATGAAGAAACAACATATATAGCAATTGCTTTGAAATCATCAATTCACCTTTATGCATGGGCATCAAAGTCCTTTGATGAAAGCACTGCTATTAAAGTGAGTGATCTCTTTTTCCTTTGCATCATACCATTTTTCTTTTCCGAAGAAAAGTAAACAAAGTAATATTTTTGAATGTAGATGTGGTATTTACCATTCTTCTACAGTTAATGAAATTTGAATATATCATGTCAGTAGTTATCATTTAGCCCTTTTAACCCCTTTTTAAAACAATACACAGTATCAGAGCAAGGGAGAATGTGAGGGAAATCCCTGATCCTATCCTCATCATCCCTCTTACAGAACCTCCTCACACGCTGTTCACTCCCAATTCCTGTAGTCAACACGAATATCTTCTCTTTTAAAGTCCCAAACATGGGCTCTGGGCGTCATGCTACAGACTTGAATCTGAGAAAATCCCTGTTCTCTCTTAGTAGGGGGAGGGGAGCAGCGGGAAGGTAAAGAAAAGTTTGGAAGCTATTGGAATAGGAAGGAGGAAAGAGAAAAATCTTTGCTTCAATTACTATGAGTACAGTAGGTGGTAATGGGAGTAAAGGGTGGGGCTACATTGCATACAAGTTGAATGAATATCTAAACAAATCTCTCTCCAGAACCATTGAGAGGTATGGTAGTTAGGCTTATGAGTAATCTTCCCATGTTTATTATTTAACTGTGCTTCAATCCCAAACAAGGTGTTGCTGACTTTTTTATCATATCACATAAATTGAGGACTGTAAATAATTGAAATTCTCCAAAATTCCACATAAATAGGAATGCTTTCTATTTATTCTACTTTAATGGGAGCTAAGTAGTGAAATGGCAACATTCTATCAAGTCAAATAACTTTTAATAAGGAATATATATCACAATTAGCTGGAGCATTTGTTAAACATTTAGGTCCCAGACCCAATACCACACTGAATTAGTGGATCTGGAGTGAGGTCTGGGAATTTCTATTTTTTAGCATATGTTCCAGATAATATTGAATTCATTAGTACTTGGACCATTTTTTACAAAATACTAGTAGAGACACATTCTGATAGGCCTCAAAAGGTATTAATGAAAAAATTTTGTGTCTTAGATCTGTTTACAAGGTTTGCTTTGTAGGCCAAAATATCACAATAAAAAATGGACTAATTCTTTTAATGGCTTTTCAAGGATTAGTTCCACAATATCTATACAGATTTTTTATAAATAGCAGGCTACTATATAAACAGTATTTTTTTGCCTTGCCACAAATTACATCACTGATTTGATCTTAGCTGTCAATATTTGGATATGGGCTTGCTCTTAATTGTCAATTGATTGGTCAGAGTTACCTGGCATGGAACAGGAAATCAAAGAGATACATACCAACAATCTCTCGAACCTGACACACAGTTTCTGTCGTAGTCCTCAGTTCAGCTCTTGAATCCCACTCAAGACTCCAATATGGTGAATCCTGTGATACTCAGTCCTCCACTGTGACCTGGACTTGGCAGGGAATCCTGTTTGGCTTTTCGTATCCTTGGACTAAAAATCATAGAAGCCTATAGCACACCCACTGTCGTAGGTTAACATGTTGGTCTTTTTCATGTTTTATCAAGTATACTTTGAGTAATCAGTAGACTCCAAAGGACATTACATGTTTTAAGAAGCTATATACAGCTACTGTCAAAAATACAGATGGCTAATCCAGAGGAGCTCCTTCATTTGCTGAAACTCAAGGCAAGGAAATTAAGGACAGCAAAGTGCAGAATGATATGAGGATCTTAGAATCATTGGCAATTTGACACTTGAAACATTTGGAACCTAATTATATGCCTTTGTTGGAATGACTGATCTAATAAAAGCTGAAGTATATAGGTCTTTAAATATAGTATGTCATTTAAAACATCTACCTAGGTTCTATAAACCTATAAACCTAGAAAAAAAATGGGAGTGTTTTTTTTTACCTTAATCAGAATGTCATTTTTTGGCCTTTTGGTCATACTCGGCATTGTATTTCAGGTGTTTCCAACTCTTGATCATAAGCCGGTGACAGTTGACCTGGCTGTTAGTTCTGAGAAAAGACTAAAGATTTTCTTCAGCTCAGAAAATGGGTATCATATCATTGATGCAGAATCTAAAGTTATATCTGATGTGATCCTGCCAAGTAACGTAAGTTAATGCCTTCAAGTTCCTAGAAATTTTTGTACAGTAGCATTATCACTTTCCAAATATTAAAATTCTGAAAGGTTTAAAAATACAAATAAAAACACTTATACTGAAACGGGGAACTAAAAAGTATCCATAGAATACCAAAAAGTGACCATACGTAAACATATCACTGATGGTTTCTTAGTTCAGTTCAGCATTTTGCTCTTCTAGCACACAGTTTTTTTGTTTGTTTGTTTTGTTTATTGTTTGTTTCTAATGAATAAAGTTTATATTTAAAATTTGGATTTCTATTGAAGAAGACTGACAATCTCAGACCTTCATTACTGTCTGGCCATTTTCAACTGGAACTGATTCATGTCTGCCCCTTTTTAGATGAGAGATAGGTTCTGCATTCTCTATCCATCCAAGTTATGCAATTATAATACTTAGCCTTAGGAGGCATTTGAGGTCACAGTCCTTGCTTTAGTCCTTTTGTACCCTGTAATACATTAGCAGATGTATTCAATCCAAAACAGTTTTGAAGCATTGTTATATATATTTTCCTTCAATACTATATGACTTTAACTGTGGTATAAAGCAAATAAACATAAAATATTCTTGTATAATATCAATTGTTACCTGAAATTTCTAATCAATGGATTCAGCATTTTGATAATATATGCATATTGACTCCCTTCTAAATAATCATAAAATAGTGACATGTAACACAACATGTAAAATGTGGATATTTGTAAAAATATTATATATATATATATAATTTTTATAAAGAACTTGACCATAACTTTATAGCTTAGGCACATCAAACAAAATGCAATATTATATCTCATAATTTTTTGACACTCAATCTTTGTTTTGAGACAGAGTCTTGCTATATGGTAAAGCTGGCCTTGAACTTGTAGCCATCCTCCTGCCTCAGCCTCCCAAGTGTTAGGATTACAGGCATGTGCCACCATGGCTGCCTCAAACTTGTACTATTAAAAATTACACTTTAAGAAAAGCCTGAACCACCCTCCTTTGATTCTCAGTTTGTAGACAATTAAAATTTTAGCACATTTACATTATGCAAAAATTCCTGGAGAAAACTGCTAAATACTCTTAAGTCACTGGAATCATGTGACATTTTGAACACCTTTCAAAATTACATCATACATCTCTAATAAATTGCATAGAGCATTTGTTAAAACATTAGTGAAGACATCTAAAGTGTTTTGATCATATTAACAATCATTAGCTGAGCACCTAGTGATTGCCTATGCTTATACAAAACCTACCCTGTTTATAATGTAGAGAATACTGAACCAATTCCATCAAAAAACACTTAAAGCTGAGATCAGGGTAATTCTACTATAAATAATATATTATTCTTTAGTCGTCTTCCATAGCTTCCTGTGTCTTATTTTTATATCGTTTCAGATAGCCTTTATTTAGGAGCCAGTGTAGAATCAAACATTTCAGCATTGGTTCATATTTATACTTTTTTGACAAGCCACTAAAGAAATTTGAACCCAGTGTTTCACCTAACCAATAAGCAAGAAAACATTTCCTATTGAAGCAATCCATTAATTACTGTGAGAGCTAGAGTAAAAGGAGAGTTTTAAAAATCATTTTCTGACCCAATTATAATACCTTATTCAAAATTAGATTTAGCTAAATGCCCTAGAGTCTTGATCCAGTAAAAGAGAAAGGACCCTAATATAAGAGAGAGGAAGGTGTTTTCTGTAACGGAATGTACTGAAAATATTTTTCTAAGAGTGCTGGATTACAATTCTGTAATGCTACAAGAAGTCACATGTGCCAAAGTGTATCTGGTTACTTCAGGAATCATCTGAGAAGGAAATGAATTGAATCAGAGGCTGTCTGAATTATCAGCAGTCCAGTTTTATTATAAACAGATTTTATTGAGACGACCTTGTTTCTTGCAATTTCTTTTATTTTCTTCCTTCACCTCTTTTCTGATTCAATTGCTCATGCAAGTGCCCAGAGAACGCATTAAAATTGCTTTTCGCCTCTGGATCCCCATTTTAGTTTTAAGGATTGTTGTTGCTGAGACATGGACTCAAGCTCTTGGCCTGAGTATGCTGGGTTTGGCAAGTATAGCTTCTGAACTTTTATTTTTTCTGTAATTTACTAATTTGAAGAAACAATAGAGGAATATAATTGTTTATTTCTCAGGGAATCATTGTCAATGTGACAATATCAGTTAAAGCAAACTTTGTCACATTATTTTATGCATCATGGAATTTAGAAATGCTCTTGAATTTGTATATTGCATGTATATTAATAAAGTAAAAATTAGATATAAAACCCTACATTTTTTGCAAAGGGGGGAAGACTGTTATATTTCAAGCTGTGAAGCATATCATAAAATCTAGCCTTGTAAACATTTTAAACTTAAACTATTTTAGGTTAATTTTCTATTTTTTATTTCAATGAATTTGCTGACAACCGATGCCTATGTATTTGTTGCTTGGTTCACATATCCATTACTAAAATATTCATTAATTGTTAAAATGTATTTTAAAGCCAAATCTCTGATATTACAGAGGTTCAAGAAAACTCTCTATATTGGAAATAAATTTTTACTTTTTCAAACAAATCTTTCTCCTTAAATATAAAGACAAATCTTAAACAGTCATGACTACATTTCATAAGTTAAGCAGCTCAGCAAGTGATGGGTAGCTTGCTGTTTAATTTGGAAACAGAAGTTACCTTACTCCCTGTACTTTGAACCTATTTTGGTCCTTATGCTTAGGCAAGTTGCTTCAATTAAAACAGTAGTGATAAAAATGTTGGACATATAAATCTCTATGAAACATAATTACAGCCCCTGGAAATCATTATACCGCAGAATATCATCATTTTACCGGATTGCCTGGGAATTGGCATGATGCTCACCTTCAATGCTGAAGCACTCTCTGTGGAAGCAAATGAACAACTTTTCAAGAAGATCCTTGAAGTGTGGAAAGACATACCATCTTCTGTGGGTATGTATAAAATGTCTCATTCTTTGAGATAATTCCAGAGAAACATTTTAAGGAAAAAGTCTCCTAAGTAAAAGTTTCCCGAAAGATTACTTTTTCTTCAAAACAGAGGATTTTTTTGGAGTCTTGCACACCTTTTCCCTTAGTAAGGTGAAGCAAGTGTTTCTCATATACTTAGCAAATTCACGTGACTCCTAAACAGAGATCAATTTTAGTTATTCCAAGTGTTCATTTTTTTATATTATTAAAACAGGAACTTATTCCTTTCCTCAATAATCTATAATTTTGCTTTAAATCTCTTTGCTTGAGGTCTTTACACAGATTTTGAAAATACTCCTTTCAATCACATTAATTTTGGAGGATTTACCTTGTTTAGGAGTCTCATGTCGTAAAAGAATAACAAAAATTTTCTATTTCATACAGTCAGTAGTGTTATGCTTAGTGAGTGATACTGCTGTTAAGAATCAAATCATGCAGAAAAGCAATAGATAAAATTGGAAGGCATATAATGTACCAATCTGATGGCCACATGAAGAAAACTGTCTTTTTATCCTATTCTGACCACGACATTTTTTCCTAACCAGTATAGGATTTATGATCTGGGAAGTACAAATACTTTGGGATGTTTGTGTATATTTCTGAGACTTGGTGACTATGTGGTGAATCCCAGATAGGGACCAGAATGTGTAGGAAAAGTAAAAATATGGGGTGAAATTATTAAAATCTAAGATAATAATTTTCAAAGAAAAGGGGTTTAAAGGAGAAAGCTAGGTGTGTGGTGGGGCAGGGCAGGGAGGGTTGAGGTAGTTTGTCAAGAGAAACCAGCAGCCCCAGAAATCTCTGCAAAGTAGGTAAAAGTGATTCTCATGTAGCTTTAAGGACCAGTTTCAAAGAACTAATTTTGATGAACATTTTTTTCTATGGGATGATGGAACTTTGCATTGTGTCTGCAGAATCCTTTATTTTTTGCATACGTAGTCAATATTAAGGATTGTCCTGAAAACCTGCTCCAATTTCTTCAAACAGACAAGAATTCACAGAGGGTTTAAAACCATTTTAAGTGACAGAAGACAAATGCTTACAGTGTAATTGACAGATCTGGGATGACAGGAGTAAAAATTATCAGTAATTCCCAATCACTTTTACTCTTCGAGCTGCTTTTTACCTTTACATAGTATCCATTATAGATTTTGGATCATATATACTTTTTCCGTTTCTTACACTAGCGAGACAATACGGTATTTACACGTGTGGGTTTGATTTATCTCACTCATGAGTATGGTCTCAAGTCGTGACCATTTACTTATAAAAGTCTCAATACAATCTTTCTTAATAGCTGAGTAGTAACTCCATTGTATAAAAATACCACATCTTTTTTATCCAGTCTTTGATTGATGGGCACTTGGGTTGTTTCCAAGATCTAGCTATTACAAATTGTGTTGCTATAAACATGGAAGGGAAAAGGGGGAAAGAGAAAAGGGAAAAGGAAGAGATATAAATCTGTATATATGTATATATAAGACAACTGAAATGAACACACTGCTGAATGTATTCGTTATTGAGAAAGAACAATTAATACTCATATGATTGGATCAGTTTTACATGTCTATATCTGTTAATGTAAGTAACCATTTTGAAGATAACAATACGCAGTATTGCAACCATTGTCAAGTTTCTATCATCCTGTTTTGTAAACCTGCAATGTTACTGTTGTGCATTTACTCTAG